>JBAMMX010000006.1:22640502-22997571 GCA_037126225.1 Dillenia turbinata | reverse complement strand
CTCTACTCTCTCTCTCTCTCTCTCACCTCCTAAAAGTTTGAGTCATTCGATGTGATTCTCTTTGGTACGGTGTACAGCCAAGAGCAACAACATTTTTTCTTTAAAAGTGTCCCACAACCTAACACAAACATCCCCTTTTATTGCATAAAGCAAACCCAATTGGGATCCTCTTCCTACATCCATCAAATTTTCCATCCATCCACTCTTCTATCTTAAAATCTACTAGAGATTTCATTTTCCAATGATACAAAATGGAAAACTTAAAATGATGAAAATAACAAATGCCCACCTATTCCATTGAAAGAATATGACAAATGAGATAACAAAGAAAAGCATATCTTTTTTGTAGATTGGCTTCAGTACCAATGCATTGTACTTTTTCTGTAGTTTACTCCTCCTGCGATGTTATGTAAGGCTCTTCAAGCAACTCACCTCAACCTTCGCTGTGCTTGTTTTATTTTTGTTTTAAGAGATATGATTTAGTTATAATGTTTTTTTTTTGTTTATAAAAAATGCAAAACTTTACATAGAAATCAAAATTTTCAATAAAATTTATTTAAATTATTATTTTGTATAATAAAAAATTACACCTAATCTAACGTGATTTAATCTCAACTTTCACAAATGGTGTCGCCATGTAAGTGGCATGAAATATGAACAGTTCCTTTTCACACTCATAAGGAGGCATTTCTCTGCTAGGACAAGTAAATTGGCTGTCAATTTTTCCAATGGGCAAAGCTGCCATTAATAAGTAGGAGTTTCTATTTATTATGGGTATTTCTCAGGGTTATATGTAGTGCTTTCTCATCGATTTAGGTCATCTATACAACCAAAAATTCAATCATTGAGAATATATCTTAAATTCAGTCATGAAAAAAATCAGGGTCGAAATTATCAATGATAAATGGCAATTGGAATGCTCCATAGAAAAATGACCAAATCCCAACTGCAGATCATCTATTCATAACATGCATGTGATCCTAATTAAATTAGGAGATAACATGCATGTGATCCAATTAAATTAGGGAGAGAGAGAGAGAGAGAGAGAGAGCTTCAATTCAAGTGATGTACATAACATTGCTTGCTGCAATGATTTCATGTGGTACAAGAATAGTGTCGTCAATCCGTACAAAGCTCCTCTCTCTCTCCTCTCACTTTCCTTCTTTTCTTAAAACCTAATAAAAGATTTCACATTCCAAGGAATCTCTTGCCCAGGTAATAAATATGGGGGAGGAGTTTGTTTAATTTAATTCCCCAAGCCTTAGTTTAATATTCAACCAGGTGAGTTGCGAGTATGATTCGTTTTTGTGCAGTGTAAGAATTTTCTATAAAAGCTGTCACATGTTAAGACCACACTTCCCTCTTTTGTACTTTTTCTTTATTTATCAAAACTTAGAGGAACATAATTAGGGCTTGGTCTGATGGAAATATGAAGGAACTTTCCATCAGTACTTGGGGACTTAAGCCACACATGCTCATATTTTGCATTGTGCCTACAAAAGTCTTGGTATGATCACAAAACAGCTCATACCCTAATCTGAACATAGAAAAGAGATCATCTTTTGGAAACAAAAAGGCTGCATTCCTAGGGCGGTTCATTGAAATTTTCATCCACAAATTTTTGCAGTATTATTCGCACGTTAGGGTAATGGATAATAATTGAATAAGGTGCAAGTATTTTGTTTGTGAATACACATGGTTCAAGGAAAACAGAAGGAAGATGGAGCTACACCAGACAAGCACATCTTTGAACAAGATACCATGTAGCAGAATTTTACATACCCAATTTTTATTTTTTATTTTTTAAGGTTTTATCATTGCTTACATGACCCGAAAACATTAAAAAGAATGCATATTAATGCTTTCGGTTAAATTTTATGGACACTATAGTTTATAAATTTTCAAGTTTTGGTAATTTTCCAAGATGAAGAATCTATAACTTAACCCAGTATGGCCACATAAGTCCATCAATCATTGTTCTCCTTCTTTCTCACTACCCTAAGCACTTGCCTTTTACACATTCGCAACAAGCTTCCCTTTTTCCTGCCCTATATCATGAACTTCATCAGCGCCTGCCCTAAACTAAGATACATGTATATGTTCACTTTCACCTCATGCAGATAATATACCATGTACACCTATTATGTAACTAATAGGTGTAGTTTTCACGTTCATATATCTCCACATGTCTGACCGGGCACCTATAATTTTTCCAGTACCTAAGCATGAAAATGAAGGGGAACATGTAATAATGCATAAAGATATTAAAAACTAAGGAGGGTCAGGACAAGGAGAGTAGGCCCAATGAGCTGATGGAATGAGACAGATGGCATTGGCATTGTTAGTTCAGAAATATAAAAAGAAAAATGGGAGGGATGGGCGAAAGTGCATAGGACGCTTTGAGTTTTTGAAGTATGTTGGAGGATGAAGAGGCAAGATCCATGTGAATGTGGTCTATGAAGCATCAAATAGCATCGTTTTAGAGAGGGAAAGAAACTTCCAAGAAGAGGTTGGAGTATCAACAACCATATCCAGAAAGGTAGCTAAAGTCATGCCTTGTAGTTGTCATTGTGTGAATAAAATTTCTATCTTTTGATGAGACCAACTTGTTTGGCTCAAAAAGGCATAGCAAGGAACTAACTTTCGTGTGATGCATATAATTAGATTTTTCTTTCTTTCTTTTTCTTCCCAATACATGTTAAAAAAATAAGACATATACATATACGTGCATTCATTTGTCTAACTTCAAATTAGTCTTTCTAATTTTTTGGGGGGGATTAGAATTAATGGGTTTCAATCTTTCACTATGGCTATCAGAGATTGTCTCAAAACCTGCTCATCTTAAAATTCTTTTGTTTGTGGAGGAAGAAGATTCTGAAATCATTCTCAAACATTTAATGGACAGAAGTGATGAAGCTGAGTTGCAAAAAGGATAGGTGAGGATATTGTGCAATTGAAAGAAAATTGTTTTTTCAATGTGTTGGATAGGCAAATTGGAGACAATAAATCTAGGGTCAAAAAATGCGGTATGAAGGGAAAAATAAGTATCTAGATTTTTTTTTTTTTTTTTAAATGAAAGTTTCCTATTTTAATCACAAAAAATGCTCCATTCTTCAGTTCTCATTATCGTGCATGGACACTTTAAAATCCAAGGTTAAATAATGACAACTTCGTTACATGCTTTAGCTCCTTAAAATTCTGTAATTTGGCAATTCCCAAATAACCTGTTTGGTTCCCTGCTAATCCTTGATGTTTTCTTTTCACTAAAATGTAAATATGAAAGTTTAAGATTTTCAACGTGGGCTCCAAGTGTTACTACTGAAATCGATCCTAATACTTGATTCATTGAGTAGAGAGTACCCTTACTAGGGGCAGAGCGCTGAACTTGAGTTTCCTAGAACCTGCCCGAAAAGGGATTGAAGTTCAGTGGGCCTCCGAAAGTAATAGCCCAATACTTTCCAGTCTACTTCATCCATTTTACACTTGGTCTTAGCCGAAAGGACGAGAAAGGTATAGTCGGACTTCATCCATGCTACTCTAATTATACAGAGCACTCTGTTTTGGAATCAAATCAAATCAATTGAGTCTTATCCATATGGTGATATTTAACAAACACATCCATATCATGCACTAATCCTCGTATAATTATATCCCAGCTTAACACACGTGCATTCCCCTTCTATGGAAACCCCTTTCTGATTTTTTGCTTAATAACTCAAAGGGACAATCTAGGTTTTTCATATCCAGTTATGCCGACCTAGTTTTGAAACTTAGTTTCAATATTTTCTCAAGCTATTTTTGAGTAAGCAGCGTTGATGAATTGTTGCATAGTTCAAAGTTATTTTCTCTGGTATTCTGGTAGTTCATCATATGAAAGAAAAGGCAGAGAAAAGAACAAAATGTTTGAAAGGTCACTAGGTTCAATATGGCTATTAGAAAACAAAAATTTCTCCTCCACTGTGATCATTGTACATTGACATACAATTTTTCTCTTCAAATAGAAGCCAATGTTAATATAGGATTCTTGTTTATTGACAATGCACAGATACCTCACTCATGAAACATAATGATCAGGGGAAACCAAAAAAGGAATTAAAGATGATGAATTAAACAACTAAGCTGCAAAGATGCTTAAGCAACATATTATTCAGAAAATTCCTTTCATTGCATAATTAGTTAGATTGCAACAACAACAGGCTGTAAGATAGGTGCACCAAGGATCATACCAGTTCCGCTCAGTAAAATGGATTATCAGACCAGAATCATCCTCTCTTTCCTATCATCACTGTACTGTAGGCTGATCTAATTAAGAACCATCCTCAAAGGAACTCAAAAGTGCTGATTATTGATTTGTACACCTTGATTCCATTCAAATAGACGGTATCCTTCAGGAACTGCAGTGAGAGAATACTCCATAAGAGCACTGATAAAAATTCATAAAAGTTTTATAAAGAAAAACCTATATATAAATTGGTGATCTTTCCATGATTTCCGTGCCTCATTATGGAAGGAATATTCTTCATTGGAGAGAAACCAAGAGCAGGAATTCCCTTCTACCTCACATATCTAGCATCAGTAGTTGAAGCCAAGATTTCAGGCTTTGATAGTTTTCCTCCACCTGTTGTGATAGCTTGCTTGAAAATAGGCCACCATGGATTAGAATCATCTGTCTAGCAGTTGCCAGATGGCACCCCATGTGGTCTCTCATTGAACTTTTCTCGATTATCTGTGACATTCAAGAAATGATCAGCCTCTTCTATGTTAAGCTTTGGGAGGCTGAGAATACATTGAAGGAAACATAATTCAAATTCACAATTTTGCTTTGAAGGTTATGGATTCCATGTTCGATGAGTTCCTATCATATAAAGGGAGTTAAGCTCCTTCCCAACACGTAAGAAATACAAATCTCTTTAAAGCTTACAGATGCGTCTTTTAAATAAAATAAAAGGAGGTCTTTAAGGCCTTAGAAATGAAGACAAGTGACAGAAGATGCATCAGTTTGGAGAGGAGGCTCTATCACCAACAGTGGGGTCAGTCCCTAATCAACAAAAAAATTAACGGTTGAGCCCCATTTAGCCAGCCAATCAGCATCAGCATTCCCTTCCCTGAAGATATGAAACATGAACAATCAAGCAAGTCCAATCTCAAGGCAGAGGTGCTTCACAATCATCAATCACTACAGCAAGAAAATGACTATCAGCATTGCTGCCGATAATTAAATTCTCAGGCACTTGAGAATCCAATTCCACCATAAGATGGCGACCAGAGAGATTTCACCTTAACATCGAAACCTATCAAACAGCCGATAACTCAGCAAACAGATTTTGCCTCGCATCTCATATCATTCTTCTAGCCCAGCCAGCATAAAGCATTTATAAGCAAAGAGAGAGGGAGAGAAAGCCATAACTCTGTTCTTGCGTTTCCTATTGTTTCTATTAGAAAAGTTGAAGTGAACAGGAAAAGGAACATACAAAGATAAATTAGGAAGGAAAGGTAAAGGCTATGAGAAGAGGACCATCAAGCAGCCAGTTATCGAAAAAGAAAATGGAATACAAAATACCGGCAAAATAACACAACAGTGCCTGAAAGGATGAACCAGACTCTTGAAAGGAGACAATTGCATGAAATCTCCTTTATCCACAAAGCCAACAAAGTCACTATGCATACCAGAAATAATTAAGATCAAATTTTCTTTTAGGATCCTACATAGGAAAAGAAGCTTACCCAAGGAAAATCTTTTTAATACAAACCATGCCGGAGGTGGAAATTTTTGTCACTAATGCGGGCACATGAAGGAAAATTTTCTTGCCGGGCAGAGGTGGGAGGGGCAAAATAGCCCCTTACCCTGCTTCATCAACAGCCTCCTTATCAGCAAATGTTTGTCATGAAGAAAATAACACAGGATTGAACTTCATATGATATGTCAAGTTCCTGGCAGCTGGTGCCCACTCATCTACAATTCATTTCTTCGGAAGATCCTGGTCAGCAGTAGGAGGGAGGCGAGCGAATATCAAACCCGGCTTCAGTCTCGAGGGTTGCACATTCATCACAAAACCCTACACAACACTCTTCATTCCGATCAATATCAACAACAAAAGGCTAACTTAAACCATAACAAAATAACAAAACGAGCCAATGATTGAAGTCAAGCACCTCATGGTTGGCGAAGGAATCCCAGCTTTAAGGAACACCGGATTCACCGATATAACTTCACCAATCATAGCATTTCCAGCCTTAACGACATCAAAGTGACTCTCCCTAAATTTAGTAATAACCTCGACACTTTTCATCAAATTTTTCATGGCACTATTATCAAGCATCTTCGAGCCATGTCCTGGCGTTCCACTAGTCCTAATAATCAAATTCCACGGGTCGGCATAAAAAAACCCTTAAAACATCATCAGGTGAAGCCTGACCTTCATCCAACACAAACCCCACATTCAAATTCTCAAACTCCTTAGAAGCAGTAAACTTAGCAGCCCCATCAAACCTACTAATATCCCCGTCCGGAACATACGACACAAGTATTCTCCTAACCGGAACAAACCCTTTACTCCTCAGATTCCTTAAAGCCTCCAAATACTGCATTCCCATGCATTTTTCATCCTGCGCACCTCTGGCGAAAATTTCACCATTCAAGGTTTTGTGGGCCGCGAAGGGAGGTTGAACCCACTTGGAGGTTTCGGCAGGGACGCTGTCGAGATGGGAATTGAGGATTGAGGAAAGAGATGGGTTTGAGCTAGGGAGAGTAAGGAGAAGGACGGCTTCGCTTGGACTGAATTCTACAGTTTGGGTTTTGAGGCCTGGAATGGATGGGCAAAGGTTTTGAGAAAGGAAATGGGCGCAGTGTAATTGGGCTTTGGGTGAACCGTGTTGAATCTGAGGTACCGCATGAAGCGAGTGATGGCTTAGTCTTCCACTTCTGGGTGAGATGGGGATGTGAGAGAGTAGAGAGAGTATGAGAGTGAGCAGGAAATAGTGGGGATGGTGTTTGACCATGGTCGTTGGGGAACACAGGTTGTGTGTCAGCAGAGAAACGGAGAATGTGAGAGTGACGATGGAGTATGAGTAAGCAGATGTTCCGGAGTCTGGGAACGAACTGCGGACTTGTGTCTATTCTTTTCTTCTCCCCTTTTTTATTATTTCTTTTTCTATGCGCCAACACGGGGCCATGGCAGTTGGGTTGCCTGAGCTGGGCTAATCATTGTGTAATCCTGATTGAGAAGGGTAAGAATTTTATTTTATTTTATTTTATTTTTTTCGCGTTGGGCCTACAGCACAATTTAAAGGTCAGGCGGGCTCAAGGTTTATTTTTAATTTTTTATTTTTTACTATTCAAATGAGATTAAAATAGAAAAGAGAATATGAAAATAGAGAAATTCTACCGCTTGAACTATCACTGAGGGTTATGGGCTCAAGGTTTATTGAGCATGTTTAAATGTTTTTTTTTTTTATATAAAAGAATGCAATCAGGTGGGATCAAATCAGAAAAAGAAAGACAGAAGTGAGGAGACTCTACCATTTAAATTATTCTTGAGAAACTATATTTAAATGTTTAAAGATAAGAAAAAAGGGGAAAAAATAATTATAGAATAAAAACATAAATAATTCTTATTTAAGGTTATTTTAAAATTATTTTTGATAAAAAAATTTAATTAGACACGATGTGGAAATGGTCACACGCCTTTAATCGAAAATAGCTTAGATATAATACGGACATGTATGGTCAAATCTTTTTGGTAGAAAATAGTATAAAAGTGAACCTAGGGAAAGTATTTATATTTTAAAACCTATAATTAGCATTTAACAAAAAAAGACATTATAGATTCAATAATTCTATCAAGAAGGTATGCACTCTACTCGGCAAGCCATTTACTGTTCATTTTATCGTGTTCCTTCAAACTGTACCTTATTTTTCACAAATCAAATTCGATAGCAAATAGTAGCGAAGGATACTGGGAGCTGATAGCTCACTCATTACATAATATGGACTCTTACAATAAATCTTTGTTTTTATTTTTTTTTAGTATATTCGTTTGGGAGAAAATTTAAAAGGTGTGCAGTTTGTGACGAGACATTGCCCAAGACCCGATAAGAAGGGCCAACTTTTGAAAAGTCTGTAAGGAATAGCGACCGATCGACACCCGAATATCTTCTATAATTATCCATCGAATTGCCTCAGTCGTCCAAACTTTCCGAACGATAGGGACTTAGTCGCCCTACCAATCGATGTAATCTTCCAAACGGAGGATTATCACCCTGATCGGATATCTATTCGTTGGTCCATTGATCGAACCAGTTCTGAAGATCCTTCATCAGTCAAACGACCAATCGATAGCTAGCGACTCAAACAATTCTAAAGGAAAGTCAAAGTATCCTATTAATTACTGTTTCCTACTGAGAACAACATCTTGAAGATCTTTCAATTAAGAAAAAGATCTCTCCAGAATACAAAAGTTTCCCAAAAGATGAAAATCACAATCAATTCAAAATATTAAATTCTCGAAATTTTCATATCAGTTCGATAAGAAAAGTAGGGTTGAAGCATTCAACGGCGCACAATTCTCACATTTATAAGACATCTCAAAACTCTCAAAATCAGGTACGCTATCTTGGCCTCACACATTTGATACTCTAATTATAGGGAATCACTCCCTTAAACTCCCAGTCTGTTTCTATCATTCGAAAACCACTCTTTCTGACTTGAGCGTCAGAGTCTCCCTGCCGAAACACCCTTCGACGATTTTTGTAAGTACATCTCTTTCGACGGCAACCGTTCAAATTTACAAGAAGCCGATATCTGTGAAACTATAACTCACCTCCAACAGATTGGCGCCGTCTGTGGGAAACAGACTAGAGTAAGTTCTGTTATTCTGATAACTATACCTCTGAGAACTAAAGCGTTCTCGAGAGTCGCTCCCGCTCTAGAAGAGCACGCCCTTAGACCCACCAAACCTATCGCCCCTCCGACACCCAATCATCCTGTTCATGATCATGTGTTTTCTCCCCGACCTTCCCGTTCGGAGCAAATCCTACAACCCGTGGCTCAGGAGCAGCCGGTCATGGCCTCAGTGTCAGTGCCAGTGCCAGAGCAGGCAAACCAGCCTCAAATGGAAAGATTAGAGTTGAGACTCTAAAGAATGAGTAAACAATTAGAGGGACTTAGTCGAGCCCCCGGGTCAGACGACCACTCATCTGCAGCAGAGTCTGAATATAAGCGACCGCCAAAATGAGAGTTTCCTGAACCATCGGCGGTCTCCCAATATGACCCCGAGGATCTGAAAAAACAGATCGAACAACTCGTGACCGCCGAACTTAAAAGAGAAGGTGCAAGGGGTAGAAAAGATCTCTTACACCCTTTAGGTGAATCGCCATTTGATTCGAAGATCTTTTCAAAACCAATGCCGAGAATATCCTTTTATCTCCCATAGAGTGGTATGATGGAACGAATAACCCTCGCGACCATGTTGCCCACTTCATAACAGTTATGGTCTCCAGAGACCTTTCGGATGCAGCGATATGCAAGCACTTCCCTACCACTCTCAAGGGTAATGCTCTGACATGATTTAACTCTCTCCCACCGCTCAGTATCAAGAGTTTCGCACAGCTTCGACAACAGTTTGAAACTCATTTTGTGATCAGTCGAGGAGCCAAGCGGAAATCCACCTCTCTGCTATCATTGCGGCAACAAGGGGAAGAGTCTCTGAGGGATTTCATGAAAAGATTTAAGACAGAAATGTTGAAAGTCCCCGCCTTGGACCATAACATCACATTGGTTGCTCTCTTAACGGGTTTACGTTCTTCTTACATGAAAGTCTTTATCACGAAAAAGCCCCTTAATCATCCAAGAATTTTACTCCCGAGCGGAGAAATATATTGCGGCAGAAGATGCAGAGGCATTCGACCGATAAAGGAATCACCCTAGCAAAAAAGAACTCAGCCGATCGCCTCATCAGCCCTCTCCGAAGAGAAGCAAACCGGGAGTTCTGCCCTCGTGAAAGTTTAGTGTCTACACTCCACTGAATGAAACTTCAAGTCGAGTTTTATATCAGATAAAAAACAAATCATATATCAGATGACCCCCTCGTCCCACAGAAGAAGATCCTAAGAAAGATAAGTTCAAATATTGTCATTTTCATCGGGACTACGGCCATACAACCGACGAGTGCAAAAGGTTTAAGGACGAATTGGAATTCCTGGTTCATAATGGTAAACTACAGAAATTCATTAGTATGGAGGAAAGGAACCTACCTTCCCCCGACAGGCACAGTGCACCATGGGAGAATGAGCCGCCTAATAGGACGGATCCTAAACCGCCGCATGATGAACCAAGAAGGGTGATCCTCCAAGTCCACGATGAAGACAGTTGGCACAAACCTTATGTTCCTACTAGCATCTGTCAGGCCTACGATTCGGAGTTCTTTACACTTTTCCCTTGATAAAGATTTCGATGTTCTCCTGTTACTTGTTGATGGCACATAGTACGGGATTCTTAGCGACCCGCGGAGAAAGCACCTCTCATAACTTCTAAAGTTCCTAATCGAACAGCGGGTCTTAGTCGCTCAGATTCTTTCGAACGAATGTGTCGTTAAGTTGAGATGAAACTCTCCGAACGGGTGGACACGACCCTAATTCTTAAAGTCTCTAATTGATTACAAGGCCTCAGGCGCCCAGATTCTTCCAAACGAATGTGTCGTTAAGTTGGGATAAAACTTCCCGAATGGGAGGATACGACCCTAATTCCTAAAGTCTTTAATCGATCGCAGGGTCTCAGGTGCTTAGGTTCTTCCAAACAAATGTGTCGTTAAGTTGGGATGAAACTTTCCGAACGGGCGGATACGACCCTAATTCCTAAAGTCTCTAATCGATCGTAGGACCTTAGGAGCCCAGGTTCTTCCGAATGAATGTGTCGTTAAGTTGGGATGAAACTCCCTGAACGGGCGGACACGACCCTAATTCCTAAAGTCTCTAATCGATCGCAGGGCGTCAGGTGCCCAGGTTCTTCCGAACGAATGTGTTGTCAAGTTGGGATGAAACTTCCCGAACAGGTGGACACGACCCTAATTCCTAAAGTTTCTAATCGATCACAGGGTATCAGGCGCCCAGGTTCTTTCGAACGAATGTGTCGTTAAGTTAGAATGAAACTCCCTGAATGGGCGGATACGACCCTAATTCTTAAAGTCTCTAATCGATCGCAGGGTCTCAGGCGCTCAGGTTCTTTCAAACGAATGTGTCGTTAAGTTGGGATGAAACTCCCCGAACGGGCGGACACGACCCTAATTCCTAAAGTTTCTAATCAATCGCAGGGTCTTAGGCGCCTAGATTCTTCTAAACGAATATGTCATTAAGTTGGGATGAAACTCTCCGAACGGGCGGATACGACCCTAATTCCTAAAGTCTCAAATCGATCGTAGGGTCTCAGGCGCGCAGATTCTTCCGAACGAATGTGTAATTAAGTTGGGATAAAACTTTCCAAACAGACGGACACGACCATAATTCCTAAAGTCTCTAATCGATCGCAGTGTCTCAGGCGCCCAGATTCTTTTAAACGAATGTGTCATTGAGTTGGGATGAAACTCTCTGAACAGGCGGACACGACCCTAATTTCTAAAGTTTCCAATCAACCGACGGGTCTCAGTCGCCCAAATCTTCCGAACAAATACGTTGAAATGAAACTTCCCAAACGGGTAAACATGCTCATAACCTTGGAAGTTTCCAATCGAATGTTAGATCTTGGACACCCTAGCCCAACCGATCAGGCACGACATTTTAATGGGTGAGTCTCCCAAACGAGTGGATATGATCCTGATATCATAGGTCTTTTACCATATGATAGGTCTAAGTTACCCTGACTTCATTGAACAAACGAAATAAAACATTCAAAGATTTTTCATAGAAAAATATTAGATCTCAATGAAGTATGGAGAAGAAAATTTTCCCTATATCAGAACGATACATAGTTATGGGGGAGCAAAAGGAATGATAGAAGCAACCAGGGTAGAATCCAGATTCGTCGACCCCTCAAGAGGAGGAAGAGCCTTATACTGGCCAACATGTTGAAAAATCTCCTATGCACACCTCAGACGCTTAAGCAACCTGCGTTGGGAAAACTGGAGGCCGACAGTATCTTTAACAAGCGATGCCTTGAGATCGGTCATCTCTCGTTTAGTACTTCGAAGAGATTCCTCCCGAAGACGAGTTAATGTCTCGACGGCTATTAACCTTGCCTCCCACACGTGTGCCTCCGCTTTCAGTTTCTCACAACATTCTCGAGCCGAAACTAGGTCTGCCTAGAGACGCTCGATCTGCCTATCTTTCTCCTCTCCGATGTTTTTCTCCTGATTTTCTAGAGTGTTCTTCAGAGTTAGCACTTGGCTGCTCAAATGGACAACTTGCTAATTGCGCTCTTTCCTCCTTCTCCTTTGAAGCTTGGTCAAAGCTGAAGTCTGGAAAGAAAAATACTTGTCAGAACCATGAGATAACAAAACCAAACATAGTTTGAGCAAAGAAAATACTTACTGTAAGGCACAGAGAGTGAATGGTCTTGTCAATGCAATCGAGAGACATTGTTCGAATGGCGAGTTTTGGAGAAAATTCGAACCGTTTGGCCAACTGCAGTGTCGCTTGGGAATTGACGAAGTTGAACTAACGACTCCATACACAAACTGCTACCGATCATTCTTCGAAATCATCCTCCTTGCTGGTGAGAGACCTACTGGAATAGGTGGTGGGATGCAGTACTCATCATCAATATCTTGTGAAAGACATTGGGACCCCTGAGGAGATCATTCCAATAATCCTCTTAGAATAAGAGCAGAAGCATGCGTCACTGGGGCCTTTTGCTGTCGCTGTGAATCCTGGGCAGGAGCACTCCCAGTCATCTCAAAGGGTCCCTCGTCCGGAACATTTCCCACCTCGATCTCAAAAGGTGCATCAAGAGTCACCGGGTGACTTATCAATTGGCCCTCTCCCATTTCAAAGTGTTCTAGGGGAAGCTCCTGCCCTCCGACCACAGTCAGCTCTTCTTGTTCCGCAAGTGGGCTGTGCGATCGAGCCCTTGGCCTTTTCTACTGGAACTCAGGGGAAAAATCGACTGCTTTCCTCTTCGCATTCGGTCGCATCTCCCATTCTGTGGAGATCTCATTGAGAAGATTAGCATTTACAACTGACACGGAATCAACCAACTCCATTCCCTGTTGTTCTAGTAAGAGAGGTTTGGTAATCTGTCTCGTTTCATCCAGCAAGCCGGATAATAGCAACATCTCGTCTTCTACCAAAAAATCTATCCCTAGGCTCCTATGATGGGTCTCAAAATAGCGAGTGACAGCTCGCAAAAAACGAGAATGACGAAGATGATCTTCATGTTCAAGAAAAGCGCTTGGTTGTATCTGGAAGTATCGGAAGAAGACCTCTGTTCATAAACTTTACATAAAAAAACTTATACATCCAATGTTTGTCTTGAGATTAGCTATAAAAGAACCTCCAGCAAGATTCCCAACGGGTTTGGAGGTTATACCATCCATGGGTAGAATCTTTGGAACTGTACCGCCCCAAAGAAAAGAGAGCCCCCAAAATCTCCGAGTCAAAATGAATATAAAAAAACCCTAACAGGGAAATCAAGGCGATCACAAAACGCCAAGCGCTTGGGTTGAGCAGCGAGGGATAGATGTTCCAATACCTCAAGACCTCCGCCAATGAACCTGTGTATAGGATCTTCAAACCATACTTGACACACTGCTTATACACCGGAACAGAACCCTCGAGGGCATGATTTGTTTTGTCCCCTTCACCGGGCAACACCAATTCGAAGTCGCTTCCAAGCGACATCTCCCTTTGAACTTCCATCAGATCCTCTTCGGTCATGATACTCTGAATGTTGTCTATATCGCGCGACGTGGAAGAATCTTTCAACATTTTGTCTGAAACGAGAGGTTCTCCAAGAAAAAGTTGAAAGAGCAATAGAGGATGTTGGGGTATGCGACCCTCCGATGAGTGTGAATCCTTATGAAGCGTGTAAAAGACGATTCACGAAAACCGAAGTGACAGAAATCATATTAAAAAGTTCAGTGCCTTTTCCAACAATCATTACTCATAATGTCTTTTTATCAAGAAGGCAATGAATCGGGGACAAATGATGGGACATGGCCTAGAGCCAAGTCAGAAGGGCCAACTTTTGAAAAGCCCGTAAAGGATAGCGACTGGTCGACGCCTGAATATCTTTTATGATTATCTACCGAAGGGTTTCAGTCACCCAGACTTCCCGAATGATAGGGTCTCAGTCGTCCCGCCAACCAATGTAATCCTCCAAGTGGAGGATTATCGCCCTAATTGGGTATCTATCCGTTGGTCCATTGATCGAACCAGTTCTGAAGATCTTTCATCGGTCGAACGACCGATCGATAGCTAGCGACTCAAACAATTCTAAATGAAGGTCAAAGTATCATATTAATTATTATTTCTTATTGAGGACAACATCTTGAGAATCTTTCAACTAAAGAAAGGCTCTCTCTATAATACGAAAGTTTCCCAAAGGATGAGGATTACAATCAATTCAAAATATCGAATCTTTGAGATTTGAAGATCGGTTAGATAAGAAAAGTAGGGTTAAAACATTTCAGTGACGCACAATTCTCACAGGTGTAAGACATCTCAAAACCCTCAAAGTCAAGTACGCTCTCTTGGTTTTACACATTGGACACTCTCATCACAGGAAATCACTCCCTTAAACTCTCAGTCTATTTCTATCATTCGAAAACCACTCTTTTTGAGTTGAGTGTCGGAATCTCCCCGTTGGAACACCCTCCAACGGTTTTTACAGGTATGTCCCTTTTGACGGCAACCGTTCAAGTCTACAAAGAGTTGATATCTGTAAAGTCATAATCCACCTCCAATGATTTGCATTTGAGAATTAAAATTTATTTTGAAATTAAAGATTTTAATAATAAGTTTCAAAAACTCACATGTTGACTTGAGTTTCAAAATCTCATAAATTTTATAAATTTTAATTCAGTTATTAATTTTGATTCACTTTAACCAAAATCACTCTCACGTTTAGACTTACAAACCCGGCAACTCTGGTTTTGTTGGTTAAAGGTGGCCTCGGACCATTCGCTGAAGGAAAACTAGGGGGGAAACAAAAAGAAAAGAAAAAACAAACTTATGCCTTGGAGCAATGGTTTAAGTTTCGGCGGATGGCATGTTTGTTTAACCCTTGGACGAGGAATCTTGGTAGTGATTCATTGACCAAAAATAAATTTGTGATTCATTTGTATGTATCCCTGTTGTCTTATAGTAATGGAGTAGTAAAAATCTTTTTTTGAACATTTTGCTGTCTAACGAACCAATAAAATATATCATATATTCTTTTAATTTTAAAAGACTTTCCAATAAAAAAATGAAAAAGAAAATATTTTTGACAAAGACATTACCAAACAAACCCAACATTACTTTATTTATTTATTTATTTTCCAATAAAAATGAAGATAAGAATAAGCATTTACTAAGTTTGTCTACAACAAGTGGATTTTCTTTTTTTATTCAAAATTTCTTAATTAAAATTTGGAATATTTTATTCAAAAAATTCTTGTATAATATGAAAAGTTGGGAATTTTATATAAAAATCCTTTATTTTAACAAATAGTTATTATGTTTAAAACAAGGTTAATTTAATTTCTGCCACATTACTTTAATACATACATGGGAAGTGATTAAATCTGTGACCCCACAAAAATGGTAAGACGGGGTCGAAACGGGGACGCGCGTGGACAAAGCACCATGGAATTGACTGTTGCCTACTAACGTGGCTCGTAACTAGACATCTCATTGGACTAAGAGTATAAAATCTGCGTGGCGCTAAACAACTCTCCATTCTTTCCAACGCGCTACCGTCCACGCGCCATAGTCTTACATTTTACCCTTCAGACACGACAATCTGTCAGCGTCATTCTGATTTCCCCTTCTCTCTCACGAACTCAAAAACACAAAAAAGAGAGAGAGAGAGAGTGAGAGAATGATGAAGAAAGTTGGATTACGGGCTTGGGCGGTGTTGATAGTGGTATGCTGGGCACAGATGAGCGAAGGAATCTGGTTAGACCTTCCGAGTACTGGAACCAAGTGCGTGTCCGAGGAAATCCAGAATAACGTCGTTGTTTTAGGCGACTATGTTGTTGTTCCTATGGCGGATCATGCCAAGCATGACGTCTCCATCTCCGTCAGAGTAATCATACATGCTCTGCTTTCCCTTTCTTTATTGATTTCAAGTTTCTTTTGATTTTCTTTTTATAAACAAATTTGATTCTCTGATAACTATGTTGGGCTTTTATTCTTTCTTTTTTAATTTTACGATTAGGGTTATCTGTGTGAATTTTTTGGTGGGAAAATGTCAACTTCTCTTAAATTGAAGGTTAATGCTAGATTTTATTGCCAGCTAGCGTTGATTGTGAACAATTGCATTGCAGTAGACAAGTTTAAGTACGATGCCTTTTTTTCCCTTCTGGGTTACATATGAATAAGCAAATTCAAAATTGAATTTGTTAGAAGCCTAGATTTTTATGTTGAGAGAAAGTGGTGAAATTGAGGCATTCAGTTGAAGGAGTGGAATTGGGGGCAGTCAGTGTTCTTTTGCTTATGCCTAGTACTGTGGAATTTTTGGGGGATGCAAATGCCATGTCATATCATTCTAGAAAGTATAAAGAATGCCGGATAGGGCTTTAAGTGAACATTTAAGACTGGATGGCTTTCCTGTGTTGTAGTCATTGGAAGTGAGGCTTTCATTAGGGCTTCAAATAAATCAGGCCTTCTGTGAATAGCTCCGAAGTTGGCTTGCTTATGCTAGGTGCAACCAAGTTAATTACTCAAACAAGTTGAGCAGAAACATGGTTTGTACATTTGTCTTTTTAACAAGTTGGTCCTTAAGTGATAGGCTTCTTTAAATATCAGTTTGGCTTGGCTCCTTCAACTAATTTAATGAACCAACAAGGTACAAGGTTTTTAACGCTGTTAAGTTACAAAAAAATTAATAACATCTTCTTGTACTAGCTTAAACTTTTGGATGGGATGGTGGTTATGCAAAATATAAGAGGCTCATTTGTCAATGTGTCTTTGTTCAGCTAAAGCTTGTGTGCCGCCCTACCTCTGAATTTGATAGTGTTGAAACGTGGAGTTGATGCAGACTTAGCCTTGAAGCGTTAATTCTCATAAGAACTGTACAAGTGTTCTCTCTATAAGTTCTTACTAGCCATATTAAACTAACTTACAGTTATGATGGATTTTGCCTGCTGGTCGCATTTGAGACGTTGTTAGCAATGTTATGGTGTTCGTGTGGATTAATTGTTCATTGATTTTTTTTAGGCCTGTTTGATTGATTGTTTGGATGTTAGTGCGTGCAGAATATTTTGATACTGGTTTGAGGTTTTCCTCTTTGTAGCAAGCTTACAAGTTAAAAATATATCAAGTTTCATCCATATAATCTGCAGACCTTGTATTAAATTGTTATCTCCATTAAATTGTCCTGATCCTCCTTCCCCCAACCCATCCAAGCACACAGTTAAATAGTGATTTCAATTGCAGCAAGAAATGTCCCTTCTTTTATTTCAGTAGCTGCATGAACATTGAAATAATCTCTACTAAAATAATTTTTTACTGGCGATATACTGGATGTCAACAATTTCTTTGCAGATATGTGTCATTAACATGAGTGTGCTTGCCATATGGATATTTAGGTGACCTCTCCCTTTGGGAACAATCTTTATCACATAGAGAATGCTACCGTTGGTCAATTTGCATTTACAACCACTGAGGCAGGAACCTACTTAGCTTGTTTCTGGTTGGACAACCATCATCAAGGATCCACTGGGATATCTGTTAATCTTGAATGGAGAATTGGCATTGCTGCAAAGGACTGGGATTCGGTCGCAAAGAAAGAAAAAATTGAGGTAGGTACCAAGGAAGTTCTGCAAACACCAATCCTTAAATAACCAAATGGAGATTTTATGGTTTTACATGTTGTTGATGGTTTGTTTTGATAACGTATATCTGCAGGGTGTGGAGCTTGAGCTGAGAAAACTTGAGAGTCATGTGAAAACTATCCACGACAACTTAATCTATCTTAAGCAAAGGTAGAACCTCTTTACACAAGAGTGCCAGAGGGAGATGGACTTGTGCATTCATTCGGTCCCCAACCCCCCTCCCACCGGGCGGCCTACTATTATCACACTGTACTGCCATTTCTACTTGTGCATTTGAAGCTTTTTTCCCTATATGGTGGGAAAGGGAAAGCAATTATGAATGAACAAAATTTGAGACTATTGGGCATGGGTTTATCAACCCTATTTGAGAGTGCAAGGGAAATGCCTCTTTGGAATATTTAGAATAACTATGAAATACGCATTAAATTGCTGCTGTTTGTGGCCTAACTTGTGATATTCTTTTTTGGCATTTCCAGGGAAGCAAATATGAGGGAAGTGAGTGAAACGACCAATTCTAGAGTGGCTTGGTTCAGCATTATGTCTCTTGGAGTATGCATTGTGGTTTCAGTTGTTCAAGTGTTTCACTTGAAGCGATACTTTCGGAAGAAGAAGCTTATTTAATCCTTACGTTCTGGCAATTTTTTCACATTATTTATGGAACATACATTATTTGAGCCCCATGTAACCTCCTTGTACCATAACTTTTCTACTTTAATTAGAGAAAATTTTCCATGGAGGAACCAATATTTCAGGATTCATTAAGTATTGTCAAATGGGAGAGTGGGGAATTTTTCCTGACTAGAGGTGGAGCAAGTAAATCAATTGCAATATTGAAAAATATGATTCTCTCTCCAAGATATGTTGATGCAAAAGTGATTCACCCTCTGGATATAAGGGGGGTGGAGTGGAGAGGAGGTTTTATTACTTTCTTATTGCATTTGGATTTATATGGGTCCGTGTTATGATTTATTGTGACAAAAAGACCCTTTCCGATATAACTATTGAGATTTCAACCCAAAAAAAAAAAATTGAGAGGCTAATATAATAAATAACTCTTTTCTAACCTCTCGTATTCTCTCTCTCACAACAAGCAAGACCTTTATTTATTTATTTATTTTTAAAATTTTTCCTCTTCTAAGATTAAATTAATCAGATTAGCTGAGTAGCATAATTATACAGATGTTTGGCATTTGCTTTGGTAATTGCCACGAGAGAGAGAGAGAGAGAGAGAGAGAGAGAGAGATGGCAAGTAAGGTAATAATAGTGGGGGATCCCTGCAACTGCAAATGGAAGACGATGATATCCAAATTTTTAGCCAAAGCGCTTCAAAGCACAAACCAAATGTTCTTAGAACAATTGTAGGTGTGCCCAATTGTCACCTTGGGGAACGAGATTCAAATTGCATACCACAAGCATAAAGAATCGCTTGAATAGATCGAGTCTCCAAGAAATCGCTTGAATAGATTGATTCTCCAACAAGATAGATTGATAATCATAATTTTTTTTTAATAGATAATTTTGATTTTAAATCTCGATATATAAAAAAAAAATTCTTTAGAATAGATTGACGGGAGTCTCTCCAATATTTCTAGTGTAACTCGCCTGCAATGCTCTATTTTCACACCAAGGTGTGCTTGATCGAGCACGAATATCATGTCATGGACATCCGTCCACTCATTCTCACTGCTCCTGATCGTGGTATAGATGATTCAACTTTTGGGGATGCCTGCGAACAAGGTAATTTTGGGGCTCATATTGCTTGTGTCATTGGTATCCTAAGGTTGCCAATTATCCTCCATATTATCATCTCAGCTCTTAATTAGATGTCTAAGCTAAGCTAATTATATGTTTTACCGTCCACTTTTTGGCTCAGTTGATTGACACAGAGTGCGTCCACTGTTGGAACAATTCCCAAAAAATGGGTTTTTTCCATTTAAATCTTTGAAATGGTGTCTTTTTTTTTTCTTTTTTTTTTTTAATTTCAAAACTAGGATTACCACAATTAACCATCACAATTTCTCTTATTTTTCATTTTTTAAAAAAAATAAAAAAATATGAGTGAGAATCACACTTTTCAAAAAGCGCGAGTGCCACTCGTGCTTTATGGACTCTCGCTTTCACTATTTTTGTTTTTTTTTTTAATTTTAATATAATATTATTAAATTATTAAAAAATTAATAAAAAATTAAAATAATAAAAAACTAAATATTATTAAAAAAATTAATAAAAACTATTATTAAAAAACAATTATTAAATTAAACATTAACTAATATTATTAATAAAAAATTAAATATTAAACAATTATATCCATCAATATTAACTAATAAATTAATAATTAAAAAATTATTAAAAATTAATTAAAATTATCATAAAAATTGTTAAAAATTAATTAAAAAGAAAATATACAATTAATGAAAAATTATTATTAGTTTTTTACTTAAAAAAATAATCAATAAACTTTTATTAATCTAGAAATTTTAAAAAAATTATTATTACACTTAGATTTATTGGATTTGTTACTAAAATATCGGTATTAAACCCGAAACTCTCAGCGTATAGCCATTGACCAAAAGAAATGAAAGAATCGGTTACATTTTTCATATGATCTCTTATAGATATGGATAAACTAAAAAAATCAAAAAAAAGTTATTTTTGTATCACTTCTTAATAATTTTTCTAAAATTTTTAGAGGAATAAAAGTTTATTGATTATTTTTTTAATTAAAAAATTAATAATGATTTTTCATTAATTAAAAAATTAAATATTAAACAATTATATCCATCAATATTAATTAATAAATTAATTAATTTTTAATAATTTTTAATAATTAATTTTTTAATTAATATTGATGGATATAATTGTTTAATATTTAATTTTTTATTAATAATATTAGTTAATGTTTAATTTAATAATTATTTTTTAATAATAGTTTTTATTAATTTTTTAATAATATTTAGTTTTTTATTATTTTAATTTTTATTAATTTTTTAATAATTTAATAATATTATAATAAATTAAAAAAAATGAAAAACAAAAATGGTGAAAGAGTGAGTGACACTCACGCTTTCCGAAAAGCAAGATTACCGTTTGCTTTTAAAAAAAAAAAAAAATCGGAAGAAATTGCGATTGTCAATCGCGATATCCCTAATTTTGAAATTAAGAAAAAGACACAATTTCAAAAATTTAAATGGAAAAAAATCCCATTTTGAGAATTGTTCCGTCCGCTGTTTATGATCTTGTCGGCAAATATTTGATGACACACCATCTCTCAAGCGCCAGAGACAGAGACAGGGCTTAAGCATTTTTCATGACCACATTCTTCCTTGCTCTACTCCAACAATAAAAAACAAGAGAGAGGTTTATGCAAATGTTGCCTTGAAACCAATTTCAGGTCCTTATTCTTGTGGGTGATTGTGATTTTTCCCACCATGTATCATGTGTCGATCTACCGTCCCCAAGTGATCATTGATAAACAGCACTGGGGAGGCCTCGAACCATGCATCTTATGCTTGTTGTAGAGGGATTTTTTTTTTTTAAATCGTCATATTTATTGATATCTGTAAAATTTGTAATCGTTGAATAACAATCCATCTGCTACAAACACATAAGCATCAATATCTATTGGGACCATAGAATGACTAGTTACAAAGGTTCCATTTAAAGCCTAGCTAGGTACAACGTGGATCGAAGATGTTGCTCATTGCCCATGGGCATCAAACACCACCCATGCCACAAAAACAGAGTTGAATGTTAGCATTGGAGTATTTTGAGTCTGGGGTAAGTTGTTCTCTAGTGGCATGCTTACAAGTTACAAAGATATCAATTCTCTCTCTCTCTATAATTTGACAAATCACGTATTTGACCTCAAGGACAAAAGCACAGAAGGGAAAAGATTTTCGAGGACCATAATATCAATCCTAATAAAAGTGCATAACAGCCCTCCTAGAATTGAAACCGTGTTCTTCGCTTTCCATGGATTAGCCACATGCAAAAACCAGAGCAGAGTCAGGTGTTGATAGTATCTTATCATTCGGTTGAACTTGTGAGTGCAGTTCGTCTGGGTATCCCTTTTCTGCTTGTCAAGAGAAAACGTTATAAAGAACCTTGGTTGACCTTTTCATGGAGAAAGATTTGGAACATGGAGAAAACAGAGGATCAAGTGGTGGTAGTACTCAGAGGCAATGCCTGCCCCGAAAAGACCATAGTGTCCCAATCAGTAGCCAAAATCCTTAACGGCCCTCTCATCGCCGACGACAACATCCGAGTGTGCACAAATAGGATTTTTCAAAATCAACACGAACTAAGTGACCAATTGGTTGACGATCTCGTCTCCGAATTCTCCTCTACCCAGCTCGCTCTAGGGCTCAACAGCGTCATCATCAGTCTCTCTTCCCCAATCCCATCTCATTCTCGCCTACTTCATCGTTTACTAGAATCAAGCTGTCGCCTCCTCATTGTGGACTGCCATCCATCAGATGAATCCTCCTGCAGCGAGCTAATTGTACCTCCGGACCTCCAACTCCAAAGGCTCACCCTCAACCGTACTCTCTCATTGTTAGACCAAGTATCTGCTGTGATCAAGTTCATTAACTCTGATGCACATGACAAAATCGACGATGCCAATCAACTTCATCATCAACTGGAGACGGCAACGATTCAAGAAGACGAGGATGAGATGCGGGTTGAAAATTGCCCAAAGGGTCACCGTTTGATCTTCTCGCAAGTGAATGATGATGATGACGATGATGACGACCATTCAAGTCATAACTGTAACAACTGTCTCCAACCCATCGCTGCTGTTGCAGACAAGCGGACTGCAAGTTCTTCCTACACAAATCGTGTGCAGAGTTGAGAAAGGAGACCAAATTCAAATTCCACGACCACAATCTTTATCTTAATTCGTCGTCGTCGCTAGAATACTACTGTGATATTTGTGAAACTCATTTGATGGCTACTACTACTCGTGTCGAGAATGCGAATTCAGTTTGCATCCCAACTGTTAGACGAAAGCTTCTGGGGTCGTCAGAAATGCATGTCATCCACATAATCTTTATCTGCTTATTACTGACAATGCTGTGCGTCGATCTTGGGTACAATTTCAGTGCCGCGCTTGTGGTCACCATAGTTCGAGTTGCGGATATGCTTACTGCAGAGAGTGTGAAGCTCTTTTTGACACCAATTGTGCTCTATTGCCTTCGATCGTTGTTCGCATTTGTCATGAGCTTCCTCTCCTTCTCACAGATCCACGACATGACAGAGTTGATTCTGCTGCTACTTCTGGGGAATGTATTGCTTGCAATGTTTGCCGGCAGGACAGAAACTCTAATCATTGGTTTTATGTATGTCAGCAATGCAATTTTGTCGCACATACTGCCTGTGTCACTCCTAAGGTAACTCCTTAATTTGCTGACAAACTCTGTTTGTCTAGCCACCAAGGTGTCAGAGAATTGCATAGGAGTTCCGTGAATCCATTATGTCTTACAAATTATTTGGACTAATCCTAGCTTTTATATGTTTCTATGCCTTGTTTCAGTTTGTTGATCATGCGATTCTGGATAGGGGAATGCATAGAGTAGCCAAGGTGACGGAAAAGCAAAAGACAGAAAACCTAAGGGGAGAGGCAGATCAGCTGGTTGGACTAAAACATAGTGGCCATGATCATATCCTGGCCTTCTCGGGCTCTAATCCCGAGGAAGAACACACTTGCAGTGGATGCCTTGAGCTTATCTCTGGTCCCTCCTATACCTGTACTGATTGCAGATTCTTTCTCCATGAATCATGTGCCAACTTAGTGACTCAGATAAAGACCAAGTTTCATACAAGTCACTCATTGCACCTGCAACCCTTCTCCCCTACCCCCACATTACCAAGAATCTGTGATGTATGTGGCTGCAACGTTCAAGGCTTTTACTACCACTGTGAAATCTGTGACTTTGATGCTCATCCCAAGTGTGCTAATGCTAAAAACTTCCCTTATGGAGTTAGACATCCATGTCACAAGCACATCCTCCATTTCTATGCCCGTGAGGAGAATCCAATGGCCATTCATTGTAGTGGTTGTGGTTATGACAGTGAGTCGATGGTTTTTTACATATGCTGGAGCTGCAAATTGTACTATCATGTCCGGTGTACATTGTTGCCTTTAACAATCAGCGGCAAATGTTACAACGGACATGCTCTCAATGTGACATTTCTTCCTCATAACGCTGTGGAGCAATATTTCTGTGATGTATGTGAGATGAATAGGCACCCTGATGAGTGGGTTTATTACTGTGGAAACTGCAATTACATAGTTCACTTGAATTGTGTTACTTAAACAGCTAGCACCACATGACGCACAATGAGCTTTTCTGCCCGATCTTCTCAATGCACCTCAAATTTTAGGTCACAACCTCATCATCAGCAGTTCCTTACCATCTGATTTAGATTAGCATAAACAACTCATGAAAGAACTCAATGAAGAGCCATTTTGCAAATAGAAACATATGATAAAACGCAAATCGTGATATATACACATAATTAATTACCAAAGTTGGTGTTTGATCTTAGTCACACACTGCACGTTGGAATAAATCTTATGTTATGCAAAAGTTATGCACATGTTGTCCTTGTCTACATTCATATATCAGATAAAGCACACCAACACCTTGTTGGTTCACTGTTAAGAGCACTAAATTCGTTTAAGCAAAATTTTGAATTTGAATTTTGAAAATGAAAAAAATAAGTAATAGGAGACTTTCACTTTAATAAACCCTATAGTTAACTTGAACAAAAATAGTCAAACCAATAAAATTGGTTATTGGATATCCAACCGTCGAGGAAAAAAATATATATATTTATATATTAGATAAAGCAAGGTACACGGTGTCAAGTTGGTAAGTGAAACTTAGCTATATTTGCAATTTGAAAATTGAGGTTATAATTTTTGAAGTCATATACATCAATATTTTTTTCCTCAAAAATTTCAAGAGGACTGCCACCCTTCCCCCCTGCACCCCCAACCCCTGCCTATATGCCCTTACAAGTAATGAAATTTCTAGTTAGAGCCATGTTGCTACCTCCAAAGATTGGCAAGCTGTCCAACCTAGACAGTGATTGAGGGGGTCAACGCTCCGCTGTTGCATGATTAACTCCAATGTTTAAGGGCGTTTAAGTATGCAACCAGAATCCTCCAAGTCACTGGATTGAGCAACCTAGTTGCATTTTTATTATTATCCGTTTCTCACTAATGAGAGTTCCAAAACTACCCTTAAGTGTAAGATGTTGACATGTACTATGGTCTTGAGAGCTCAAAAGGCCTAGGTTGGAACAACAAGAAAAGAAAGACGGACCTTGGAACAATCGGATAGTATCTCATACTGATAAGCCTGTTCCCATTCACTTAGCCTTGCTTGTTATATCCCTAACCAGCAAACAATACATTAATCCGACATTTTTGAGAGCGAGAACCTCCAAATGAATGTCACGAACGGAATCGGGGGAGAAAGAGAAAACGCAGCATGAGGTTTCTCTTTGAGGGCATCACACAAACAGCATCTGGTTCTGGGCTTTGAATACATAATCAGCTTCCCTTGAATTTGATTCAACTGAAGCAGATGAAGAAAACGAAGCGAAGCCTGGCTGAGTTTTGAAGACACCTAATCTTGATTTTTATGTCGCAGACAACAATCCTTTTGACATTGAAGTCGATTACTGCTCCTGCACCCATTTCAACAATTCGATTTGCTCGAAATTTGATCTCTCGCTCTGCCTGGATTTTTTTTCGGGGTCTGTCATTGGGTTTACGTTATGCCTGTCCACCGTGCAATTCCGCTGCTCATGTGGATGGTCTCATTGCGAAGGTAATGGTCAACATATACTAGAGAGACTAATATAATTCACCTGCAGACTTATCCAGGTTAGGTTGATCAACATTTTGGGCGATGCTAATGTTGCTAATTTTTCTTGCACAAGTTGTTCTGTCTAATCATATTAGAGAGACTAGTATAATTCACCTGCACTTGAACTATCTTGATCAAATTGTCAACATATGTAGTCTCGATTGGCCTTGCCACCAGCATTAGCATTTTTAATTCTTCTGTGCTTCCATAAGTAGATGATTAAACATGAAGACGAGGCATCAAGGAAACCCTTGGTCCTCTGCAAAGTCTGCATCACATACCCTTGGAACATGCTTGCACTAGAACCGACATTTGTACTACCCTACCATGTTGCCATTTGTCCACTTTCAAGAGAGAAAAAGCTTGGATTATCCAGAGGGCTCATATGTTGTGCATCAAGCATCTAATGTAGAAACAGAAGCTCCGGATGAGGCAGCGCAAGAAAGGAACATAAGCTTTCCATCTGAACAATAACTATCATCATCACATCTTCTGCAATGATCGTGATGAGGAAGAGCAGTCCAGTGCGGAGAGTTAAGTGGGACATGGCCAGATACATGTGCCGGCAATGTGGATCAGAACATCAGGTTAGCTGCGTGTTTGCGCCTCGAGTGAGTGCCTGAACATGTGCAAGTAAACACTATCCAAAGTTCACTTGCCTTCCTCAAGGTGAAAATGATGATGGTCCACGGTATTTTTGCAACCTTTGCAATTTCGGTGAAACTTGTGATTTTAATTATGTTGTTCACTTGGAATGTGACCCTACTGCCATAAGAGCTATGATCAGTCAGAAATGGAAGAAGATATGTAGGGATGAGAAGCAGAGACGGCATTAAATGACCATGTTCCCCCTCAAACTGGCCTCAAGCTCATCTTAACCCTTGTGCTTAGATTACAAAACGCCAGTTGCATTTATGTCCTATGTCATCCTAACCAGGTCCAATAAGGTTGGTCATAAGTGAAGACGTGAAGATCATAAATCTGTCCTTTCTTCCTCTCTTTTCTTTTCTATTGTTATAGTTTAAAACAAGTCAGTGGTCAAGTTAGCAGCATGCATCATTCAGTTGAACTAGTGAGTTTGCTAATAACTGCTGTGCCTTGTGTATCACTTTTCTGCTCATGAAAATATAAATTAATAAATAATAATATTGCATTTATGCATCTGAGTTTACGAAACACATGCCCTTTCTCTGCATGGCTCCACGCTCCAGAGAAATGGAAAGCCTCAGGTGAAAAAATCCATTGGGTAGTAACTTCCACCTTCATGCCTTTAACGAGTAAGAGACAATAACAGATGAAGAGAACATTGCAAACATGCTCATATTCTAATCTCCTTCAACAATGACAATTAACAACAAAAACCAGTAGCACTGAAATTTTCATAAATGGCATCTAAACTAACCATCTCAATCTGTCGATGTTCCAAATTTGTCTGCCTGCTTACCCTACCTCAATATCTGTGGCTTTTCATCTGATTTCATCATTAATTAAGCTGGATAATTTGATCATAATTGAAGATTGCCAAGTCTGTGCTTCTGGATAGAATTGTTACTGTTCAATTCAATCGAACAAGTGAGTCTGCAAAGTTACTGCATATGTAGTGCTCCTGATTTCCTGGCCAACAAAGTTCAGTAAAGTTGATCATATGAAAGATTAGAACATGTAAGCAAAGGCGGCAACATCTCGCTGTCATAGAGGAATTTTCACTGTCGGCCACCATCGAAGACTTCCCCGACTGTTAATATTGATTTCCAGCAATGGCCATAGTAGCACAATGGACAACTAGGTACAGCGGCGGCAATTTGAAACAGAACTAGGGTTCAATTTATTCTTTGAACCGGATCTAAACCGGACCAAAAAAAAATGAGGTTGGAATACTGCTCACAGTAGTCTATTTGGCCACACTGTACAGTAGGGTAAAACGAACTAAAAAAAAAAGGAGGTTAGACTACTGTTCACTGTACAGTAGCATAAAAAGAATTAAAAAAGAAAACATTTCTTACTTTGTTTTATGGGTATGTTTATGGTTGTATTTGAGTTTTGGAAACTTGCTATTTGGCTTAAATTACATAATGTATCACTGGTTCTCCATAATAGGCGGTGGTTGCATTATGTGGTTTCGGTTTTTGGACAACCATTATTCATGGATGATATCACAGCTTCATGTACCAGATTTGGGTACGCTAGGGTGTTTGTTATGTGGGGAGCCCTATACTTAGAGAGATAATGTTCACTTTACTAGATGTGAGTGATTTCTTAGTTAGGGCAAAATATTCCTATATTCCGCCTAAGTGTGAAGAAGAATGTGTAGTCTTTGGATATTATTGTCAAAAATGCCCCAAAGAAAACCCCCGCTCAAGATAGAACGAGAACTTTAGAGTCGGTTAGTCATACGAGAGATACTGATAGTTTCTAGAGAGCCAGGAAACAAAGGAGATGAAATCAGCGGCATTAGAAAGTGGCAGAGGATAAGGGGGCTGGAGGTAGAGACACCTGTGACTAGTGAGCCAGTAGGAGATGATCAGAACTTAGTTTCCCAAATTGAGGCATTTATGACTAAGGTGATAGGAGATGCTCCCCAGATTGAAAAGAATGATGATAGCCTTGTTTTGGTTATTCAAGAGTAGTCGACGGAGCAGTCAGCTAGTTTACCAGAGTTAGATGTTAGTCTTGCTTTGATAGTTAGCGAGGAGACTCCGACTCGAGATACAGAATCACCAAATCTTAGAGATTGTATCACTTTATGTTAGTGTGATAGTATTCCGACTATTCTGAGTAATATTGGGCCCGGAGGATGTTTTGTAGGAATCGAATCAGATGTTTCGGTAAAGACAAACTCTGTGGTGGGTGATAGTTCTCGATCTTCTCCCCCTTAAGTTCTTTCTTTGTCCCGTCCTTCTAGGGGCAGGAAGATTAGAAAAGAGTGGAGGAAATCCTACTGAGTTGTTTGGGGGTGTGCCTCCTCATATTGCGCTCCAGATGATAGGATGTTGGAATGTAAGGGGTCTGAATGACAATTCATATTCGAGCTGCGAGAAGTTTTGTATTACAGAATTGATTGCAGTTCGTGGGTCTTTTGGAGACTAGGGTGCGAGTTTTTAATGAGGAAAATATTCAACACTCTCTTTTGCCTAACTGAAGTTATGTGATTGCAGATGCGGATAATACTATGGGACAGATTTCGTTGTGTTGGGACCCATTGGAGGTTAGTGTGAATGTTTTAGCTTGTGAGATGCAGTGAATCCATTGTAAAGTCTAATTTATCAGGTCAACGTTGTGTATGGATATTTCTGTTGTGTATGGGTCTAACCTGACAGGTGATCGTCGTTTGTTATGAGATTTCTTGAGATCTCAGAGCAGGAGTTTGGTCGCCCAAGACCATGACCATCACGAAGAGCATGGGGGACAATGGATCTCCCTACTGAAGGCCCCTCGAGCTCCGAAAGAAATCAATCAGCTCCCCATTGATTGAGACTACAGAACTTACCGTAACGACAGATTCCATAATCCCCTCAATCAGTCAAATAGGAAAGCCAACACACTTCAAAATCATCTGGAGGAAGTCCCACTCCATCGAGTCGTAAGCTTTCATGATATCCATCTTTATTGCATATTAGAGGTATCGCGATTCAAGTGATAACCATGAAAGAGTTCATGGGCAAGAAGGATGTTATCCCCACTCCTCCTCCCCCTCACAAACGCAAATTACTCACTACCAATAATAGTTGAAAGCACCCGACTCACCCTCACTGCAATAATTCTCATAATATACTCAAGAAATGGGCCTAAAATCCGATAAAGATGTTGGGTTTTCCTTCTTTGGGATAAATGACATGACAATACCATTCACTTCCCTACGAAATTTCCCGTTAACAAAGAAATCCAATACAACCCAAGTGACATTCAATCCCATGATATCCCAACTAGACCTAAAAAAGCTAACAATGTACTCATTTGGACCCAAAGCCTTATACCTGCCCAAAGAGAACATGGCCTCCTGCACCTCCGACTCCGTCATTGGAATCTCCAAGGAGTGAATATGAGCTTCAAACAACATGCCTCGAATTAAAGATGAGATATCCAATACAACCCGAGTGACATTCAATCCCATGATATCCCAGCTAGACCTAAAAAAGCCAACAATGTACTCATTTAGACCCAAAGCCTTATACCTGCCCAAAGAGAACATGGCCTCCTGCACCTCCGACTCCGTCATTGGAATCTCCAAGGAGTGAATATGAGCTTCAAACAACATGCCTCGAATTAAAGATGAGATAAGTTTAGAATCTAACTCGGCAGTTCTAGGCCTACTCGAAAACAGTCCCCTGAAATAACCAATTGCCTCCCGCCTGATATCACTCGGATCAGAGAATCTTGTGCTACCATCACTAACTAAAGAACAAATAGAGTTACGGTTATGCCTCTGACGAACCAAACTAAAAAAGAAAGCAGTGTGTCGATCCCCCAACTAAAGCCACCGGATCCTCGCTTTCTGATACAACATACTCTCCTTCATACCCGTAAACATATAATACCGAGCAACAGCTGATCTCTCAGCTTCCCCTAACTCACGGCAATCACCAAACAATATCTCATGCTAAATCTAAACCAGTCTCTCTCGGGCCTCCTGAACTCGAGTAGATAGGTCATTGTACTCTCGTCGATTCAGCTGCCTCGACTTCGGTTTCAAACCCTTCAGCCTTCTGTATAAGCAATACATCAGAGTACCATGATAAGCCTCTACCTATGCCTTCAATATAATCTCCTGATAATGAGAGTTCTCCATCCAAAACTCAAAGAACATAAATAGAACCCTCCTTCACTACTCTCCTCGCTAAAACCGGATCATATACGAAGAATGATCTGAATCACCTGGAGGAAGAAAAACTGCCTCCGAAAAGGAATAGTGGATAGTCATGAAAAATTAACCAGTACTCTATCTAACTTCCTCAAAATAGGATCCTTTACCTATGTGTTCCACCATGTGAAATACATCCCAGAATAATGCAGGTCCTCAAGCTCAAAATCCCTCAAGCAGTCATCCAGAACAAAATCAAACATCGACCATCCCAGATTACCTGCTCTCCTTTTAGAAGACCATCTTACAGTATTAAAATCCCCAAGGATACACCATGGGATAACCAAACTCCTGCTCTAAGATCTTAAGAAATCATATAACAAACAACGATCACCTGTTAGGTGAGACGCATACACAACAGAAAAATCCATACACAACCCTAACTTGATATCTGGACTCTACAATAGATCTACTGCATGTCACAAGTCAGAACAACCACACTAACCTCTAGTGGGCCCCAACATAACCAAATCTGTCCCATAGTATTACCTGCCTGTGCAATCACATAACTCCAGTTAGACAAAATAGAGTGTTGAATACGTATCTCATTAAAATCTCACACCCTAGTCTCCAAAAGACCCACCAATTGCAATCGGTTCTGTAGCACAAAAATTTTCACAACTCGAATGTGAATTGGGTTATTCAAACCCTTTACATTCCAACACTCTATCATCAAGAACGCAATATGAGGGTGGCACACCCCCAAACAACTCAATAGGATTTCTTCCGTCCTCTTCTAGTTTTCCGGCTCTTGAAAGGACAGAACAGAGGAAGAACTTGAGGGGGAGAAGAACAAGAACTATCACCACCACAAAGTCTATCTCTACTGAAACATCTCACTTAACTCCTACAAAACATCCTCCAAACCCAATATTGCTTGGAATGGTCGGAACATTGTCACATTCACATAAAGTGACACAATCTCTAAGATCTGATGAGTTTGCATCTTGAGTCGGAGCCTTCTCCCTAACTACCAAAGCAAGACTGACATCCAACTCTAGTAAACTAGCTGACTGCTCGATTGGCTGCTTCCGAGCAACCAAAGCAAGGCTATCATCATTCTCCTTAATTTGGAGAGCTGAACCCTAAACACCTCCTATCGCCCTAGTCACAAGTGTCTCAATCTGGAAAACTGAATCTTGATCACCTCTTACTGGCTCACTAGTCACAGGTGCCTCTACCTCCAGCCCTTTAGTCCTCCAACCCTTTAGTCTCTGCCATTCTCTGATGTGGTTGACCTCATTAACTTGGTTTCTTGGCTCTCTCGAAACCATTAGCATCCATCGCATGGTTAACCGACTCTAAAGTTCTCGTCCTATCCTGCGCAAGAGTTTTCTTTGAGCATTTATCACAATGATGTTCAAAGACCACACAATCCTCACATCTAGACGGAATATAGAAATATTCAGTCCTAACCAAGAAATCACTCCCATATGGTAAAGTAAACACCGTCTCTCTAAGTATAGGACTTCTGACATCAACCTCAATAAACACTCTAATTTACCCAAGTCTGGTACATAAAACTGTGACATCGTCCATAGATAATAGTCGCCCAAAAACCAAATCCATATAACTTAACTCCATCTATTATAGAGAACCAGTAGTACATTATATAATTTAAGCTAAATAGCAAACTTCCAAAACTCATATTCAATTATAAACATACTCATAGCAAATCTATGAATCACAAATGAGACCCCAAATATATACCTTGGGATTCTATCCAATATCTCCTAAAAATGCTCATCTGAACTAAATTTTAGTAGAAATAATCCAGTACCCACAATGACAATCTTAGAAAACCCACATCTACCTCACAATAAAATAGCAATCTTCTTGAGCTCCTTAAACGACAGTCGTCATCCAATGAGATTTTCAACTAAAGTAAAATCATAAGACCTATCACCCTCTTCAACCAAAAAGTCAAGAACAACAAACTTACTCTCATCACCATGCAAAACATTCTCTTTGGAAAGTGATTTCCTAAGCTGATGATCCCTGGTATCAATTATGATTGTCTACTCTACCTCACACTACTGCTAACTCATAAGTGTTTTTGGTGATGGGGTCAGCCTTTATCATTCGTACTAGCAACCATCACTAAATGAAACAAAATAAGATTTTTTTTTTTTTTTTTTTTACCTACTGTATAGTAGCCAAATAGACTACTGTGAATAGTAGTCCAACCTCTTTTTTTGGATTCTTTTTACCCTACTATATAGTAGCCAAATAGGCTATTGTGAACAATAATCCAACCTTTTTTTTTTTTGGGTCCGATTTAAATCCAGTTTAAAGAATAAACAGAATCCTAATTCTGTTTCAAATTGCAGTCATTGTACCTACGCCGTCCATTATGCTACCACTGCCGCCGTTGCCAAAAATCAAAATTAACTGCCGGGGAAGTTTGATCAGGGGCCGGAGATGATGGATCCGTAGTTTGATCTGCTAGATTACTACCTTAGGCGATTAATTTTTCGGATTGGCGTTCCTTCGTCCGTCACTTATCACCTTCAAATTTGTCAACAACAACAGAGATTAAGGGCCGACAATGATCTAGATAGATTCGCCTTGATGAGATCTCTTCAAAGTTACAAAGGATCAAGAAGTTTGAAGTCGATTTGAAGGTCTCCTATGGTGGCTGACAGTGAAAATTCCTCTGTGACCGTGAGATGTTGCCGCCTCTGTGATCAAAAGGTTCATTGCCTTTTCTTGACACATTTTTGATCCTATGTAAGATTTTATTAATTTTAATTTTGAAAAACTTCTTTCTGCTGAAGCAACATTTATGGGAACCATTATCATTATCCTATAGGCAAATGACATAGGCCAGCAATGCCCATCCCACCCTTGATGCCCTTGCTTGTATGGCCTCAAAAGAACTTGATGGTTAGAGCAATGTTGCTATCTCCAAAGATTGGCAAGCTGTCTAACCTAGACAGAGATTGGGGGTTTAACGTTCTGCTATTGCATGATATACTCCTATGGTTAAGGGCATTCGTACGCATGTAGCCAGAATATTTGTTTAAAGTCCTCCAAATCGACATGATTGAGCAAACTTATTGCATTTTTCCCCCATCTGTTTCCTCTCTAATGGAGTTCAAAAACTCCCTTTAATTGTAAGATTTTCACATGTACTTCAATGTCTTAAAATGCTAAAAAACCCAGGTATCTCATACCGATAAGCCTGCTCCCATTCATCCTTGTTTGTTATATCCCTAACCTGCAAACAATACAACCACATTTATCAATTACAGAACATTAATTCAACATTTTAGAGAGAGGGAGGGAGATAACCTCCAAATGAACGTCCTGAAGGTAGTCAGCGGAAAAGAGAGAAAGCACAGCGTGAAGTTACTCTTTAAGGCCATCGCACAAACAGCATCCGGATTTGGAATACCGAATCAGCTTCCTTGAATTTGATTCAACCGAAGCCGATGAAGAAAACGAAGCGACAGTTGAATGTGATTTGAAGAAAGCTAGTCTTGATTTCTGTGTCGCAACAACAACCCTCTTGACATTGAAATCGAAATTGGTCCTACCGTTCCTGCGCCCATTTTTACGATTCGATTTTCCCCAAAGTTGATCTCTCGCACTCCCAGGATTTTTGGGAGTTTTATCTTCTACGTCACAGAAATTAGGGCATTGCACTTCGATTTCGACTGTTGGATCGACTTGGGCTGGGCCCACTCGGGCCCGAATAGAGAAAGATACTAGATCCGGCCCAGGATAGGGTCCTGGTTCGCTTCACGATGGCAATCAAACAAAATGCTATATGGGCCAAAGAATGAAAGCCTAGCAAGAAGGAAAAAAAAGGAATAATATATGACTATGAGGCAACAAAATCAGTATATTGATTTGACAATTTCCTTTTCTTCTTTGTGACACTTTTTCACCGACAAAAGAAAACTAGGGTACCTTTTTTTTGATTTATTAGTATTGAGGTGGTTGTTCAAGTGAATGTCACAAACATTTTGTAATCTCAAAAATTTTCATTTTAATTGTTAAAAAATTATGTTTGCCAATAGAAAAATCTATAATCACTCAGGATTAACATAACTCCAGTAGTGCACTCAAAACCTTACCTCTGGACGTAGGCTTAATAATTAAAATTGTTTACGAACACTTTAGGGATAGGGTAAGATTTCTTATAAAACTTGTAGTACGATATGATAAGAGAATGAGGATACTTTTAGGGAGCATGCATGCTGCCCAAAGTTTTTATAAAACAATTTTGTTTTGCAAAATGTTACAAATTGGTGAGGGCCCTCGTAGCATTACATTGTTAGTGTTTTCATTACTAAGTATATAAATTATAAGTTGAGCATTTTATTATTCCCTCTAATTATTGGGATTATAAATTAAGAAAGTCACTAAATAGAGCTCAACTTTGCTCCAGTTACATTCCCACTTAGTTCTGTCATGAATGACATTTTTTATTTTCTCCCTCTAAAAAAAGCAAAAAAATTCCAAATAAGCTAGACTACTATTATATGTTTACTAGGCAATGACATGATTAATTATGTTTGGCATGGTTGTCACTCTCTTCTATTTAATTCTAGTAAAGTTTTTGTTTAAAGCATAGTCATAGACCCACCCAAAAAGGGGGGGGAAGAGAAAAAAGAAATAGAGTAAGAGAGAGTTTGTGTCCTTCATAGTTTGCTCTTCTTCATTCCCAAAATGTCTCTCTTTTTTTTTTTTTTTTTTTCAGTATAATCAATCAATATTCGAAACCATACTCTAATTAATCCAGTTCAAGTATTGTCTATATAAAAATGTTAGAAGAAATGAACTAGATACCCTCTTACATATTATAGTATTAGAATAAAAGCGGTATAAAGTAATTTCATATTCTATAGCGAGAATATGGTTTCCCGAAATGGAATCCAACCGCACATATTCTTACAATAAAGGTTACTTTTCAAATTCAGACTTAATGCAAATTTCTCCATTTTTTATCACCGAGAATTCATTCACTTTTTTTTTTAATTTATTTCCAAAATGTACTATAATTAGTTTAAATTTTCACAATTTTAAAAATACATGCAGAATATATAATTGTCAAAAATAAAAGAGAAATTAAATAACGTAGTTTAATCATAATATTAGTCCAGAAGAGAAATAAATAGTTTTCAAAAGCAATAAAATGCAACTTGAGATTCTAAATGAAAAGGTGGCCTGATTCTTCATCCGCAACTTGAGAAAATATACCCCATGATTGATCCCATGAAGCACCATCAAAGAAAAGAACTAAATACCCTTTTACATGTTATAGTATTAGAATAAAAGCAGCATGAGGTAAGTTCTCTATGAAACACTAGAAGCCTACAGATACAGAGCATAAGTGCTAACCTAGATGGAGCTACTAATAATGAATCAATTCAAAAATTAATTAACAATAAGGAATCAAAATAAAGTCGATTTTGGCAATTGGGATTCTCCACATATGTCATGTATGGCACCGGCCAAAAAACATGGGATGAGACTGGAAAATGAGATCGAATGAAGTTAAAGTTTGACATAGATTATGGGCATCTACAGCTGCATCAAGGTCAGATCACATCAGGATGTCAAGTCCCATACCAATTGTTCATGATCAAGGTACAAGCGAATTTACGTTCAATTAAGGTACGAGTCTTAATAGTAATAAAAATAATATTAAAATTTTTTTTTTTAATAATTTAATTAAAATTAATCAAAATAAAATTTTAAATACTCAATAAATAAATAAATAAATTCAAGATAACAACGAAAATAAAAAATAAAATAGTACATGCGAATTTGGCCAGAGTGATTGCTCTAGCCCAATAAAAAAATGTAACTTGATGATGAAATTTTTGTTGGATATATACCTCTTTTTGTTAATTAGGAAAGCATACTCCTATTAAAAAACTGCTCATGATAATATCATAAATCTAGATATTTTGTATGAAGTTAAATCATAGAAGTTACAAAAAAAATGTTTAATATTAAAAAATAAAAATAAAAATAAAAATATTTTCAGGATAAATACTCTTACCTTTCCAGTTTAAGTAAGAAAATTATTCAAAAATATATTCTTAATAATTTTTTTTCCAAAAAATACCCCTTAATCTAGTTGTTTGATCTACTTTTTAGAGACCTACATTACATACTTATCATATTAACGAAATAAATTATTTGCACTTATTTTAGAATAAGAAAAAAAATAATTACTAATTTAAATAAGACATATCAACTAGCAATTTCCCAGCTATGAGAACCAACTTGAGAATTACGTTCTTAAGGTGTGAGATGGTGTCAATATTAATTTTTTTATTTATTTCAATTATTGAATTTTTCAGTTCAAATAATATTATTCAAAACTACAAACAGGATTGCATTTTTGTGGAATGGCAATATTGATGTATTTCAAACCAGGTCAGCAAACGAAATTGTGGGTAAAAAGAAGGAAGCATATCTAATCCAATATGTGGACGAAACTGTTAAAACCACAAAATTTTCCCACCATATGCAGTTCTCAAGCACAAGCGCCCACTTGAAAAATAGTAAAAAATCTGAAGTGGGGTTTTTCTTTTATTAATATCAATGTGCTTGCAGAACCCTTTCAATGCTAGCCTTTCAACACTCTCATGAGTGAGACCATTCATGGCTGTCTTTTTACTTAGGCAAGCCAAACCTATGTTCCTAGCTACTTTCTAGGTTACGATGGCCACAAATATTATGCTTGAGAAAAGTAATGTGGGACCAAGAAAAGATTTTGCACATTTTCATTCTATCACATATATTTTTTTTCATTAAAAAAAATTGTGATTTTTTTTGAGTGTGAGACTCTTCGATGGAAAGAAATTTCTGTGACCCAATGTAAATTTCTGACAAGCCGATTCTTTTCTCCAAGCTTCTTTTTTTACATGCATGGAGGGGGTTGGGGATGCTTCAAATCACTTCTTTTCTATTCTATTCCTTGGCGACATTTCACGGACAAAATTGTAATAAATTATTTGCTGCCCAGAAGGAAAAAATGAGCGTATATATATATATATATATATATTTTTTTTCAGTCTAATCAAAATGCGCACGGCACGTTGACAATGTATTTATAATCGTGGCAAGCCAGCACTCTTGTTCAATTTTCAACTTCCTTGAGTCTTCATATTGTTTGTCTATTCATTTAATTGTTATATATAAATTTAAAAATCTTTTGTTGTTTCTAAGTTCAAATGTTAATTTAGCTTTTCACCTACCAGCAGTTTTGTGACAAGATTGTAGTGTGACATATGCAAATAGATAATGATTATTGGACTATGGCAATTTTTAATTGGATTTTATGAAGAATTCATCGACTCAATATCTTAAATTCTTTTTTTTTAATAAAGTATCGGTCTTTGCTAGTTACATTAAATTTAATTCGAACTAAATTAGATCTTAAGGAATAAAATTATTCTGACCTCTATTTTCATCGTATATAAAATTCAAATTCAAAACTCTTATTTAAAAATATCAATGGTATATTAAATCTTATTCTATTTTGATACGACTGTGCCCATCTAAATTTGGCTATCCGGACAAAATCACACCAGAAGTCACACTAGCATTATTAACTTTTCAAGTTCAGTTCAGGGAGGCCATAATGCAAAGCAATCAAAAAGGAGTGTTCCAAAGAGTATGCTACCGTCACTAACTCATCCTTGTTACTCATTGGTGTCCACTCTTCAAAGCCCCAACACAGACAAGCTCCACACAGAAACTCTTGATCATGATTGATTAGAATTTCTTCAAAAATATGCATATTTTGTTCGTAAAAAAATGACTATAATATGTAAATGCGCCGTATAAAATGTCATGCCCCCCTCCTGCCCAATCACTTAGATTTATTAGTTCCACAAACAGTAAGCCTTCAGAAACTCTTAATTATCCCTTTTTTTTGTTGTTGTTTTGTTTTGTTAGACGGAGATTTAAATCTGAAATTTTCAGATTGAATGAATGGGTTGTGACAGACCTTAATTATCCTTTTCAGATCAAGGAATTATCCCCCCAACATATAATTTTTTTTTGGGGGGGGGGAGAGAGAGAGAGAGAGAGAGAGAGAGAGAGAGAGAGAGAATCAATAACCTCAGGTTCAAACCACAAATTGATTCCTAGGTAGGCCTTCATGCTCAAACCCCGGCCCACAAAAAATGAGACCATGGTAGCTATATTTGCCAACAACGGGACTGAGGAAATCTCACCTTATCGACACTCTAGCCACAATCTTTCCCATTGCATCATCCACTTCACCCTCCCCAGTCAGCACAAGAAATTATATAAAAGGTAACCATTTCTCACTTAGGTGCATCACTCCCGTTCCGAAAGAGTCATATTAGGTAGTTTGGAGTTTAAAGATATAGAAATTAGACGATGGAAGACCAAAACGTAAAGAGAGCAATGCCTCTAGTGACTAAGTTAAAGCCTTATTTGGCTATGGTCTCCCTTCAGTTTGGATATGCAGGGATGTATGTTATTAGCTTGGTTTCCCTAAAACATGGGATGAGCCATTTTGTACTTCCAGTGTATCGACATGCTGTTGCCACGCTTGTGATTGTACCATTTGCACTCATTCTCGAAAGGTTCTCTCTCTCTCTCTCTCTCTCTCTCTCTCTCTGTGTGTCAAAAATCTAGTAGCAATTAGCTATATTATGCTCCTTGTATGTTACTTAATTCATTGTTCTTTGTATCGCAGGAAAACAAGGCCAAAGCTGACAATCTCAACCTTTCTAAAGATAATGGTGCTCGGTTTCTTGGTGTAATGATCTCTCAAATAACCTACACTCTTTACATTTATACTCAGTATATAAAACATAATTATCAATAAGAAAGTGTTAAAATACTTTATATAATACTTTGTTGAGTCTTCTTCCATAGGGGATTTTCTATTAACTGTTGTTTCTCACGGAGTAGAATGCTTTTGATTCTATTGTTTTTCCCTAATTCAATCTACAATAGGGCAGGGATTATCTCTCGTAGTTCAATTGTTTAAGAGATGGCAAATTTTGTGGACTTGGGAAGATGTTTTTCGTCTCGAGGGTGCCATGGGATTGACTAATCTCTTTTGCACCTTTGGGCCTTGGGAAAAATCATGATCGACACGACGTTGATTGAGGTTCTATTTATTTATTTATTTATTTATTTATTTGGTGATGAACGAGAACACAAGAAAACAAGTACAACAAGACCACAGCACAACACTCAAACATGCTCTTCAGTCTGACCCTCTCTAGAGTCCGGAGGATCATCCAACTTAACTAGCCTATCACTGAACTTTTGTCCCAGTTCTGCCATATGATCAGCACAAATGTTAGCTTCCCTGAAGACATGATTAACTTGCTCCACCCTTAAATCCCTTAAAACATTTTTGCACTCCTGCATAATGCAAGCAAGATGACGATAATCTAACATTTCCTCTTTCAATAGATTCATTAAGATTTCCGAGTCCATTTCAACCTCCGCAAGGTAGAACCCTTGCCTCTTGGCCATTAAAAGACCTTTTCTAAGACCCCAAATTTCAGCTTGGAGAACCTGGCTCTTTCCCAGATTGAAATGGAAACCTGCTACCGAATCCCCAGCATTGTTACGAAAGATTTCGCCTACACTAGCTCTCCCCGAATTTTTGTTCACGACTCCATCAGAATTTAGCTTCAAACCGTTTTCCCATGGAGCACACCATCTGACTTTGCAACAGGCACTAAAATTTTTCTCTTTAATTTGCCTCCCTTCCCTGTCATCTCACGGGCCCTCTGGAAGGCAATTTTAGCTGCAGCTAAAGGCTGGATTTGCTCTTGCTGGAAAATCCCTTTACATCTAATTTTCCAAAGGCATCAAATGGTTGACAAGAAGATGTTACACAGGTTCACTAACCCCCATTTGTCGACTCTTTTGATACCCTCATCCACCTATTGATGGAGAGGCATTTTCCAAAAAGAATCATCATTGATAAGCGAAAGGGCAGATCAACAACCAGACTTGTTTAGCTCTGTTATAGTCCCTGAGAACATGAAGAGTTGATTTCTCCTTGTTATTGCAAAAACAACACACATCGTCCTCACAGAGATTCCTTCTTTTTCTTTCCATATTCATGAGGATCCTATTTTTCCTAACCAGCCAGAGGAAGAACTTCATTCTCTCTGTGCACTCAGCTTTACATAGCTTCCTCCACGCACCATCCTCATCCACCTCGTGGTTCTGCTCCTCTTCTTCATTTAACAGCTTGTACGATGAACTAACGGAGAATTTACCATCCCTACTCCCTCTTCATATGATCTTGTCTTGAGCATCCTCCAATCTAGGGACAATGATACTACTTATTTCCTCTACCTTCTCAATGGGGAGGATGAGAGTTAGATCCTCAATCTTCCAGTTCTTGCTTTGGTCCAGGAAATGAGCTACTTTCAGTTTGGTGTCTTCCAGTTGAATCTCCTCATCCATTTGTTTCAACAAACACTTGTTTCCCACCTAAGTATCCCCCCAGAAGTTAATCTCCTCGCCATTGCCTACACTCCATTTTAACCTCTTTCTAATGCAATCACAGCTTTTGAGAATACCTTTCCAAAGCACTGAATTATTCTTCTTGCTATTAGCCTTCAAGAGTGAATGATGATGTAAATATTTCTGACGGAGGACTTCACACCAGAGATCTTTACTACCCTTCATCAGATTCCCTCTAAGTTTGGCCAGCAATGCAAGGTTGATTTCTCTCATTTTCTTGGTTCCCAATCCTCCTCGCTTTTAGGACGACAAACCTCTTGCCATTTCACCAGAGAGATCTTTATACCTTCTGCCGGATTCCCCCACAAAAACTTCCTGTTCATCTTGTCAATCTGATTGCAAACATCACTAGAAATCTAGGTAGATTGCATGCGGTAAATGGGGACCACATAACTACTTGGATGAGAGTTCTTCTCTCCGCCATACTAAAAAATGAGGACCACAAATGTAACTATATATTTTTAAATACCGAATGTAAACTTTGATGAAACTGAAAGTCGATTTTGATGAAAACTTAATGTTGACTTGATGAAAAAACTTTTCAAATTTTTTTTTTTTATTGAAATCCATATCTAAAATTTTTGAACTTTTTTTTTTTGGAAAACTGAAATATCCATAAAAATTGTTATGTATATTCTCAAAAATTCACACACTACCAAAATCATATAGTTGATAAAATCTTAAAATGTGCATAAAAATTCTGATGATTCAAGTACGAGTGGTTCTGATACCACTTATTAGGAAAAGTAACTTTAATGCAAACTATGCAAAATATCGTATTAAATTATCGGAATTAAATTTAAGAATTAATATTAAAATTTAGATCGGATTAAAAAGGTACCTAATTCTATGACCGAAACACTCAATTGAATGAAATCTTGATTCGAGCAAATTCTGAGTCTGGTCTTTCAGGTTAAATGTATCCTCACAAAACTCTCTATATGATAGGGGTATTAGAAGAGTAGAGTGATGCATTGACCCCGGGACCATAATCCTATTTATAAATAGTCAATGTCTATTGATATCTACATATTTATTTATTTTCATATTTTATGAGATACTTAAATCCAAAATACAAAATTTTTAAATTTAACATATCACTTTCATATGAATTTATCTTAAATGATAGTATATATTATATAATTATTTTAATATATAAACTCAATATTTGATTAATTATACAACATAAGCAACGAAGAGAGCAGCTTGGTTTTGTTGCTCTACTGGCGAAAGAACGAGCAAGGTTTTTGCTTCGTGGAGAAAATAAGGGTGAGAGATAAACATACACCAACTAGATTCCCTTTAACGGGACTCCAAAGAGATACAACTTTTTGAAATTTTTGCCTTTTGTTATAAATATTAACCCATTGTAATTGCCTTATTTCTGATAATGGATTTTTACCCAATTTATTTCGTAATTTTTCTCTCTATACCGGGTTTTTCACGTAACTTTGATTTCCGCTATTTCCCTTTATTTTTGTGATCGAGTAAATTGGATTATTACGGTTGGTTACCTGATTTGTGAGAATTCCATTGTGCTAGTTTTATCACTCTCCTTTTAGAGAGGCCCGCCAAACATTTTTTTGGATGGTAAAAAGCCATTCACAAATGGTACAATTTGATATTAACGTATGACCGCATCAACTCTAAAAGCTGTTCCAAAAAAAAATATATATATATATATGTGTCTGTATATATATATATATTATTATTACTTACGGATATCAGCCAACCGTAGACTATTCTGTTAATTGTTTTTCTTCACCAGTCTTTATCTGGGGCCTCTCCAAGGCTCAATCCAATAAGTTGGGGTTAGCCAAAACCCATATATATATATACATATATATATACATATATATATACATATATATATATATATATGTATGTATGTATGTATGTAGTTCTGAACATAGAAGGCATTAAAATATTTGTCCAAATAGAAGGCCAGTGAAGATCTGCAATTTGCGTGTGCACTCTTTGAATAATTCTGTTTGAATATTCTTAGAAAAGTGTTTGGATGGGTTCAGGCCAGTGCTTGAACAAAACTTGTACTACTTGGGGATGCAGTAAACGTCGGCAACGTTCGCTTCGGCCACTGTTAATGCTTTACCCGCCATTACCTTTGTCATGGCTGTCATTTTCAGGTAAATATTCAATATTTTTCATATTATTTTTATTAGCTTTAAGCGGCAAATTGCCGTTTACTTTATTTCAATATTTGAAAAAAAGAATCGCATAAAGGAAAATTTCCATGTTTTCACAATAAAGGAAAAAATTATTTATTTTTTAAAAGAAAATATATCTACGTAATGTTGCTTTGTAATTATAAATCTAAAAATAAAATTTTGAATTGTTAGAAAATAAGACTTTCATGTACATGAAAAAAAAAAGGAAATTCGAATTGTTCATATCTTTTTGTAAAGAAGAATATGGATTGATAGCTAAAAGATTCTAAAGCAGCCATCAATCGTGATCTTTCACTGTTTTCTATTTTTTTTTTTATTATTTTTTATTTTGTACTAGGAAACGTAAAGTCATCATGTACATGCTAGCCACTTTGGTCTTTGGAAAGCCCGGGGACCACCCAGCTAATCATATAATTTCCCACATATTTTTTAGGACAATTCCCAGTTTAATTTTTCTAAATTAGATAATAAATAATTACTGAACAAATCATGTATTGTTCTAATTCTAATCGCTCAGCATACTATACATATTAATTTTTTTTTGGAAGGTTGGAGAAAATTAAAATCAGGGAGGTACCAAGTCAGGCTAAAATTATCGGAACAGTAATGGCAGTGGCAGGAACGATGCTGATCACCCTTTACCAAGGCCCCATTCTCAACATATTCACAAGGACGGGCCATCATCATAAAACCGGCAGCAGTTCTTCCGTCGACAAAAATTGGGTCACCGGCACAGTAATGCTTCTTTCAAGTCGCTTTGGTTGGGCTGGCTTCTTCATAATGCAAGTAAGTTTTAAAGCTATATTGCATGGGCAAGTCTAACCTATCTTTGTTCTGTTTAACGTATTACACCGTAAATTTTTAATTTTTGGTAATATTATGTCATGTCTTATGTTTACATATTAGATAAATTTCCCTAATTACCATTTTGTAAAATTAGATTATCTGATAAAAATAACATGTGTGTAATATTAACCCTAGTAATATTTTGTGGGTGGCAGTCATTTACACTCGAGCAATATCCAGCAGAGTTGTCTCTGACGACATTGATATGCATAATGGGCATGTTGGAGGGTGCAGTGGTGGCCCTTATATTTGAGCGTGACATGAGCAGTTGGATTGTCGGCTGGGATTCCAGACTATTTGCCCCTGTTTATTCTGTAAGTAACTAACACATTTTTCTGTACAAAGTATTATGCTAATGTTTGCTTAAAAGGTTACATTTACGTAGGATTATACTAACATAACGCTCAAATATTTTTTGATTAGGGCATTGTTTGCTCGGGAATTGCTTATTATATACAAGGTGTTGTAATTAAGGAGAGAGGCCCTGTATTTGTCACCGCATTTAGTCCTCTCGTCATGATCTTTACCGCCGGGCTTGGGGCAATCGTGCTATCTGAGCAAATCCACCTTGGAAGGTATCAGTGCTACCAATTCTTTTTCATTTTTTTTTATTCAAATGTGACCGAATCATGCAATGAATACTCGATATCTGGATGATTTTTATTAAATAAATTAATTGATAGTGACCATTTCTCTCCGGTTATATTTGCTAGTGTTGTTAATTTAGTTTTATGGTTTAAAATGTTTATCCAATTCATTTTTTATTCGAAATCTATGAGATATAAAGTTTCGTAATAAAGATAACACTATTCATATATATAATCATTAAATAAATTAAGATGTCAGTATTCTGTGAGTCTAATGGTAGGATACTAAACTCTCTTAAACAATGATCAATCTATACATGGTTGTGTAAACTAAAACCACTAAAAAAATGTTTAACCAATTTAGTCACTAATTAATCGTTGTGTTTTTTAACATTTTTCTAAATGTCTTGTGTTTCAGTGTAATAGGCGCAATTCTCATAGTGATTGGGCTTTACTCTGTGGTGTGGGGCAAAAACAAGGACCCTGTGGGCTCGGACTCATCGGTCGCAAATGAAAAAGCTATTGCCCATGAGTTGCCGATTGTGGGCAACTCAAAGTCCGACATCGTTGAGCTCAAACCATTTGGGACTACTGGAAACTCTAAAGTCTCCTCAAATTTTTCTTTATCTGAAAGCCCATAAATCAAGCTTCCCGATCTTTTCCTGCCCTTAATCAAGGGAATATATATGTATAATGATGATGACTGATGACCCAGACAATGGCAATGATGCCAAGGAATCATGTAACTGCTCTATATAAGGTGTTTTCCATCATTGGGCGGGGAACATATATGTATGCCAGCCTTGAAATTTCAAGAGACTTAGAAAATTCGCTTAAGAAAAACGAAAATACTACTAATTTTGTTGACCTAATTTCCTTGCTTATTCATATTTTACTTTTCATATTACAAGTTCTTTATAATTCCTATATATATATGAAGTTACATGAAGCAAAAAAGGAGGCAGCCCTAGGAGGGGGGCAGCAGCCCCCTGTCCTTCAGCAGTAGCCACTTTTCTCGGATAGACAATATTCTCTTCCAATAGCATTTTTTCAGCAGCGGCCACTTTTCTTGGGTAGACAATATTCTCTTCCTGTAGCATTTTTTCAGCAGCCACGTTTTCTTCTTTGGGGGACAATTTGTTCCTTTTAATACAAGCACAATTTTTTTTTTCATTTATTTTGTAATTTTTTTTTTCTTCTCCAATGTTTTTTCTAGTCGATGGATATCGAAATCTTGATTTTTCATGATTGTAAGATTTTATTGGACATATTAATTCAACATGTTATAGGTAGTTATTTAATTATTACACTTTATGGATCATAATTTTTTAGAATTTGTTAAATAGTGATTAATATTTAATAGATTTAGAATAATTTATATCTAATTAAAACGATAAGTTCATAATTATTTATTAGTTTTAATAAAGTGATGAATGATATTTCTGCTATGAAATTAAATAATCTAATTTAAATAAACTTGTTGCGTGTTTGTTAATTAAAATTGAATCTCCATGATGTTGAAACTATCAATTTTAAGAGTTTTTCTAAGGTTTACTCTCGATTAGATAAATAATTAAAAAAATTCTCTTAATTATTGACGAACTAAGGAGAGATTGATCGTTGGACTTTTGTCAATGACTATAACCAATTTATTTATGGGTGTTGAAATCTTTAAATAGATCGATGATCAATTACATGAAATCAATGTGGATATAATTCCTTCGATAAGAAATTAATTTTCTCATTGAATTTTATTCTTTTAATTTTGAGTTGTTTAGTTATTTTTCTTTAGTTGATTATTTCTTTTGTTAGATTAGTTTATTAGTTTAGTTAATTTTTTAAACCCCTATATTTTTATTTTTATTTCTTTTTTTCTTAAAAGAAGTAAATCCATCATTTTCTGAGGAGACGACCTTACACACTCTATACTAGTATTTAATGAAATATGTTAATTTATTTTTAGTTGTTTGAATGAAGAGCCATCATACAGATGGAAACATATGACAAAATGCAAATTTTGACACCATTTGCATAATTAATTTTTACCAAAGTTGGTGTATGAACTTTGTCATACACCACATGTGGGAATAAACCATATGTTATGCAAAAGCTATGCAACTGTGGTCCTTGTCTACATTCATACATTAGATAAAGCAGGGTGCATTTTGTTAAGTTGGTAAGCGAAACATAGCTATATTGGAATTTGGAAGTTGCGACCAATTTTAGATTCACAGCCAGGAACATTTGCTTATGTATCGTTATTAATGTACAAGAGTACCATAAAATTAGTGTCTACAATTCAGTGACATGAAAAAAGGGAAAAAAAATCCAAATCAAATAAAATTTAGCAACCATGTTAGGCATTAGCTCTATGCAGGGTTGTCTCAATAGTCTTGCGGGCCTAAAGCCAAACTTAAATATGATGCCTTTATTATTCTAATAAAATTAATATAAGTCCTTATTCTAGCTTTTTGAGATGCAAAATTGCTAATTAAATTTTTGTACTCTAATTCTTCCATAGCCAATTCATTTAATCTTTCTTGAGACATCTTTGATCCTATGTAAGATTTTATTAATTGTAGTTTTGAAAAACTTCTTTCTGCTGAAGCAACAGTTATGGGAACCATTATCATTATCCTATAGGCACACGACATAGGACAGCAGTGCCCATCCCTCCCTCGGTGCCCCTGCTTATATGCCCTTACAAGAACTTAATTGTTAGAGCAACGATGCTAAAATTGTTAGAGCAATGTTGCTATCTCCAAAGATTGGCAAGCTGTCTAACCTAGACAGTGATTAGGGGTTTAACGTTCTGCTATTGCATGATATTCTCCTATGGTTAAGGGCAATCTTACACATGTAGCCAGAACATTTGTTTAAAATCCTCCAAATCGACAGGATTGAGCAAACTTATTGCATTTTTTCCCCCACCTAGGTGGAACACAGTGTCCATTCCCTTATTAATGGAGTTCCAAATTTCCCTTTAATTGTAAGACTTTGACATGTACTACAATGTCTTGAAATGCTCAAAAACCCAGCTTAGCGAGAGAGAGAGGGACCTCGGAGCCATCGGAGAGTACACTAGCCAATACAGGTATCTCATACTGATAAGCCTACTCCCATTCAACCTTGTTTGTTATATCCCTAACCTGCAAACAACACAACCCCATTTATCAATTACAGAACATTAATTCAACAATTTAGAGAAAGGGAGGGAGATAACCTCCAAATGAACGTCCTGAAGGGAGTCAGCGGAAGAGAGAGAAAACACAGCGTGAAGTTTCTCTTTTAAGGCCATCGCACAAACAGCATCCGGGTCTTGAATACAGAATCAGCTTCCTTGAATTTGATTCAACCGAAGCCGATGAAGAAAACGAAGCGACAGTTGAATGTACCAACAACCCTTTTCACATTGAAATCGAAATTGGTCCTACCGTTCCTGCGCCCATTTTAACGATTCGATTTTGCCCAAATTTGATCTCTCGCACTCCCTGGATTTTAGGAGTTTATCCTCAACGTCACTGGAACTAGGGCATGGTGCTTCCATTTCGACTGTTGGATCGACTTGGGCTAGGCCCACTTGGGCCCAAATAGAGAAAGCTAATACTAGATCAGGCCCGGGATGGGGTCCTGGTCCACTTTACGATGGCAATGAAACAAAATGCTAATTGGGCCGAAGAATGAAAGCCTAGCAAGGAAAAAAAAAAAGGAATAATATATATATATATTTTTTGTCATAATAAAAATCAAATTTCGGATGAATAAAAAAAAAAAAAAAAACTATTACCACAGGCTATCTTTGGGAACAAAAGAAAAAGAAATAATATATGACCATGAGGCAACAAAATCAGTATATTGATTTGACAATTTCCTTTTCTTCGTTGCGACGCTTTTTCACCGACAAAAGAAGACTAGAGTACGTGTTTTTTTTTTTTTTTTTTTTTTTTTTCTCTTTATTGAGGTGGTTGTAGAAGCGAATGTCACAGACATTTTGTGATCTCAAAAAGTTAAAAATTTTTGTTTTGTCGATAGAAATATCTATAATCACTCAGGATTATAAAAAAATATTATGAATAATAAGTATTTCAATAAGTCTGGGGTATTATTGTGAATAAATATTTTAATGGGTCCTGTCTCAAATAAAAGATAATTGCAAGTTAAATCAGACATTTACATTTAATAAAAATTCTCATGGAAATTAATACTCAAAGGGGTTTTTTTTTTTTCCATTTATTGAAAGAAAAAAAAAATATCTCTGTTAGCATATTTACCACTTTAAACTAAATTAAGAGACATATTTCGTAAAGAGGATTTCAAATGTCATTGTAGGGACACTCAACTAATAAAGTTCTCTTATTCAAATGTTTATTTTGAAATTTAACGTTTGAATTTTTGTGAATGAATGTATTTTCGCGATTTTGTATAACCAAAAGAAAAAGGATTCCAAATAATCTTCACTTTCAATCGTGTATCACGGGACGAGAATAAAATGAATCTCCACTTGAGATTTTCTTTATGCTTTTCCAAAACCACTTTAATCTCCGGCTACTTTAATCATGCATGCAACCATCAAGCAATAATCCACAATCCAACCACTGAGACAAACAACCTTGAATCCTGATCTTTGCTTCTTATTCTCAGTTTATTATTGTATGAACATCCTTGTAAAAAGCTTCTCCAGTAGTCCACTCAAAACCTCTGCACGTAGGCTAAATAATTAAAATTGTTTAAGAACACTTTAGGGATAGGATCAGATTTCTTGTAAACTTGTAGTACGATATGATAAGAGAATGAGCATACTTTTTCGCGACTCTCCCGGAGCATGCATGCTGCCCAAAGTTTTTATAAGACAACTTTGTTTTGTAAAATGTTACAAGGTGGTGGGGGCCCTCGTAGCATTACATTGTTAGTGTTTTCCTTACTAAATATATAAATTATAAGTTGAGCATTTTATTATTCCTTTTAATTATTGGGATTAAAAATTAAGAAAGCCACTAATGAGAGCTCAACTTTGTTCCAGTTACATTCCCATTGAGTTCTGTCATTTATGACATTTTTAATTTTATCCCTCTAAGAAAAGAAAATTCCAAATTAGCACGAGTACTATTAATTTTTTGGTAACATGGAGAGAATAACACAACTAGTCCTAAAATGAGTTCGTGCCTCTCATATCCCTCTTTAACAGGTTGTTTGGATAGAAATATTTAAAGAAAAAAAAATTAGTAAAGTTTATTAGGCAATGACATGATAAATCATGTTTGGCATGGTTGTCACACTCTTCTATTTAATTCTAGTAAAGTTTTTGTTTAAAGCAAATTCATAGACCCAACCAAAAAAAGGGGGGAAATGGAGAAAAGAATAGAGAAAGAGAGAGTTTCGTTCTTCTTCATTCCCAAAATATCTCTTTAATTACATCTCTTTACAGCATAGTTCGTTCTTTACATCTCTTTACATCTCTTCATAAGGTCCAAAACAACATTCAAAAAAGGTTTACAAAAAGTTTATGAAATTTAGGGCCCCCAAAAAGAAAAAACACAAGTTTGTGATTGACAATCTTCTCTTTTTAAAAAAACATCAAGTGTCTGTGGGAATTATTGTGGAAAAAGGAGAAGCAAAAAGTTAACTTCAGTAAAGGATCAACTGCGTGCAACATTTTCCTACCGAGACGTGGCCAAATGGACAAGCAAAAAGGAAAATAAAATCATAGGGAAGCCATGTCCAAATAGACCTTGTCTAGATCAAACCAATGGATACCCATGAGGATCTTCATATTTATATGTTCATCTTTACCATTACATAACTGGCCTTTTTCTTTTTTGACCAAATAAAGCTCAATTAGTGCCCATTACATTTACACCCACTTTTAGAATATTATAGTTGCCTTTATGTGCTGCAGATTGATTTGGTCTCTGGGTTGTTTTTTTTTTTTTTTTTCCCTTTCTTTTTTTAATTTATTAAGAGATTTATTTATTTTAATACTACATAATTGTAGTAATCATCTCTTATACGGTCACTCAATAAATCAATAACTATTAATACTACAATCTTTTTCTTGAAAGAACCTACCAGGTATAACAATTACCGAACCATATTTGCTTGTATCACCAAATATTTTTTTATTAATTAAATTTAGTACATAAATTTAGCAATACAGTTAATATATGTTATAGACTTAACACATTAATGAGGATGTGGTGATGAATTTATATGTTAATAAGTAATAATTTGAAGGGAACATTTCACCGTGAGGATCTTTACAATGATGTTTGAAGTTGCTAGGTCATTAAAAAAAAAAAAAAAAAAAAAATCCCTAGAATGAAACGAAATTATGATCTCCAGTCTCTAACCTTTCCCTCGACAAAAACGAAAAATAAATACCCTTTTAGCTAAAGGCTTATGTCCCCATTTTTGCTCCTAAATTATGGCTAGAAATTACTTTTGGCCTTGAATGTTTAAAACATTCTTAAGATATCTAAATTACGTAAAATGCGGCATTTTTGGTTAAATGTCATAGAAAAAGAAATACTGATGCAGAATATTCATTTCTTTAACATAATCAAAAGAAAAAATTGAAAAATAAAGATGTTAGAAATGAAAAATATATATATAACTTTTTTCTAAATTTTCAAAAATCTTTAATTTTTCCTTAAAAAATTTATAATTTCACTTAATTAACCAAAAAAGGAAGCAACGAAAAACAAAACCAAAAAAGGGAACCGAAATAAATAAATAAAAAGATAATGGGAAATTTTGGGGACACCCGCTATATATCACCATCTCATGATCTCCAAAACAAGAGGTGTTTTCTTCTCTTCATTTTTTTTTTTTTCTTTTAATAAATCACCAAGATGTAATCACATTATATTTGATTAAATTTTATTTGAGTTGAGTTGAATTTTTAAAGACAAAACTCTTCTAAAGTTTATTTCCTTTATATACAAGATTCGAATTATATTTAAAAGTTTGTTTAAACAAAATTAGTATTCAATTAGTGAACCAACTAGACGGTGTTCTCTCCTAATTAGTAACACCAAAACTCTCTGCTATCCTTTTTTTTTTTTTTGGCTTAGTTTCGTTTTCTATTAATCAAGTGAAATTAGTTTCTCTAAAATGGATACGAATTTTTAAAAATATATATATATTTAAAAATTGCAAATATTTTGTCAAAAAATATTATTTATTAATTCTTTAATTTTTTTTTTTAAAAAAATTACTTTTAATAATTTGTAAAATCCTCGTCAACATATTAATGACGTGAGTGTTCTCTGACATGGAAATGTCATGTAAGCATTTAGCTCTATGTGGGGTTGACTAGTAATCAAACCATAGGAGGTATTAAAAGTGTCACTATTTATATAGTTTTAGGACGTTAAAAATATATTTTGAAAATTCAAGGATCATAAATAATTTTTAGTCCTGGTTTAGGGGCCAAAAGGGGACTCAATCATTAATTAAATAATATCAAATTGTTAAAATTTTTCTTCAAGAAATATCTACATGTTGATTTTACTTAAGAATTGGCATAACACAACATGGTTAATATACTATTTATTTCATGAAATATATATAACACAATATTCAACTGATTACTTTATCTTACAGTAACCCTAAGACAAAATTATATTAAAATTATTTTAACTTTAAGAACTAACATTTCCTTTTGTTAAAAAGATGTGAAATTACGGAACTGTATCAACCTTAACATTCAAATAATTTCATTTTGAAGAATAAAATGAAAATTCTAAATGCGCAATGTTCCTTTAGAACACCCTTGAAATAAACCCTAATTCGTAGTGAAAAGCCAAGGGCCTCGAATTCGAGTGCAGATAGACTTAACTTGATCAATAATTTTAATGTGGGGAATTAGTTTCCAATTTGATCTTAAAAAAATAAAAAAAATAAATAAAAATAGAAGCATTTAAGATAGAGATCCAACCCCCACCAGAAACCCCTATTGGAAGCCAAACAATGAAAGCACCTGGGTTGTCATTTCTATTTAATGAGTTTATTCCCCTAGTGCCCTTTTGGCCTAGTAATAATTTTGATTATTATACGGTAGTATTATAGTTTTATACTAAGATGTGTTTCCTGTTGCACTGGAGTTGCCCATCATGCGACATATTATCCTAACACTTGATGTCATGGGGTTGACCACTTGTTCATGTATAATTAATCAATGGACTATAAAAGAACGACAGAGCACAAAGAATAATGTATCCAAACATAGCTCTGATAAATTTTGATAATAGCACGATTGTTTTTAGAGAAGCCATTTTTATATTTGAAGAAAATGAGAAAAGGGTGGTTTTTGGGAAACCTCAGCTTTCATTGATTTGTGTCAGCTTTACCTCGATTGTATAAATACTATTTTATTTGTAATCCTTTTTAATTAAAACAAAAAATTAATATAAAATATAAGATTTTGTAAGTAGAAATTAAATTCTTTAATAAAAAGGATTAAAAATATTGATAGTTTTTTTTTTTTTTAATAAACTAATCTCAACTTCTACGAATAGAGTAAAAAAAAATGGAGAAATAATTATAAAGTGAAGAACGAGTGGATGTTTTGAACGAGTGTTGAGCGAGTGAAATGCCCCCCATAAGCTATAAGGGCGAGCTAAATGTATAAATTCCGTGAGCAGCGATTGAAGTGAACGTTCCAAGTGCATCCAGCAGGAATCGAACCTACGAATTTGCCCCAAATTTGTTTGAGCATACTGGTTAGTTTATCTAGTGAAAGGCTGAAAGGTACGTGTCAAGATTATAATTATTTAGTTTTTAGATTCTGTAAAACAAATATATATATATATATATATATATATATATATCGAAAAGGGTCTCAATCAAAATAAGAGATAACATATTCTATTGCTGCTATAAATTTTTCCATTTAAATATAATAATAAATAATAACTTGCATTATTGCGAATCCTCTGATAAATTTGTATATTAAAAATCTATAATATAAAATTCAAAATTCAAGGCACATTAAACAAAAGAAAACCCAAGATATTAATTTGTTTTTTAGGTGCACCTATAAACTAATAAAGAAGCACAATAACTCATGCATCGTGCAAACAGGCAGAGTAAATTCCATATCTGAACTCAAATCTTCCCAACTCAGTTACAACTCATCTTACATCCCCTATCAATTAAGCCAAAAAAAAATAAATAAATAAATAAAAAAAAAATCATTTATCATAAATGAGATAACTTATTTTATATTTTTGTTTAGATAATTCAGACATGCAACACTCATAATCATTTCCATGTGTTATTAAGAGAAGCGACAAAGCCACTAGCAGAGAGAGAGAGAGAGAGAGAGGAGCAACTAAATAACCAATGCAATCCATAAACGATAAGTATTTACATTCAACTTCACTAGCAACCACATATATCGGTAGTACAATAAGATTGCACTAACACAAAAAGAATGCAATTTTATTCATTTCATTCCAAAAAAAATAAATAAATTTTTTATTGAAGTGGTGCTTGCCGCTCCCTCCTCAACCAAAACACAGACATACAAAAACAAAACATTTCTAAATTGAAAAGACTAATAAAAGTTGCATCACTTATTAGAACAGAAAATCTAGAGAGAGAGAGCATGACTTGTCTAGGCTAGGCAAGTGAATGCGGTGTGCGCTCAGTGCATGGGTAGTCATCATCAAAACCAAAATATTATCTTTGCATTTTTAAATGCCTATATAAGGAGTCCATCTATCGTCCTTGTATAGTCACCATCAACGAAACACTTTATATTAACATAAACACGTATAGAGAGAGAAAGAGAGACAGAGATTATGGGCAGTGAGGGTCAAGCAGGTTGTGGGACGTGCTGTGATGTATACATCAAGCTTAAACCTTATATACTAATGGTGGCATTGCAGTTTGGCTCTGCTGGCATGTACATCATTAGCTTGGCTTCTCTCAAGAATGGACTCAGTCGTTATGTGCTCATCGTGTATCGTAACGCTGTTGCTGCTATTTTCCTCGCTCCTTTTGCCTTCTTTTTTGAAAGGTCTAAGTCTTTGTCTCTCATTTTGCTTCGTGTCCAAGTGGAGAATATGATTATTTTTGACAAAAAATAGATGATGAATATTGATTTGACAAAAATTCAATATTTTTCCCTCTTTTTAGAAGTAAGAGTCTAAAGTTTGACTTTCTAGGAGTATTAACGTGCTCCACGTAGCACGATAGCAAAGTCCATGCAAGGAAGGAGAGAGAAGAATTTATATAAATATATATATATATATATTTAAATAAATGTTATTATAAAGAATTTATTCCTTTTTTAAAATTTTAGTAGCATTTTAATACTTTAACATATATATTTATAAAACTTTTAGAGACATTTCATTAAAATGTTGTTCATGAATATAAATATATTTATATAATAATTTTAGGGAGGGGGATGGTTGCCTTTATGCCCCGTTGGCTTCGCCACTGTCTAGGACAATAAATATTTCAATTTTTTTTTAACCCTCTGCGCACATACATGCTTATTAGCCGATACAAGAATGATTGTTTTTGATATGTTTTAGGAAAACGCCCTGAAACATTATTCTTCTGTTTTTGTTACAGGAAAATAAGGCCGAAAATGACAATAACAATATTCATGAAGATTATGGTGCTTGGTTTTCTCGAGTACTGTTCTTTTTCCCCCCACACTCTTCGCTTGCATCATTGAATGCATGTGTAGTACTTGGCTTCCTCGAGTAAGCCCTTCTGAGAGTTGGTTTTACTGTGCTTGAAGAAAAGTCCACTCCGCCTCATTAAAGGGTGAATCATAATACGCCACCCCACCCAACAATTATAAATACAAGAGAGAAAAAAATCGAGTGCAAGCACTTAACCAAAGAGATACCCAAAAAAAACAAAGAATTGGGGAAAGAGTGTGAAGTATATTACCTTCAAAATCTTCAAAACTAATTGTCTATGGTTTTAAGAGAACCAAATACGAAAATAACCCAAAATTTTAAAAAAAAAATTTTAAAAAAACCACATCGAAAGAAAATTTTGAAAGTAATCTAGGTTGATTGAGTGTTGAACACTCAACCAACACTATTCACAGATTCGTCAAATACTAAACACTCAATCAATCTCAAGTGTGAACAGTGTTGGTTGAGTATTCAACACTCGATTAACACTGTTTATAAGTTAGTTGAGTATTCAATACTCGACCATGTTAGGTTATTTCTAGAATTTGTTTCCCGCGTGAGTCAAATTTTTATGTTAAAGAATTAGTTATATGATTTGAATTGCAGGCCAATCCTTGATCAGAACTTAACCTACTTGGGAATGCAATACACTTCGGCATCATTCGCTTCAGCTATCATGAATGCCCTTCCGGCCCTTACCTTCATCATCGCCGTCCTTCTCCGGTAAACATCAAAATAAATTATGGCTCCCACGATCATGACATCTAACATACAAATTCCTTTTTGTGATTTAATGTTGTTATTATCTCTAAAGGGATCCTAAAGTTAAGGGACAAGTTCTCAGTGGAGGACGCTTATGCTTTGGAAAAACATAAAGCTCAACAAAGATACTTTTTCCTTTGTGTTAGGAATATCCCATGGTGGAAAAGGTAATGACGTGGACACTGATGGCCATGTCACCTTTCTAAAAAGCATATCTGGATTGCATAATTTTTTTTTTTTTTTTGCACGTAGGAGATTCGAATCCGAGTCTATTACAAAGGGAGAGGGAGCGATGCCACTTGAACTAAAATTCATTGGTGCTGGATTGCATAATTATTTCCAATAATTGGAGGGGGGGAAACAACAAAATAATATTTACTTCCAAAAAAAAAAAAAACAAAAGAATGAGTATTAGACCTTTTCTATGTAGCTGATCTACAAGAGAGCAATACATTTTGTCGTCATTAACTATTAGTTTGTTATATCGATAAAAGATATGACTATTGTTATATTTAAAATAATTCTTCACAAAATCAGAATTAAACGCATGAATTGACTGTATTTATAATATTTTTTTCGATATTAAATTTCATCATTTGATATAAATTTTTAATTTCATTGGGTTAGGATGGAGAGAATTAAAATTAAGGAGATAAGAAGTCAAGCAAAGATCATAGGAACAATAGTAACCCTTGGAGGGGCATTGATCATGACAATGTACAAAGGCCCCATCATCGAATTCTTTTGGTCGTCCAAATCAAGTCACCAAGCCGATAGCGGCCACTCTTCCGGCAGTCATTGGGTGGCCGGAACACTTCTCATCATGGTTGGCTGCTGTGCCTGGTCCTGTTTCTACATATTGCAGGTATTCACAGTGTTAGAAAAATTAAGAATTTTATTTTTACTTTGCCTAATTCCAAAAGTTAATAATTATTAAAAAAAAAAAAGTTAAATTGAAGTTGGAGTAATAATTTAATAAATTATGCTCAAATTAGGGTTACTGTTGCCTGTGTTTTCTGAATTATGAACGGTGGATGCAGTCAGCAACGGTGAAGTCATACCCAGCAGAGCTGTCTTTGGCTTCATTTATATGCTTTGCCGGGGCAGCACAGAGTGCAGCAGTGGGAATAGTGATGGAGCGTCACCCACACGCATGGTCTATTGGTTTGGATTCTAGGCTCCTTGCTCCTCTTTACACGGTGATTTTTTTTTTAGTATAAAATTATTTATTATATTCTCTTCCTAATTTTCTACGGAGATATGATATTTATTTAGATTGAGTTAGAGGTAAAAAAAAAAAGATATTGTGATTAACTAATTTATTATAAAAATATATATATTTAGTACACCAATTTGATAAATCATTTTATACCACATAAATTTCTTGTACAAAATCAACCGATGCAAAGATGAAATTTGATTCTAATGGGAGGAAATTTCTTTTAATAGGAGCAAATTGGGGGTGAAGGAAGATGAAAGGTAGAGATTATAACTATAATTTTTGTTTTAATGTAAGTGAAAATAATTTCTAATGGGGGCAAATTAGACATAAAGGACAGGATGAACATATATGGGCTACATTATGATGGGAACAAACTATGTCAAAAATTATAATTTTTAAAACTCTATATTATATTTCAGGCTGCGCCACCCTTCTTAATCAAACTCATTTTTCACCAAACATACGCAGTTGGCTGCTGGGATGAAAAAAAGATAACATTAACAATAACCAAGTAACCATGACTATGAACGCGGGTCTGGTGTAATAGTAGAGTCTCTCCATTATGTTTTGAAAATTCAGAATTCGAATCAGCATTCTTATAAAAAAAAAAAAAGAACAAGAAGAAAGCTACCTAGATATTCCCTTTCTCAAACCCCACAATGTAAGAGTTTCAATACTGGATACGTCTATTAAGTAACCATGATTATCTTTAGCAAGTGAACCGCTAAATTACATTTTTGAGGTTGTTTATGTAAGGTCAATTTCCAGTCTTATAATATTAAAATTACAAATATAAGTTGGTCATTAAAAATTAGATATTGGTAATGAATATATGTCATAATTTTGTGGGTAAATTTTCAGGGAATCGTTAGCTCTGGACTTACATACTATATTCAAGGATTGGTGCTGAAAACGCGAGGGCCGGTGTTTGTCACGGCATTTAACCCTCTGTGCATGATCATCGTTGCTATTCTTGGATCCATCATTTTGGCTGAGCAAATCCACCTCGGAAGGTACAATTTTTAAAACTTTTTGGACCCCAAAGATTTTTATATTTATATGTTACATATAAAAAATATATATATTAATTAATATGAAACTTAACATATAGCACTTTTTCCCTTTTGAGTTTTAAGTAAATCCCTCCCCCCCCCCAAAAAAAAGGGGGGTCCAAGTACCTTAAAGTTAAGGACAAATCTCAAGCTAACCCGTCATTTATTAATAACTGGAATTTTCTTAACACCTTTATTTTCAGATCGATCCACTGCTTTTGCTTATGATTAACAACAAAATCACCCCCTCTGTTTCCTTCTCTTTGATTTCAGCATCATTGGAGGCATAATCATCGCATTTGGCCTATACTCAGTAGTATGGGGAAAAGGCAAAGATCAGATAACGGACACAGAAATAGCAAGTGGTGGAAGGTGTGAGGATCATGAACTACCAATTACCAATACCAATGGTTCAAAACTGGTTGCCATAGACGACAAAATGGGCAACCAACAGATCACCAAGTAGTTGGAGTAGGTGTAAAAGTTGCAGGGGAAGATGCTAATGTTGTACAACTCCTGTTGAATTTCTCTGTTATTATTGGATAGCATAGTATCTTTGATGTCATTCCTAAGTTTCTTCTTCAACTTTGCAATTAATTGAGAAGTACAAACCCTGTTTGTCACCAGGCCAGGGTAACAAGTAGGTCCGAATGTGCTGTCACCAATAATTGAAAATGTACATATTTTCTGAGGTCTCGTATATGTAGCTTTTAGCTTTCTATCTTCTCATTCCAAGTGGGTATGTTTTCTTCATCATCATCGTCATCTTCTTCTTCTTCTTCTTCTTCCTCTTCCTCTTCCTCTTCCTCTTCCTCTTCCTCTTCTTCTTCATATTTCAAATGGGGCACACAAATCTAATATTGAATCGGCGTAAAGGTGCATAAAAAGTCTTACCGGGTAGAATTAAATCCAAAATCTCTTAATTTCAAACTAATAGCATGCCTCTGTGCTAAACCCACTTGCTCAAATTTTTCAATTAATTGTTATGAACATATATTTCACGATTTTATGTTTAGATTGTAGTTGATAATCATTACTCAAATTACAATTCTGGATGATGGTAAATTTTTAAAATGAAAATTAATAAATTAATTTTCTTTTTTTATTATTTTCTAATTCATGGAGTCCAATTTAAGCTCTCCAAAAGGCTCACCCAAATGGAATCTAACCGCACATATTCTTACAATAAAGGTGACTTTTCAAATTCATACTTAATGCGGATTTCTCCATTTTTATCGCCGAGAATTCATTCACTTTTTTTTTTAAATTTATTTCCAAAAGGTACAATAATTAGTTTAAATTTTCACAATTTTAAAATTACATGCAGAACATATAATTATCTAAAATAAAAGAGAAATTAAGTAATAGGAAAAATCGCATTTCTATAGTGTCGTTTAATCATAATATTAGTCCAGATGAAAAATGAATAATTTTCAAAAGCAATGAAACGCAACTTGAGATTCTAAATAAAAAGGTGGCGTAATTCTTCATCTGCAACTTGAGAAAATTTACCCCATGATTGATCCTTCCTACGAAGCACTATCCAACAAAAGAACTAGATACTCGCTTACATATTATAGTATTAGAATAAAAGCAGTGTTGGGACGTGGCCCAAAGGCCCAAAATTAAAAGAGTCAATTCTTAAAAAAGCTCAAAAAGACTTCAATCTTTCGGATTAATCTACCGAACGGCCTCAGTCACCCGGGTCTACTGAACGATAAGGTCTCAATCGCCCCGTTAACCGATCGTGACTCATTGAACAGAGACAGTCACCCCAATCGATCAAGCAAATGTCAGCATTCCAACCGGACAAGTCTCGAAAGTGCTTTATCGGTTAAGCGACCAAACAATATGCAACACGCATAACGATTCTAAAGGAATGTCAAACTTTCCTTAACTTTAGTCTTCTATTTCATAACGAAAAATCTCGGATCTTTCAGTTAAGGAAAGCATTCCTCCCGAAGATGGAAGTTTTCTTGATAAATGATGATCGTGATCAATTCGGAATATTAACCCCTGAGATTCCCGGACTAGCTCGATAAAGAAGGTAGGGTGGAAGTCCCTCAGGGTGCATAACTCTCATAGGTATAAGAGATCTAAAAACTCTCGACGTCAGGTACGTTCTCTAAGCTTAATATAGGAAGCACACTGATCACAGAGAACAATCTTCCCTCACTCTCAGTTTGTTTTCTTTCAATTGAAAATCGCTCTTTACTGACTTGAGCGTTGGAGTCTCCCCGTTGAAACATTCTCCGACGGTTCTTGCAGGTATATCCATCCATCAACAGTTACTGTTCGAGTCAAAAAAAAATTGGTATCTGTGAAATCATAACCCACCTCCATCAAACAGTATAAAGAATTTCTCTATGAAACACTAGAAGGTTACGAAGCATAAGTGCCAACCTAGATAGAACAAATAATAATAAATCAATTTAAAAATTAATTAACTATAAGGAATCAAAATAAAGTTGATTTTGACGATCACATGTGTGTTCTTTTTTATGATCAGAGTCATATTTTGATTGATTCAATTCAAATATTTTTTGGGTTTTATTTAGAAGAAAATTCTCTAATATAATTTTTTTATTTTTAAATTTTAAATTTTAAATTTAATTAAAAAATCTAACATATAATCTCATTAATGTCACTATCGCCACATATGTCATGTATGGCACTGGCAAAAAATACATGGGATAAGACCGGAGAATAGGATCGAATGAAATAAAAATTTGACAAAGATTATGTGGGCATCTACAGCTGCATCAAGCACAGGTCACATCAGGATGACAAGGCCCATTTGTTTATATTCATGGTGCATGTGAAATTGGCTAGAGTGATGCTTTAACCCACTAAAAAAATGTAACTTGTGGATGAAATTTTTGTTGGATATATAAATTATAACTTCTTATGTTACTTAGGAAAGCATACAACAATAATAATCTCAGTTTTAATATTAAAAATTTAAGATCTGCCGTTACTTAGGAAAGCATAATCCTATTAAAAATATGCTCATGATAATTTCATAAACCTAGATATTTTGCATAAGTTTAAATCATAGAAATTATAAAAAAAAATATATGGGTAATATTAAAAAATAAATAGAAAAATATTTTCAGGATAAATACTCCTACCTTTCCGTCAAAATTATTCAAAAATATATTCTCAATAATTTTTTTTTTTCAATTGTTTGATCTTCCCTTTAGAGACCTACATTACAAGCTTCTTATATTAACGAAATAAAACATTTGCACTTATATTAGAATAAGAAAAAATAGAAAAAAAAAATAATTACTAATTAAAATAAGACAGATGAAGTGGCGATTTCCCTGCTAAGAGAACCAACTTGAGAATTACGTTCTTAAGGTGTGAGATGGTGTCAATATTAATTTTTTTTTTATTTCAATTATTGAATTTTTCAGATCAGATAATATTATTCAAAACTACAAACAAGATTGCCTTTTTGCGTAATGGCAATGTTGATGTATTTCAAACCACCTCAGCAAATGAAATTATGGATAAAAAGGAATCATATCTAATATGTGGACGAAACAGTTAAAACCACACAATTTTCCCACTATATGCAGTTCTCAAGCACAAGCACAAGCACCCACTTGAAAAATAGTAAAAAAATTGAAGTGGGTTTTTTTTTCTTTTTTCATTTGGTGCAAATTTATATTTTAATTAATCCAATTTAAACTATTATCAAACCCTCTTTGAAATTTTCTCAATATAATTTTTTATTTTTGAGATTCGAATTCGATTTCTGATTAAAAGATTTAAACGTTCTTTCTTCAATTCAACTACTCTTTGGTCTCAAGTGGTTTATTTATGTATTTATTTATTTATGTGATTGCCGAACCCTTTCAATGCTAGCCTCTAGGGTTTGACATGGCGATTCCTTTCTCCAAGCTTCTTTTTCACCTGCATGGAGGGGGTTAGGTTGGGGATGTTTCCAATCACTTCTTTTGTATTTAGGGAATCCAAGTACGAAACCACCAACTCAACTTTGTGTTAATTCCCATTGGGTCTTGTCCTCTGCAATTGTTTTATGTTCTATCAAATCAACTGCTACACGCACACACACATCTATTCTATTCCTTGGGCAACATTTCACGGACAAAATTGTATTAAATTATTGTTGTCCATAAGGAAAAATGAGCCTATTGTTCTTTTAAATCAACTCTCCCCCCAAGTCAAAATGCGCACGGCACCTTGACGATGTATTTATAATCGTGGCAGGCCAGCCCTCTTGCTCAATATTCAAATTCATTGAGTCTTCATATTGTTTGTCTATTCATTTAATTGTACTATATAAATTTAAAATGTCTTTATTGTTTTTAAGTTCAAATGTTAATGGATTGTGGCAACATGTACTCAATATTTTAAATTTTATTATTTTTAATAAATTACTGTAATAATTATATTAAAATCGAATAATTTCAATTTGAATTGAATTGGGTCTTAAGGGAGTAAAACTCTTTTAGAGTTTATTTTTCTTATATATAAAATTTGAATCTAAATTTTTATTTAAAGGATATCAATATTCAATCATTGAATCAGCTAAATACCAATAATTTAAATTTTATACTATTTAGATATGATTTTCTCCATCTGAATGTGGCTATCCGAACAAAATGACACCAGACGTCACACTAGCATTATTAAATTTTCAAGTTCAGGGAGGCAATAATGCAAAGCAATCAAAACAGAGTGTTCTAAATAGTATGCTGCCATCACTAACTCATCTTTATCACTCATTAGTGTCCATTCTTCAAAGCACCAACACAGACAAGCTCCACACAGACCCTACCACATACGCATCTGAGCACTAAAACATTTGGCGGTCAAAATGGATTTCCCTTCTCAGAAAAACAAAAAAATAAAAAAATAAAAGAGAGAAAGAGAGAAAGAAAACAAGTAAGCAAAGAAAATAAAAAATAAAGCAAGCATTTTTTTTCCTAAATCGTGATTCAGACAACTCTTCCATCTTTTTCTTTGATTCTATCATGAAAGTGAGGATTCTTGTGCTAGGGAAGTGGGTGTTTTTTGTTAATGGATAATGGAATCAGAGAGAGAGAGAGAGAGAGAGGATTAGGCAAAGTATGCATGGGTAACTTTTCTGGAGTTTGCTTGTGTATAAGAAGGAACCATTTCTCACTTAGGTGCACTCCCATTCCGAAAGAATCATATTAGGTAGTTTGGAGTTTAAAGATACAGAAATTAGATAATGGGAGACCAAAACCTAAAGAGGGCAACGTCCCTAGTGACCAAGTTAAAGCCTTATTTGGCTATGGTCTCCCTGCAGTTTGGATATGCAGGGATGTATGTTATTAGTTTGGTTTCCCTAAAACATGGGATGAGCCATTTTGTACTTCCAGTGTATCGACATGCTGTTGCCACGCTTGTGATTGCACCATTTGCACTTATTCTCGAAAGGTTCTCTCTCCATCTCTCTCTCTCTCTCTATATCAACAATCTTGGAGCAGTTGGCTATATTACGCTCCTTGTATGTTGCTTATTTCATTCATTGTTCTTTGTATCGCAGGAAAACAAGGCCAAAGCTGACAATCTCAACCTTTCTAAAGATAATGGTGCTTGGTTTCTTGGAGTAATGATCTCTCAAATAACCTACACACTTTACATTTATATTCAGTATATAAAACATAATGATTAATAAGATAAGAGTTAAAATTTTCTATATAATACTTTATTGAGTCTTCTTTCATAAGGTATTTTTTGACCAAAATCTCGAACTCGAGTTTTAAAAATGGAAAGACAGTAATTGAAAAAACCAACTCTATAACGAACCCCACAAAACTTAGCCGGATTAGTCGAAACAATCGGGATACAAACCGGTGCAAACCAAATATATATATATATACATACATATACATATATATATATACATACATATACATATATACGCGCGCGCGCACACACATATATATATATATGTAAAGAATTCTCAACACAGAAGCCATTAAAATATTTATCCAAATAGAAAGCCAATAAAGATCTGCAATTTGCGTGTGCACTCTTTGAATAATCTTGTTTGAACATTCTAATAAAGTGTTTGGATGGTTCAGGCCAGTGCTTGATCAAAACTTATACTACTTGGGGATGCAGTACACCTCCGCCACATTTGCGTCGGCCACTGTTAATGCGTTACCCGCCATTACCTTTGTCATGGCTGTTATTTTCAGGTAAATATTCAATATTTTTCATATTATTTTAATTAGTTTTAAGCGGCAAATTGCCATTTAAGGAAAAAAATTACTTTTTTGTTAAAGAAAATATATCTATATAGTGTTGCTTTGAAATTATGAATTTAAAAATAAAATTTTGAATTGTTTAAAGAGAAAATAAGTCTTACATGAACAGGAAAAAAAGGAACCCGAAGAAAACAAATTCGAATTGTTCATTTCTTTTTGCAAAAAGGAATATGGATTGATAGCTAAAAGATTCTAAAGTAGCCATCAATTGTGATTGTGCACTGTTTTTTTCTTTTTCTTTCTTTGTTTTTTTGGGTGGACTAGGAAACGTAAAATCATCATGTACATGCTAGCCATTTTGGGAGTCCGGGGGACCATCCCACTAATCATATTATTTCACACATATTTTTTAGGACAATTCCCAGTTTAATTTTTCTAAATTGGATAATAAATAATTACTGAACAAGTTATGTGTTGTTTTAATTCTAATTACTCAGCACACTAATCATATATTAGTTTTTTTTTTTTTGTAGGTTGGAGAAAATTAAAATCAAGGAGGTACCAAGTCAAGCTAAAATTATCGGAACAACAGTAGCAGTGGCAGGAGCGATGGTGATGACCCTTTACAAAGGGCCCATTCTCGACATATTTACAAGGACCGGCCATCATCATAAAACCGGCAGCAGTTCTTCCGTCGATAAAAATTGGGTCACCGGCACACTAATGCTTCTTTCCAGTTGCTTTGGTTGGGCTGGCTTCTTCATATTGCAAGTAAGTTTTAAAACCATATTGCATGGGCGAGTCTAAATCTATCTTGTAAAATTTTAATTTTTGGTAATATTATATTATGTCTTATGTTTACCTATTAGATAAATTTCCCTAATTACCATTTTTTAAAATTAAATTATCTGATAAAATAATATATTAACCCTAGTAATGTTTTGTGGGGGACAGGCATTTACACTCAAGCAATATCCAGCAGAGTTGTCTCTGACGACATTGATATGCATAACGGGCATGTTGGAGGGTGCAGCAGTGGCCCTTATATTTGAGCGTGACATGAGCAGTTGGATTGTCGGCTGGGATTCCAGACTACTTGCCCCTGTTTATTCTGTAAGTATAAATTTCTAATTTATATGATAAATTGTTACAAAATATCAATAGATTCATTTTTTTACCGGCACAGATATTTTTAATCTAAAATCCAAAAAAAAAATTGTGCTATTAGTTTTAAATAATTCAAAATTTCACTGACAAGATTTATCATTTATCATGATTAAATAATCCCGATCCTATTTCAAAAATTGATGTGAAGTATTATCATTGGCTTATTGATGACGGGGTTGAAAGAGAGAGACTGTTAGCACTGGGTTGTACTTAGAGACAAAGTCCTCTCCTATTCATTTACTAAAGCATTGTTCTGAACAAAGTACTATGCTATATAGGCTAATGTTTGCTTAAAAGGTTACATTTATGTAGGATTATACTAACATAACGCTCAAATACTTTTTGATTAGGGCATTGTTTGCTCGGGAATTGCTTATTATATACAAGGTGTTGTAATTAAGGAGAGAGGCCCTGTATTTGTCACGGCATTCAGTCCTCTAATCATGATCATTACCGCCGGGCTTGGGGCAATCGTGCTATCTGAGCAAATCCACCTTGGAAGGTATCAGTCCCATCGTTTCCTTTTCATTGCTTTTCATATGTGACTGAATTATGCAATTAAGGAACTCTCTGTATATAAATACCCGATATCTGGATGGTTTTTACTGGATAAAGTAATTGATAGAGACCATTAGGGTTGTTAATCTTAGTTTTATGCTTTAAAATGTTTATCCGATTTATTTTTTATTTGAAATCTACAGGATATAAAGTTTCACAATAAAGATAATATTTTTATATAATTATTAAATAAATTATAACAATTATTATTAAAATTTGAATATGTTCTTTTAAAGGAAGTTAATCGGTACACCGACGATCAATCTGACTATTAATTTTTTAAAAAAAATGTTTATCCAATTTAGCCACCAATTAATAGTTGTGTTTTTAACATTTTTCTAAAATGTCGTGTGTTTCAGTGTAATCGGAGCAATTCTCATAGTGATTGGGCTTTACTCTGTGGTGTGGGGCAAGAGCAAGGACCCTCTGGGCTCGGACTCATCGGTCGTAAATGGAAAAGCTATGGCTCATGAGTTGCCGATTGTGGGCAACCCAAAGTCCGACATCGTTGAGCACAAACCATTTGGAACTGCTGCAAAGTCTCAAGTCCCCTCAAAATTTTCTTTATCTGAAAGCCCATAAATCATATTGCACTTCTTTATATTTTCCTGCCCTTAATCAAGGGAATATGTATGAATGCTAGCCTTGAAATTTCTTGAGAGTTTGAAATTTCGCTTAAGAAAAACGAAAATACTACTAATTTTGTTTATGTAATTTCCTTACTTATTCGTATTTTACTTTTTAATATTCCAAGTTCTTTTATCTTTGTTGATGCAGTATTGTGGTGCTTAGAATTTTTTCTTTTATGTGGTGCCGATTATTTTTAAATAGGTAAAACCAAAAAAAAAAAATGAATATCTTAAATGAGTGGATGAGATTTATATATATCTTCTGATCGTCTTTGTTCATAGAATTTATAAGAAACTTGGGACTTGTAACCACACTTGAATTACTCTTTTTATTTTTTGTTCAGCATGTCAAATGCAAAGAATTATTTGGGAGATCTCTCTAAGTGTCTTTAGATATTCTTTAAGGTATATGAAACCAGCTTCTTTTCTCATATTTTTTTAAGGTAAAAATTACTCAACATTGATTCGAGTATTCAATGGGTTAGAGGGGGTGGGGGGGAGAGAGAGAGAGAGAGAGAGAGAGAGTTAAATTAAAATCTATAATTATTCTGGCCATGCATCTTTATCTGATCAATAGCTGTCAAGAACACAACTCCACAAACCATCATGTAATGTAGTCCACAAGTCAAGTGATTAGTAAATTACTTAGTTTAAGTTGAAAGGTTAATCGATGAATTTTATTCTGAGCTAGGGTTTGATCTTCGTAATAGACGATCAACCTTTCATTTCTCAAAAATTTCTTCAAAAGTTTCATTTTTCACCTAATTTTGTTGAAAAAATTAGGGTTCTTTGTTCATTTTTAAAGGAAGGAGGTTAGGGCTTTCATGGATCTTTGCATGTGAATATCTTAACAAGCGACAATCACAAGGGTCAGTGAAGGGTTTCATCCATCTCTGCAAGTGACGATCGCGAAGGTCAGGTCACTTCAAATGATGATTTCTGAAAGGTCAGGGTTTGATTTCTTCGACCTCTGCAAGAGAAAATTATTTCCCACATATTTTTTAAGGACAATTTCCAGTTTAATTTTTCTAAGTTAGATGATAACAAATTATAGAACAAATTATGTATTGTTCTAATTCTTATTACACAAAATACTTAAATCTTATAAACAAAAATCTTAAAAATGACTGATTAAAGAAGATAAAAATAAAAACAAATGAGAAGTTTGGATTAATAGCGGACATGAAATATTTTTTTTCAGGTGAGAGAAAATTAAAATCAAGGAAGTATCAAGTAAAGCTAAAATTATTGAAACAGTAGTAGACGTAGCAGGAGCAAGGGTGGTGACCCTTTACAAAGACCCCATTCCTGACATATTCGCAAGGACCAGCCCCAATTATTAAAATTAAAATTCATATTGTTGTTATATTTTTATATAATAAAGTAACTCTCTGTCTATAAACTTCTAATATCTCACGCAATTTTACTAAATAAATTATTTGATATCCATCATTTCGCTCCCATTACATTGCTTGAGTTGTTAATCCTAGTTTTATTCTTAATAATAATATTTACCTTTTTCTTTTTTTCTTACTCAACTATTTTAATAATATCACTAAATAAATTAAATTTACTATTAGAAGCAGAATATACTCCATTGAAGGAAGCTACAAGGTATACCATTCGGGAGTCCATACTTGTTTGTGCAGAATATTTATCCAATTTAGCCGCACATTAATGGTGGTGTTTTAACATTTTTCTAAGTTGTTTTGAGGTTCATTGTCATCGGAGCAATTCTCATAGTGATTGGACTTGTTTCCAAATAGACAATCTAATAATCATAATTCTCTACTCCCAACCTGGAAATCCTCGATTCTTTGTGTAACAAAAAAAAAAAAAAAAAAAAAAAATTGGGTTTGGTGTGGGACAAGAGAAAGGACATTTTGGGCTCGAACTTCTCGTTGCAAATGTAAAAGCTATGGCCCATGAGTTGCCAATTGTGGGCCACTCAAAGTCCGACATCATTGAACTCACACCAAATATCCTACGTTTAGTTTAGTCGTAGAAAATAAAAATATTTTTTGAAAATATAAAGGCCAACTTCAAAATTTAAAATTTAAAATTAAGATTCATGTTATTTTTTTAAAATAAAATTATGTTTAAATACTTCACTTTTTAATTTTTAAAAAATAAAAATTAGAAAACATGATTTTTCAATTTATAAAAAAAAAAATATAAAACAACCTCTATTTTTCATAATAAATAAAATCGGTATTTTCTAAAATTATCCAACTTTAGAGAATTAGAAAATAGGGCTGGATTCAAATGCCTGCTTTCTGAATTATAGTTGAACATATTTTTAAATTTTCTGAGTTAGAAAAGCACATATCTTTTGAACATATTTATAAATTTTTTACTCTTTTCTTTAAAAATGGAAAATATGAGAAAATTAATGATAAAAAATTAGAAAACATTTTTCATAACTAAACGCATCTTAAAATCCTCACAAAATTTTCTTTATAAATCAAATTCAACCTCGTCCCCATCTTTTCTTGCCCTTTATATATATATATATATTTATATATGTACTCTGGCCTTTGAAATTTCGCTAAAAGAAAACGAAAATACTGCTAATTTTTATTGACCCAATTTCCTTGATTATCCATATTTTTATCTTTGTTAATGTGATATTGCAGTACTTATTTTTAATTAGAGAAATTTTATATAGTATCTATTATTTTTAAGTGGTTAAAATTGAAAAAATGAATATCTTGAATGAGTGGGTGAAATTTATCCCTTTCCATCGCCTTAGTTCATAGAATCTATTCAAAATTTGGTATTTGTAATAACACTTAAATAATTCCTTTTTTTTTTTAATTATTTATTGCTAAGCATGTATACTGCAAATATTATTTGGGAGATTTTTATAAGTGTCTTAAGATCTTCTTTAAGTGAAATTAGTTTGTTTATCCATAGTTTTCAAGATAAAAGAGGTTGAACATAGATTCGAGTGATTATTACTGGTTTAATTTTCACAGAGTGAGAGAGAGAGAGAGAGAGAGAGAGAGCAATGAATATACAAAATAACATAGCTTAGGGATTATGATAGTTTATCAACTAAGAAGAAGAAAAAAAAAAAAAAAAAAAAAAAAAAAAAAAAAAAAAACCTTACACTTTTTGATAACTTATGTAAAAAAATTTTAAAACAAAAGGGATTCTCATTCGAAAAAGTTAATATTTTTTTATTAAAAAATTTCTAAAATAAAATCAGGCAAAATGAAAGTTGTAAAACAAGAACTAAATTTCATGAATCCTGCGGCACCAAAATGAGAGCCGTGAAACCAGAATTTAATGAAACGTTGGCCAATGACGTGGCAGTCAAACATTCCACCGGGGGGGGGGGGCGGAGAGGGAGTGTGTCTCTGGGTGTGAGGGCGCGTGCGCCTGTGACTCATCTGAATTAACATTACTTTACGGGAAAAGGGAGATCTTCCTCTCCTTCTATTGGTTTCTCCTCCAGTTCCTTCTCTCTCCCTCGCTGTGTGTGATTTGGAGAAAAAAAGGAGCGAGAGAGGAGAGGACCGAAGAGACAGAGAGAGCAGAATGGTGTTAAGGGTGTTCGGATATGGATCTTTAATTTGGAAAGCAGGATTCACTTTCGAACAACGCCTTGTCGGTTTCATCAAAGGCTATCGTCGTGTCTTCTTCCAAGGCTCTCTCTCTCTCTCTCTCTCTCTATATATATCTGTGTTAATGGGGCAGGTCTGATTTGCTGTTGATTGATTGTATTACAGGAAGTACAGACCATAGAGGAACTCCAGAATACCCAGGAAGGACAGTTACATTGGAGCCTGCAGAGGGAGAAGTCTGTGTAAGTTTTTTGCAAATTCACAAGTACCCTCCTCCACGCACACTTCTATCCTTTTCTTTAACCTATAGTCGCGTCTACATTCAATAAATTTTGTTGATGGGTTTTGCTCAAATACTGTGGGATTTGTGCGTAAGAAGAAGGGTTTTAATATCTTGTGTATAAGGACTCTGCCCCCACCTTATCATAATCTACTATGATGATATTCAGATTGGTCAGAGATTAGGGAGGGCGCTGATTCTGAAATTCCTATGGGAACTTGAAGAGTTTTAAAAGGTTCCTGGGAGTGTTTTCTGCATGCAATTTCAGTATTAATGATTGATGGGGTGGTTAACTGATTGGAGTTGATTGCTTCTCTACGGCATTCACATACTGTTCTAGCCCTGTTGAAGATTTTAACCAATTATGTTATTTTAGTAGGCTGTTAAGATAGGAATCAACTTCTCTAATATCATAGCCCAAGCCCATTTTATCAGAGCTCACCTAGTTTGGCTAAGAATCTGTGGAGATTTCCCATCTATGAATGAGGATGTTAGTTCTCAAATTGGCTAACTCCACCTGTCATGTTGCATCATCCAAATTCCAGAATTCTCAATCTTAAAAGGGGGTTTTCTAATAAGGCAAATGAGTTTTTTTTAATGCTTTGGAAATAAAGCACCTCAAATTAAAGCAGGCATCTGACAATGGGTGATTTATCTTTCCTTGATTTTTATATTTCTGTGATTCAAGATGATTTGCAGTGTTCATTTGCTTTCCATGTCCTCCTTCATGTGTTATACTGTTGCAAATTGTACATGGTACTTGTCAACCATATGAATGTGAGACTATATTTTGGTGTTCTGATGTCAGTGGGGAGTTGTCTATGAGGTCTCTGGAAAGGAAGCTGAAGAGAATGCAATGGCAGTAAGTCTCCTATCCTTGGCCATTGATTTGGATGTCACTTGAAACATTTTGTGCAAGTTTGTTTGGTTAATAATTGTAGTCATCCTTGATGTTCCAATGAAAATCCTTTTCATTGGCATGCTTTTGATGACTTTCGTTTACAGTTCATGATTAAGAGAGTCTGCCTGTGATGGTAAAAGAAGACTTCTTAGCGGGATTTATTTTTTCTTATCCAAAATTACATTTTTAAAACCTTAATCCTGGGAGATTGATCCTTATATAATTCTTATTTATTAACTGAAAGCCTTTGCATTACCATGTTGCAACCTACATTTCTCTCGTTTTGTTATTCACGCTGTATAAATTTGAGAGTTCTTAACTAATAATATGACAGTATCTGGAGGTGAGGGAGAAGCAGTATGACCAGAAGGTTTATCTCGACTTTTTTACAGTAAGTATCATAAGCTAACTTGCTCTTTCCATGAATTAACCGTGGTTATATGATAACGTACCTTATAATTTTATGTAACATCTTTGGCTCTCTCCAACTTAAACACTATTATTCGCCATCTGCAACTACAAACTGGTTTTCAGGATCCAATGTCTTCAACACCAGCTGTCTCTGGAGTTATGGTGTAAGTGGCAGAAATAACCAAGCTTTGGGTATTTCTTTATAATGCATGTCCAAATGCTAGGTCAATTAAATGAACACTAACAAAGACTTCATGTAGGTACATAGCATCTCCAGACCAGGAGCTCAACAAGAATTATTTGGGTCCTGCATCCATTAAAGAGATAGCCAAGTATGTATTTCCTCGCAAAAAGTACTGTTATAAGATACAGATTACATTAATTAGCTTGTCATTGGAATTCTTGCTCCACTCTTATATGTATCCATGCGTCCTCCAATGTGTGTCATCTGCCAGTTTACAGCTCTAGAAAACATATTTTGCATCTGAATCTCAAAGGCAATATTCCCACTTTCTTCTCAAATTTTGCAGACAAATTATTCAGGCGGAAGGTCCCTCAGGACCCAACAGAGACTACCTTTTTCATCTTGAGAAGGCTCTACTTCAATTGGGTACGGTCCTTTAAGAGCATCTTGGATATCTACTTTGTAGTTCGCATCAGTTTTTGCTCCAACACTTAAGGTTGCTTTCATATGTTCAGCATAAAATCTTAACTCATCGGAGATGTGTTATAAATATAGACTTTTCCCTAGATAAAAGGAGCCTCTTGTAAGTTTGTCTGATTCAAATTGCACGAGTCATAAAAAGTATTTGCTATCAATCTCCAACTGAGAAAATGGATTTTTGCATAGGATGTGAAGACAAGCATGTGATGGATATTGCAAGTGAAGCAAGACGCATTCTTGCAGAGGAGCATGTTGCAGTTGCACACTCACAATTATAGCTGCTTGACAAATATTGAGAACCAGAGCTCAAGCGATTCCCAGAATTTATGTGCTCAAAAATAGCCTGTAGTTTGTCACGAAACATTACTGGGAGAACAGATAGCGGAGCGCAGTATCGTCATTGAGATATTTGGATTCATTTCCTCCCATAATTGATTTTTTTTCTTTTTAATTTGACACTCAAATATGATTCCCGGCGCCCCGCCCCCCCCCCCCCGGGGGGGAGTGGGGGGGATTGGAGGCCCTCATGCTTTTTCTTATGTATTCTATGCATAAATGCAAAGATGATTTGTGCCCCTCAGCCAGAGGGTTTTTAAAAGGGTTGGATTGCCCATGGTAAAGCACTCAAACGTCAAATGTAAGTCTCCTCACTTTCGTGCCCTTCTCCTGGGTCTGGATTGCCCATGGTAAAGCAGGCACACGCCAAATGTAGGTCTCCTCAATTTCGTGGCCTTCTCCTGGGTTACTACATGCAAAACGCAGCTACTGGAATCAGCCAGCACTTTGTCCGCTGGAAAACATGACTCAAACCTGATACCTGGTACACTACTTTAATCTTTCTAATTGAAACATCTCTTCAACTACGATGCATATACCAAATTTCCTCGTAATTACACCCAAAAAAAATAATAATAATAACTTCACAGAAACACCCATCCTTCTTCCCGAAAGTGATGATGAAAAATTTCGGAGTAATGCAGTAGCTGATGTTAAATGATCATTACTGCAAATTTATTGCAAATTTCCTGCAATACTGTTTGTCCACTTAAATGGACACACTAAAAATTTCTATATCAAAAGGTGCAAAAAGGAGGCCAATAAGAGGAGTTACAAATGATTGTGCCTAGCATCAACATCAAAACAATAAAAATAAGCCACAAATGTTCCTACATTACAGAAACTTTGTTCTCATGCTAATCAGCTTGTGTGGAGAATCTACTCACTGTCATCTTCATTATCTGCAAAATGAAAGGAAAGAATCATGGGTTGCTGATGTATTTTGCTGACCAAACAGAAGACAAGAAAAGACAGGTGCAGAGCTCACATAAAAACTAAATTTTAGCAAATCCTATCAAGGTACAAAGCTGGAAAAATAACCATAGTTCCCAATTGGCCTCTCCAGAAACTATCCGTTTTGGCACTCAAAAATAGTCTCAAAAGAAATTCAACCAAGTATCGAGAAGCGGGGAGAAATTCATGCTCATTCATTGAAAGCAAAACTATTTGGACAAGTCATATCAATCAAACAGTCCCCCCCTTCACGAAAATGATGCCCAAATGATTAATGAGCTTCATATTTTTTTTAAAAAAAAAAGAACCTTTTTGAAACAAATAGTATTGGAGAAATTAATGCTACAACATATTGTTTTCAATATGAAAAGACAGTATTGGATGTATTGTGACATTACTGATTATAAATTTGAAATTATCATTCTGTTCTTGATGGCCCTCAACTGGTATTAGGCCTAGTGCCACCAGCTTTGTTATCTTGTCATTGTTGAACGTGAAATTGAAGGTTCCTTTCAAAGCAGCCCTAATTCTATTCGGGTCTTTCTCACAGGCATATGAGATTTTTGAACCATGTCTAAGAATAGCAAACTACAAGCCTGAGCTCAATCACTACCAACCACGAAATAGTAGCTAAAAGCAAATGGTGCACAGGTAGCTCATGAAATTGACATGGATAACAAAGAGAACCAAGGCACTCTTGATATCCTCACCTTCATTATCTTCACTCTGGCTCTCATCGTCTCCCTCATCTTCACCGTTGTCCTCAATCCCATCATCATCATCATCTTCATTATCAGATTCATCATCACTTTCGTCCTCCTCATCGCTTTCTTCAGTTATTTTTGGTATCGGAGGAGCTACAAAAGTGGTTGTGGACCTTCTTCGAGATGTTGAGACTATGTTACTTGTGTGAATGCCTTCGAGTTCCCTTGCTCTTTCCTTTTTCCTCTTGACTTCGTTTATTTCTGCACCAAAATAGTTACACGGTACATAATCAAAGATTCTCCAGACAGATTCCCATAAGATACACTGATGTGAATACATTGCGGGGGAGGTAAATGAATGTAATGAACATGTAATCACTTCTATTTGGGAAAATTTCAATAATCATGGTCCTTGTGTGTTCCCCATAGCAGCAAGCTGAAGTACCTGAGGCTAATATATAACATTTGGTGGAGCTTCAGTTGAAATCGTTACCTTTTTCTGAAGGATTTGTTGATAATCCTTCCTTTGCAAGAATCTCCCCAAGCTCTTTAATAAGGTGAGCCTCGCGTTTATTCTCAGGTGCTTGCTTGACTCTTCTATAAATTGATGGGGGAACACTGACATAGATGGACAGTGCGTAAAGACAAGATCAATCAGAAACCAAAATTTAGTCAACAGTGAGTGAAAAAGTAAAACCTCATCCCACAAGATTTAATTACTGATTTCAGGTGCTCCACCCGCTTCCCATATGCAGGAGCAGCGGCTTCTTTCTTCTGCAATTAACCAAATATTCAACTAAGGTGATGTATCTATCAACAAGTTCAAAACTGGAATTTTGAAAGAAAAATCTTTACTTTTACTTGTTTCTCCACAGATGACCGTAAGTCACCACCATCTTCAGAGATAATTCCCCCATCCTCCGAATCATTATTTTTCTCTGATCCTGCTCTCACTTGTTTCTTCTGCTTTTTTCTAGGAACCTTGGTCTCCTCTTGCCATTGACGTTTTTTGAGCCCCTCAGAAACCTTTCCTTTTGGAGTGATTCTCTTTTTAGGCTTTACTTCCTCTTCTTCTTCCTCACCATCAGTGTTGGAGGAATCTTCCTCTTCATCTTCCTCACCATCGTTATTGGAGGAACCAGAGCTTTCTTTGCTGCTCTTTCTAGATGATTTTTCATGAGAAACCAGTGCAGCTTTGGGAGATTCTAATATCTGATAAAACACATGAAGAGAAGCTCAGTAGGAGGGGGTTCTTGGATGAGCTTGAACATATTCTAATGACAGATTCAATCTTTGCACCTAGTGCAATTAAAGGCAATCAAAATACATTTTGATCAGGTTAACTAAGTTTAGAACACAAAAGGTGTCACTTCTAACAACGGGGTCCAATTGCATTAACTTGCTTAGATTATAATTTAAAAATTCTCTCTACTATTGAGGATCCAATTTCTTCATTCCAAAATGTTTCCTTAAATCGAAGATCCTGGTCCAATTGCATTAACTTGCTTAGATTATAATTCCAAAATTCTCTCTACTATTGAGGATCCACTTTCTTCATTCCAAAATGTTTCCTTAAATCGAAGATCCTTTCTTTCTTTGTGATGAGCAGAAAAGTATTTTTTGGATATTTAATACAAAGAAAAATTTTGGATGATACATTACTCCTCTGTCCATAAAAGATATAAATTAACTTCAGACTATTTAATTGTTATAAAATACATGAAGGTGGACTCTTTTAGATTCTAATACTTTATGAAAATGCATATGGTTTTGATTGATTGATATAAGATAAGTTGTTTATTTTGAAAAGGAAATTGAACTAGATTGATACAACAGTAATTCTACTCTTTTCAGGATAACTTCCAAAATTATATATTAGTCTATATTAACCATGGTCATAAAAATCAAGATTCTACATAATTTATTCCCAAGATAAAATTATAAAATCCTGTTGTGATTCGAAAAAAGCTTCGAAAATCATTTATAAAGTCAAGATTATATTAGTAGAATCGGGATTTCAACAACTATGCACTTGAGTCAAGCCCACATCAAGAACACATTTCAAATGGATAAAATGAATTTAAATTACACAATATCATATATGTAACGATCAGAAACATGATTCTGAAGCTGTAATAAACAATGATGCTTTCAATTACCTCCAAAAATCTAAAGCGGTCATTGAAGAAATTGGATTTACCTTCTCTACAAGCTCACTTATTAACTTCTTATAAGGATCAAGACTATTTCTGTCAAGCTCGAGATCTTGCTCCAGAAGTCGACGAACCTCGGCCATAGTAATTTTCCTAGTGAAGTATAAAAGGAAGTTAAGAAGCAGAAAAGAGTTAAGTGGATACAACAATGAAGACCAAACTTTGGTCAGTGTTACAGTGAAGTAAAATTAAAAAACAACAATGATAATATCAGCGAGTTCAGGATAATAGCAAATTAGTGACGATAAACATGTTAAGATTAGATGACCTACTGAGAGTTAACTCTCAAATATGAAACCCTTTTCATTAAAGCCTTCTGTATCATGTTCTCATCTGGCATTCCTTTATCTTCAATTCCTTGATGTGCCTCCACCTTCGGCTTGGACGCTTTATTTCCCGTCAGAAGACCAAATACCGGAGAATCTTCCATTTTCTCATCTTCAGACTTTGGCTCCTTCACATCCTTCTCCAGCTGAAGCCCATCAGATGATTCTGCTGCTTCTCCTCTGGCTGAGCAGACAGTTCTTTCCTCAGTCTCACAGGAATTCTTGGAGACATTATCATCATCTGAACTTTCCAAGCACTGTGATTGAGAAATAAATTTAGGTGAAATTCCAAGGAAAAACTCAAAACCGACATTTTCTTTGATAAGTAGAACTCATTAAAAACCCAAGTATATAGAAAGTATGCCTAAAGTGGTAACACCAGAATCTGTAATATTTCCACGAATATATCATCAGATGTAAAATTCCTTCATTATCCGCAAATTAAGATTAGCAACATCAACTCCTCCAAATAAAAGCTTGCTACTATCCACTTAAATAAATCAGCCAAGATAAATAATCAACTGCATCATTACTACTCTTTCACATGTTATACTCATATCAACATCATGTTCTCATCCTCAGATTTTAAGTACTCATAATTTTAATTAATTTTGTGGTTAAAACAGGGATAGCAACCTCTCCTGCGGTTCTACTTACACAATCACTCCTGCAAGAAAAATCAACTCCATGCTCATAGAACCTGATAGTAAGAGCCATTTCATCCAGTGTCACCCAGAATAAAAGCGGATGGCTGAACAGGAGAAAAAGGATTCAAATGCTTAAACAGGAGTGGGGCACGGACTGAACAGACATATAGGATACAAAAGTTTGCATTGATAACTATGATTTTGTCACCTTTAGGTCAGCACAGCTATGAACACGCAAATTTTGTGTTGATTGGATGCTACACCGCCAAGTACGGAAAGAAATAAGCACCAAAGAATTAAAAAATATCAAGCAAATGAAAAGAGTGGGTATTGAAGCACACCACTTCAAAAGAACTACCGATCAGAATAGAATGCAGTTATAGCAATTTTTACTAAAGACAGAAAAACAGAAACACAAAAGAACAACAAAGTGCTAAAAGAAAGGGGAAGCATAAGGAGTTACCTTAAAAAAGGGGAGGGAGAAAATAGACTAAGAAGATGGTTTCTTTCCTAACTAAAAACTAGATCAAATATCATGGTTGTCATGATTGACAAGCATTAATAAGAAATGGATTAGCATTGTTGTCAATTTATAAAAGCCTTTGCAATAGAATCACTGCCTAATATTTTCCAGCACAAGCCAAGAAACTTCATAACAACCACTAGCCATAACAAATAGCGTTGCTAGCTGCTCAAAAATTTCTTACTGTAGGGTTTGCAATTTTACCTCTTTCTTATTAAGAAGAGTGTCTTGAGTTTAAAAAATGGTTTTAAGCAATCGTTAAGAGGTCTCAACGGGAGTCATGCATTCCATGACTCCATGCTAATCAGTGGCAAAAACCTAGTAATTGAGTAATAATTCAACTTAAGTCGCCTATCCCAAACTTCCACGAAATTTTTTTGAGAGGTTGGGTAGGAGTTAGTATCGAGTAATAATTCACCTTAAATGATAGCATATATAATTGCCTATGATGCAAAACTTATTGGTTGTTTTCATGCATATTGTACACATCTACAAGAAATTTCTTTGAGAGGTCGAATAGGAGTTAGAATTGGGTAATAATTCAACTTAAATGATAGCACATATTAGTTGCCTATGTTGCAACAGGTTTTAAAACACATTGTACGTCTACAAGTAATAAAAATTAATATTTCTCATACATTTAAAGTAAGTCCTAATTTACTTTTCCAAAAGAAAATGCATCATAAGCAACAGCAGATTTTAAGTACAACATTTGTGATTAGACAAGGATATTTAAAATATCACTTTGTACTCATGTATCATGACTCTGATGAAAACGCAATCGTGTAAAATAAGCTTTTCTTATAACAGAGATCATGTAAAATATGATTTTTGTGTCTTCAGATATTCACAGATGATTTTGCATCTTGTTTCTTCATAGAAATGATGTCTTTAAATGGAAATAGAGGATACAGGAATAAAAGAATAATCTACCAAAATCCTAAACATTAAAATTTGAAACAAGACCATTGTGGCCAGAATCACTCTAGCACCTAGCGATCACCATCTGGGTCATGCAATCCAAAAAATGGTACCTCTATAATCCGGATCACCAAAAATGGGTGTCAAAATAAGTATACATTTAAAGCAATTGACAAAATACAAACTACAAAAATAGAAAGAAATATTTTGATTCAGTGAGCAACCATGGTATTCAATGCTTGTTTTCCTTTTCTATGTTTGCTTGTGTATTGGTTAACATTTACTGTATATATAGTTAGTAATCAATGCAAAACAAAAAGATATGTAGGGCTTGAGTGAAAGCAAACTACCACCTCAAGTTCTAGTTTAAGCATCTAAATCAATCCCTTAAGTACCACAAATCAAGGAAGGAGATACACGACATCCCCTAGAACCACACAACGCAATTTAACAAAACTATTTATCTGAGATTTGCAAATCAAAAGCAATTTTCACTTCCCATGACTCAATTTTTTCCCTCTATAATACTTTCTAAACCTACCTAGAAGAAGATAATTGTACAAGCACTTTTGCATTGCAAAGAGTTTCTTCGGTTATACTATTTCCATTATACTGATTTTGCAAATCAAACCATTTATTTGAGATTTTCAAATCAAATGATTCACTTCCCATGATTCATTTGGCCCCTTTATAATACTCTCTAAACGTAGCTAGAAGGAAATGATTGTACAAGCACTTTTATCTAGCGAAGAATTTTTTCAAGTATATTATTTTGAACCCCCTCCTTTGTGAACCTTGGCGCAACGGTTGAATTGCTCCTTTGTGAACTTGAGGTCACAGGTTCGAGGTGTGGAAATAACTTCTTTACAAAAAATTACAACAAAAAAGTTGCGTATATAAACACCCACCCTCCCCCTACCCCTGCAAGATGGGGAGCACTTTATGCACTGGGTGAACTTTTTTACTATTTTGATCCCCCCAAAAAGAAATCATAAACCGTAAACTGTACTTGTAGAAAGATTTAGCAAATTTGAGATGCATCCATCCCTTACATCTGATCTCGTGCAGAACTTAGAAAAACACTACAAAATATATCAATAACAAATTTAGGAATTATTGGATTCGAAATGTTCAATAATTCACCCAAACTTCAGAACAATGGTCATCTTAAGCCTGATAGATACCTCTACCAAACATTGCTTGATAAATCTTTTGTGTACATCCAGTGCATATGTTTCCATCCCCAAATCCTTCTCCAATAACCTTCGAACCCCTTCAAAAGTCAAGGAACTGCAGCCAAAAATTCATCGTTTCATACAGCTAGAAAATGTTTTTGATTGGCAAAGAAAAGTAAATTAATAAAACTCTTTCAGAAGATTAGAGAAATAGAAGAACAAAAATGAGGAAATAACTCTGAAAGACAGTGAAGCCTCATAAAACATAAAACTACTTAAACATGAAACAACATGTTTCAACGGGTCGCAATGCTTTTAATCCTATTAGACAAAATAATGACCGCTAACCAAAGCACAACACAAACAAAAAGCTCAAGAATAAATGATCAACATGGAAAAATTGGTTAGCACCTTTTAAGCAAATAACACTAATAATAATATTAAACAATAACAACTTATCAAATGGGGATGAACAAAGACACCTCATCCTGCAGGATTTCCGGATGTATATTTTAACTTCTAGAATTAATGCAACTATAATTATTCCATAAAGTACAAAAATGAAATGCAAAAATATCTATCATACTTCGTTTGCTAACAATTACAAGATGCAGGCAATGCTGTCAAAAACAACAACAACAACAACCTAGACCTTCTGTCCCAAAAATTTAGAGTCGGCCATATGAGAGACAAATAATGAAACCGTAAAAAATAAAATAAAATAAAAAGGAAGAAGAAGAAAGATTTAGTTTGTGCGGATTCTCCTACGCCACTCATTCCTATCTGAAATCATCTCCTCAACTAAATCCATCGCTATCATATCCTTACGAATGCATTGCATCCACGTTTTCAATGGTCTACCTCTACATTTTATTAATTCTCTTATATTTAAGTTCTCTACTTTCCTAACAGGTGCGTCCATAGGCCTTCGTTGTACATGTCCAAACCATCTCAGACGAAATTCTCGCATCTTGTCTACAATTAAACTGTATCCCAATTTACTACGTATCTCGTCGTTTCTAATTCTATCATGTCTAGTTTTACCACACATCCACCTAAACATTCTCATTTCAGCTACAACCATTTTTTGCTCTTGTTGCTGTTTAATGGCCAAACATTCAGTACCATATAATATTGCAGTTCTTACTACGGTCCTATAGAATTTTCCCTTTAAATGTAATGGTATCGTGCGATCACAGAGCACTCCGGATGTCTTTCTCCATTTCAACCAACCCGCTTGAATTCTATTATTAACATCTCCATCTATGTTGCCATCATTTTGGATGATGGAACCAAGATATCTAAACCGTTCGCTCTTTGAGACTTCTCTTCCTTCTAATCTGATCGTTTCTTCATTATCCTGATGGTTGTCATTAAACTTACACCTCATATATTCAGTTTTAGCTCTACTCAATCTAAATCCTTTTGATTCTAACGTATCTCTCCATAACTCTAATTTAGCACTGATACCCTCTCTAGTTTCATCAACCAAAACTATATCATCTGCAAAGAGCATACACCATGGTATTTCATCTTGAATATTTTTTGTGATTTCATCTATCATTATTGCAAATAGTAAGGGACTCAAAGCCGAACCTTGATAGAGCTCAATGTTAATAGAAAAGCTATCACTCAGCCCGCCGCAAGTCCTTACATTGGTCACAACTCCTTCATACATATCCCTAATAAGGTTAATGTATTTCAAAGAGATCCCTTTTCTCATGAGCGCCCACCACAACACGTCTCTGGGGACCCTATCATATGCTTTCTCAAGGTCAATGAATACCATATGTAAATCTCTTTTTTGCGCTCTAAATGTCTCCGTCAACTGTCTTAGCAAGTGAATAGTTTCAGTGGTGGATCGTCCTGGCATAAATCCAAATTGATTCTGAGACACACTTATCTCCCGTCTTAATCTATGTTCTACCACTCTCTCTCATACCTTCACGTATGACTCATGAGTTTAACTCCTCTATAATTGGAGCAATCTTGTATGTCCCTTTTATTCTTATATAGCGGGACAATTGTGCTCTTTCTCCAAGGTTAGGCCATTTTCCTTGTTTGCCAAATTTTGTTAAAAAGAGCCGTTAACATTGTTATTCCAAATTCTCCCAAACATTTCCACACCTCGATAGAGATGCCATCAGGTCCTATGGTTTTTTATTTTCCATTTTCTTTATGGCCTCCTTTACCTCATGGGAACGAATTTTACGTTTAAAATCTCTATTAATCTCTCCTATAGGGATCTCTAAATTTTCTATATTTACTGTACTCTCCACATTAAATAAGATATTAAAATATTCCCACCACCTCTTTCTTATATTCTCGTTTCTTACAAGTGTACTATTTGTTTCACTCTTAATACATCTAATCTCATTTAGATCTTGTCCCTTCCTCTCCCTTAGTTTGGCAATTCTATATATCTCTCTCTCCCCGTCTCGAGTCTCTAGTCTCTTATACAATTCACTATATACTTTACTCTTTGATTCATGTATAATCTTTTTCACTTCTTTTTTTGCCTTTTTGTATTTTTCGTAGATCTCGCTACTACTATCATTTTTAAGATTCCTATAGCACTCTCTCTTGATTCGAATCGCAGTTTCTATTTCTTTGTTCAACCACCACGACTCTTTGCCTCTTGGAGCCCCGCCCTTGGATACTCCAAGAACCTCTCTACCTATATTCTTAATATTATTAGACATGTCATTCCACATTGTTTCTGAATTATCATGAACAGACCAAATTTTTTTGTTACTCCAATTACTTTCTCCTTAAAAATCGTCACATTTTCCCCTTTTAGATTCCACCACTTAATTCTTGACTCCATATATGGTTGAAATTACTTTTGTCGTTTAGATATTCGTACGTCTAAAACTAAGAGTCTGTGTTGAGTTGTTACATTCTCCCCCAGTATGACCTTACAATCCTTACAAATCGTTCTATCACCTCTTCTAGTAAGAAAGAAATTTATTTGACTAACATTTACACCACTTCTATAGGTAACTATGTGTGACTCTTTTTTCTTAAAGAACGTATTTACTAGTGACAAATCAAACGCTACTGCAAACTCTAAAATTGTACTTCCCGCCTCATTCCTACCACCGAAGCCAAAGTTTCCATGTACGGTTTCAAATCCGTCATTTTTCTCACCCACATGTTCATTTAGATCTCCTCCAATAAATAATTTCTCGCTACTTTGTATTGTTTGTATAAATTCTTCTAGATCATCCCAAAATTGTTTCTTACTAATCGCATCTACACCTATTTGGGGCGCGTATGCGCTAACTATATTAATTACATTTACTCCATTTACTAACTTAACAAGTATCATTATATCTCCATTCCTTCTTATCTCTACTACTTCTCTTAATAGGTCTTTATGTACAATTTTTCCTACCCCATTTTTAGTTCTATCACTACCTGTGTACCAAAACTTATGACCATAAGACTCTATTACTCTAGCATTTTCTCCCACCCATTTGGTTTCTTGAAGACACATAATCTTAATTTTTCTTCCATTCATTACTTCACATACTTCTCATAACTTTCCGGTTAGAGATCTTATGTTCCAAATGGCTAAGCAAATCCTATCCTCATGGGCTATTTTATTTGTCCGCACCCTAACATCCCTTGGTAACTTGTCACTACACCCGAGACCCAATGTAGCGCGTCGCTGAGGAGAAAACGCCCCATACGTTTTTCTATATTTGTCTCTCATTCATAATTTGACAAAAAGTTTTTACGCTGGCCGTCAACCTACCGCAACCCTACTCCTTTATCCGAATTTGGGACCGGCCGTGGCGGAGTTCCAGGCAATGCTGTCGAAAGTCAAAATACTATGATATAAACCAAGATACACTCCTCTAAGACAATTCAATAGCTCTAGTGTTGGTGGTGATGGGAGAGGATGTGGCATAAACAAAATAACAGTAACTAGCATTGGGATGGGGGTGGGGATGGAGGTGGAGGTGGGATAGTGTGGAAGTAGAAAAGCAAAAATAAGTATTTTGGGAGCTCAATGAAAAATCTGTACAAGAACCAAATATGGATGCATTTGAATGAACATGTAGGATTTGGAAGTTTTGAGTACATTTAAATAATTCAAATCATTGCATTGACTTCAAAATTCATGGTTGATCGAGATGGAGATTATAAATAGATTGGATATAATTATTAATTTTGTTAGAGACGATATATATTAGTCATGGGACACTAGTGGTGGTAAACTGTGTAGTAGTTGAGCGGGCGTTAGTGTTAGTGTTAATTGAAAGGTGAATGATTGCATGGTGACATCAATATCAATGGCATAACAGGATGGCATCAACCATGGAAGGGAGATAGCTGGTAGTGACAATAATGCTGAGTGGATGGATGCAAAAACCATAAGTGGAAGTAAGATGGTAATGATTTCCATTCAGCCTAAATAAGTGTTAAACAGTAAAATCCATGTAAAATGGATTTTTTTTTGGGGGGGGGAAGGGAGGGAATCTTACTGTAATGATTTAAACTAGATATTTAAAAGCACACATGCATTTTGAATGTACACAAAGTGTTCATAAAATTCATTATGTGTTTTACCTTTTTCATTTAAAAGCAAACGTTTTACTCACTTAAACTAGTGAATTGTTGAAAATGGATACTAAGAATTATAGGCTTACCCACATCAAGCCACAGTTCTCTATCTGAAAACCCACTAAATTTCTACAAGAATAACCTTCCTAGTGAGGATTACAGTTATTCAACCATCTACAAGTACTGATCAAATGCATATCTACCAAACTCCCACACAAAAAAATGAAGTTTGAAAACTAATTAACAGCATCTGCACTGAATATTAGTAGGATGAAAAAGTTTCCATAAAATTTAGACAAGAAATAGAGCCATGATATCACTTCGATGGCAGATGAAGTAGAAAATATCCAAGTTGAAAGGAGGAATGGATGAAATTTTCAAGATTGACATGAAGAAGGCATATTAACCATGTTAACCAAAATCTTCGGATTAGTCTTTTGCAGCACATTAGTCTTGGAAGCACTGGAGAAGTTATATTAAGCTTTTCATCTGATTTACTTCTAGGAAGAATATCATAAGAGAACTTCTAAGAGCATAAGAAAACCTATTAGAAAAATTCAAGAGAACATAAAAAAACAAAAAACAAAAACAAAAAAAGATTACATCTCATTTCTTGTTATTCTATCCCCAATTGATATTGGTTGTGACTAAATCATTTTTTTTCTATACAAGCATGTGTTGTTCAGAACTTCATTCTGTAGAATTCACCATTAACGTTAACGAATATTGAAGATGATGTGGTTCAAAGACACATACATTTTAATCCAGTAGATGACGCTTCTGCAATATTGCTTGACCCTAGCGACGAACTTCTTACTCAACTTGAAGAAATCAATCAAATAGCAGTTGCAAGACTAGCAACTTTCATGGTATAGAGCATTGGTCAACAAAGAAGCAGCACGTAAGAAAATGAGGAACCAAAATAAAAATGTGGAGATACACACGCGCGCGCGATATAGCGTCTATTCCTTTGTCACACCAACACTTCAAAAAGTAACTATGCCCATGTTAGACACAGCTCTTAGACATCAAATGATTCAACACTTTATAACTTATAACAGTTGTAAATTTATACATTTTGTCCATGCTGTGTTGTGTGCAGTGTCCGTGCCTGTGACTCAAAGCATTTAACCATAGGAAGATCACAAAAACTCAAAACATTTCTTATCATGGTGCTTTTCTCGAGAAGAAACATTTACTTATTCTCCATGATATATTTATTAACTAACAAATAAATGCATTTGTAACTTCTAATGAGAAGGATACAGGGGTAAATACACTAAAATGTTTGGTAAGTGGGCAAGAATTCAAGCAATAGAATGTGTGCCTGTAACCAAAGTTTATCAAAAAATATGGAGGTAAACAGACAATTAAATGGAAGCTAAGGTGTTCCCATATGTGCAGGGAAACTGGTAGATTGGTCTACAATCCAGCATTAATGAATTACATGACCTAGAATATAGGTGAAAAGTAAGGCAAATCATACAGCTCTTCCCAAGTAATTTGGTAATGAGGGTCAATTGACTGAAACTATGATTTGAAGTCAAGTAAGAATCTTCTGCATCTGTGTCTCCATCTTAGTAGTACTGTTCAATTCTATGGAGTTGAAACTTCCATAAATTTAAAAATTGTACAACTCCATTGAAGTAGGAAATTAGCCAATTTCCATTCCCAAAGAATCTGTTCCACTGAAGAATGTGTCCCAGAATTCCTCCGTCTTTATAGGAGAATTGAGAAAAGTAGTAAGAGAAGACATAAAGGGTTCTTCTCTTTTGGGTGCTCAATAAGTTTGGACCTCCCATAGTGATAAGTTTGAATGGCTGAAGGTAGAAAATACCAAACCATAGATAAACCCTATTACTCGAATGACAGCACAAACTCTCAAAGAGGACCGCAGACATCAACTAATAAATCATATTGAAAATTCAATAAGAAAACCCTAAATTCTAGAAAAGAAAACAGCGGTTGTTAACACAGATTTCGTACGAACTAATTTCACTATTAAGAAACTCTAGACTAGACACACATAAACACGGAGAGAAAGCCAGAGACATAGTGATCGATCGGTTCGTTGAGAAACTTAAAGCATGCCATTTGATTTCAGAAACCCTAGTGAGAGAAGGAGAGATAGAGTTACTCGGCTTGCTCCTTGAAATGAGCAACGCGTGAGCGCATAGCAGTCTTTATCTGGGACTCGACATCTTGGGGTGTCTTCTCCTCTACCTTCACCTTCTCGACCTTCTCGACGCCGGTAGTAACCTCCTCGCCCATTGTTGATTCGTCGAACAGAAATGGTACGGAACGACTGAGTTCTACAGCTTTGGAAGAAGATGCGAAACCTGATCGGAGATTTTCAATTTTTTTTTGTTTCCTTTTTTTTTTTTAACCCACGACCAAGGCTCCTGGAAGTCGTCTGCTTAAAGATCTTTTTCGCCTTTTTTGGAAACAATTAACTTCTCCCGGTCTCATATAATATGATACCGGTTGGCAGTTACCTGTAATTTAAAAAAATTTAATGTTTAAAAAAATTATAATTATTGTAAAAATATTATTTTTATTCTTTTAATTTATGTAACGAATTGAATAAAATAAAAATAGTTAAATTAATAAAAAAAATATGAGTGAAAAATTATATTTGAATGTTAAAGGATAATAATAGTTAAATATTATAAAATGTTTTAAATGTTAGTAAGGATATAAGAGATGAGTATAAAAATACGTAGGTATTGTAAATTTTAATATATACAATATGTACGGTAGGATAAAACTAACAAGAAATTAGTAATATTCCATGGACAAAAGAGATGAATAATTATTGGGGGGTTCGAGCAAAAAAGAAAAGAGATTCTTATATTATCCCACATTTAGGTGTTGTTTTTTGTTAACAAATTCTAATTGTGGGATAAATCACATAAACAGAAAAAATAATCGAAACATTATTGTTGTCATGAAATATGTTGAATTTTAAATTTATGGAGAGTTAATTTAATATAAATTAAAAAATTAAAATTTATTAGAAAAATAACAAATATTTCATTAATTAATACAATTAATAATTATAAAGTTTTGAATTTTTTTATTACAACAGAAATCGAATTCCTGATCACAGAATTAGGGTAGAAGACTTTGATACTCGGCTGTCCCCTTGAAGACATAAAGCTCTAAAATGACAAGTAAAAAATACATTAATTTTAAAATTAGTATAAAATATCCTAATAGGTGTTAATTCCCCAAGCACGAATCTTCGCTTCATCTTGTTATCTCTCTTTTCTATACACCACACCAAAACAAAATTCAATGGCAAATAATTCAACTTCTAATATTTTTCAACTAAATAAATAAAAATTGATAAAAAATAAAAAATTTTATAAATAAAAGTTATTTTTATAAAAATAATTTAAATTATATAATTTTTTATTAAAAAAATCCACAAAACCCTACTTGAGCCTAGCTTCAATTTTAAAATAATTTATTTTTTAAAAATATATAATTTTTTAACATTTTTGTAAATTCATGCATGTATATACATATGGCAGAGGGTGTTTGAATTATATAGCACACAAACGAGAGAGAGAGTCTAACTTTAGAATATAATAAATCTCATGTGGTAGAGGAATGGTTTCCATGGACTTTATAGCACATAAACGACATAAAAGAAAGAGAGAGTCTAACTATAGAATACAATGAATACTTAGGCGATAGAGGAACAACATCCATAACTTTATAGGACACAAATGATATGTGAGAGAGAGAGTCTAATTGCAAAATGTAATAAGAATTCAAACGGTAGAAGAATGACTTATATAGACTTTTCTTTTAAAATGACAGAGGAAATATAGCTTTACACATATGGTTAAATTCTCAAATCATCACTAGAGCAAAATAGAGTTTTTAAGGGAATAGTCCAATGACAACAGTCTTATTTTTTTAATCTCGTGATTCAGGATTCGATTTTTATTATAATAAAGAAAAAAACTAAAATAAAACAAAACTCCACTCTAAATAAATGGGGCAACAAAGTAAAATTTTAAAGAGTCTTCCAAGCTACTGTAAACTATGTTTTATGAAATAAGTTACAAAATTAAACATAAGATTTGGTTTAATCAATATTTTTATTAAAAAAACATAAAAGACCGGCCACGTCACATGTCCAACTCATTAATAATCAATCACCCCGTTAAGTGTAATATTTGATGATAACTGAATATTCGACCGAATCGAATTAAATTTGAATTTAATTTTTGGATTCGAATCGGTTTTTGATTAGAACCGAATTCTAAATTTGATTTTTGGTTCGAATTTCGAATTGAAATTTTTAATACGAATTCAAATCGAAAATCTAATTAAATTTTTTAATTATCTCATTTTTTATTTATTTTAATTATTTATTATTTATTTTATTTTCTTTTTATACAAACTTTGATTTGTCATTTTTCTTTTTTAAGCAAGCAATAAAATAATAGTTAAAAAAATTCATTATTTTATCAATTCGAATTTAGTTAAATTGGATTTATGTAAAAATTTAGATATCAAAAATCAAAATCAATTTATTTGATTTATTTGATTCGATTCGAATTCAAACAAAAAATCAAATTTCAAATCTAAACAGATTTGATTTGAATTTTAATTTAAAATTAAAAAATATTAAATCAAGTTAATCAAATCTAATTAATCAAAATTTTCAAAAATCAAATCAATAAATACCCTTATCCGTGTGAGTTTGAAGAAGACCAAAACTGAGGGGATAAGGTATCGTTTGCACTTATATCTGATACGATTGATAAGAGATTAAAGCCTTTTTTTTGGGGCGGGGGGGGGGGGGAGGGGAGGATCGCTAGAAACAAAATGATTTTTTTTTTCGCTCTTTTCTTCGTTATCAGGAGAAATGTTTTTGATTTGACAAGCGGGGAAAACGAAGGCCAAGAACTAAAACGATTGAACGAAAAGACATGAACTTTGATTTTCTAATTTACAATTATTAAAATTTTTACATAAATTGTAAAATTCGTATAAAATACGATTTGCACTCATAGACTTTAAAAAAAAGGATTTTAAAAAAAAAATAATAAAATTTTTTTGAAAGAAAAAAAAAAAAAAAAAAACGAAAAAAAGGAGAGAGCAAACAAAAAAAAAACAGAAAAAAAAAGAGAAGAAAAATAAAAAAAAAAAAAAAAAAAAAAAAAAAAAAAAAAATTTAAAAAAAAAAAAAAAAAAAAAAAAAAAAAAAAAAAAAAAAAAAAAAAAAAAAAAAAAAAAAAAAAAAAAAAAAATAAAAATAAAAAAAAAAAAAAAAAAAAAAAATTAATATATTTATTTTTTTATAAAAAAAAAAAAATATAAAAAAAAAAAAAAATAAATTTATATTATATAAATAAATAAAATAATAAATAAATAAAAAAAAAAAAATATTTTTTTTTTTTTAAAAAATAGGGAACAAAAAATTACCCACTAAATAATGAGATCTAGTTTCCACAGTAATTTCATGTTAATAAAGACTATTAGACTCCCAATGGGACAATCCAATAGAAATAACTTTCTTTTTCTGATTCTGTAATTTGAGATTCGATTTCTATCGTAAAATAATAATAATATTAATAAAGATCATTATTAGATGAGCCACTTATGGATCAGAAAGAATTTAATAAATAAAAAAAAGTGTTAAAGGAAAACAAATAATCAACGCCATTAATAAATTTTTTTATGATTTAGATGATAAAATGTTGCTAAAATAGATAAATAAAAACCAGAATGAGAGACACCTTAAGAATGTTCGCATTAAGCTTATATAATCAGGTAACTGTATGGAGAGAGAGAGAGAACATTGTTTTAAAGACTGACGTTAACCCCAAAATCATTAAAATAAAAATTGGGAATTCGGAGCATTAATAATTATTCTACATGGCCTAAACCTTTCAATTTCAGTTAGGACGTCAGATAGAGTCACATTACATTGAATATATTTGATCTTCCCTTCACTTTCAAGAAAAGTGTGGTCCGCTCGTTGATGTGACAAAGATGCAAAAAATTGAAGATACCTCTCATGCTCATTTCATTTTCATTCTGTTTTCATCACAGATGATGTGGTATAGATATTTTTTAAAAAATATTTTAATTATTTCATTTTTAGTAGAGGATTGTTCAAAAGTAGCCACCACAGATTTTATAAATCTACATTAAAAAAATACATAACGAAAATAAGATTATAGCCAAAATTGCCACGAGGACAATAACAATTCCTTTTCTTGTTTGTGTTTTATGGTCCCTGAGAAGAGTTTAAGCACTAGGATGAGAATCTGCAAAAATCAACTCCATTTCAATCAGTCTGACAACTCAAGCCCAAATTTTAAAGAATTGGACGCTGCCCCGCCTGAACACTGTGTTGAGATAATCTCTGTATTCCCCTTTCTACTTGCACAAATATTTAAAAAATAATTAAATAATATCAATCGATTAAAAATAATTTAAATAAGTAACAAAGACGAGATCAACATATCCAAGACAAGTCCACCAACTATATCAATTTGGGAGAGGCTTCAAAACTTTCCTCAGCTGTTGTGCCAAAGAGTCGATTCCTAGAGTTTGTCTGCTCCTCACACATCACGTCCATCGCATAACATGGATGACTCCCAAATGCAACCATGACCCAGATACATGGGACTTCTAGTCCCACTCGACTCTATGATACGCTGTGGAATCTAAGCGTTGCATATAGGTTGATTGAGAGCAACGTTGTCTGGATCACACCAGGATATCGTGCTTACGTGACCTTACATATGACGCACAGACATCGAAGAGATGAGCGCAGCGAGTGGGAGAGCAGGCACTACATGCTCAGTACAATTTCTTTCAGTGGGCAGGAACAAGAAGCCAGTTTATTTACAGATATCTACAAATGCATACAGTTGAGATCTTGAGCGGGGATTACCTCAGGACTGATCTATACAAGGGGAGCATACACTGGACAGTACACCATAAATATAGTTGTACAATCCCCTTTTCAGAGAGCTTTCAAAACATGTTTGCTAGTTGTGTGAACTCCCTTTGCTGCGACTTTTAATATACCACGACTTCGATACAACCTATAAAACCAGAAATACCAACAAAAGAAGAAGTTAATATTGTGACATATAACAGGAGTCTGGGCTGAGTGCATATTTCTTTTTTGGGTGGCAAACTTGTTTTATGTCCATAAAGATCCCCCTAAAGTAGTCGGAACTCAAGCCAATCACGAGGAGTTATCATCAAAATCATTGACCTAACAACAATTTTCACTGTATTAAACTCCACAAATCCCCCCCTTTCTAGGTCAGACAACAACCAGAACCCCAATATTGAAGGGATTCAAAATGGAGGAGAGCTAAGGGAACTAACATCAAATAGACACTGGCGTTTGGGATGAGATAGCTGTTTATAATTCTTGGTTAAAGTAAAAGATATCGAATGTAATCTATTATATAAACAAAACTCTCACGCTAGGGATATGATGAATACTTTTGCAGGATGAGCGCATCTCTGTGTGTATACATATATCCATAAATACCTTGTTGTGCAATTGCCTTATCTCCCCGCATTCCCCTGAGGAGTAATCTAGTAAGACAGGCCCATGAGGTTCCTTCCCCATTTTTCTTCAATAACAGTGGCATATTTTGTAATTTTATCCATAGGACATGTTTGTTTTGTTTTATTTTTGTAATTTTATCCATATGACATGTTTGTTTTGTTTTTATTGTGACTGAGGACTACATGGGCCGGCCCACCTGATAATTTGCCCTTAAAGTTTGCACACCTCAATTTACATTTTACACTTACAGGTTGGCTAGACCTTTGCAGCTAGTATACAAATAGGCCAGTACACAATTTATTTTAGAGTTCTTCCATGATTATCAGTTAGATAAACTTCTCATATAGGGTGATAAATTCTTGCAAACAAAGGTGGATACTCAAGCTCCAGAGATAGCTATACATGGAATCTGTTTTAAGGTTTTGATAGCGATGCAATGGTCCCAGGTTCCTGACATGTGGCTACCAAGCACCAGGTAAAATAATAACAATCACACTGATAGACAAAAATTATACCTTGAACTAACTGCTTCCTTTCACCCCTCTAGTTCTCCCTTATTTATTTATTTATTTTTTAAAAATGCTCAATTTTTAAAGAATTGTTTACTAAATGAATGGTGGTGCCTGCATTCATGAACAAGGAAAAACACAAAACATCAGAGGACAGCAGCAAAATCATAAACCATACCCTGCCAGTGCAAGCCCCCAAGTAGAAAGTGCATAGAATGTCTTCCCAGCATGCCAAATACTTAACATAGTCTCAAACTTATTCATGCGAGCCAAAGCTTTTGCGACAGCTGCATATTTAATGTTGGAAAAAGAAAAGCAACATCTCATGGGAATGAGAAACAAAGGTAGTAAAGGCGAATTAAAATGCATTCTTGTCTGTTTGCCAAACCAAAAGATGCCAACAGAAGAAGCACTATGGTTGATCATGCAGCGAATAAGACAATGGAGATTAAAATGTTCAAGTACATTACACGTCCAGAAAGATTTAATGGGAAGACTTCAGCCAACAGACACACATATAGTATAATGCATCCAAAGATGCAGGAAAGTTGCATGGTATGACTATTCAGCATCATGATGATTCAAGTAATAGGAAAGCAATGACATGCAAAGAAAAATATCAAGGGGATAGAAATGGATGGGTAGGTGACCTTATGCATGTGTGAATTGGATTACTATCGAGAAAAATGGGAAGAGAGATGTCCAAACACCTCCAGTGCTTTTGTGTTTCCAACAGCTTCATGGGGATCTAAGGGGAGAGTAAGAACTTTAATAAGCATCTAATTGTTCCTTAAAATTCACCCCCTACTCATTTAAAAATTAAAATTACAGTGGCATGAGGACGCTTTTGTGATTTGATAATAACTCTCCCCTCACTCTTCTATTGCATGCACCCTCAAAACAAACAAGGAAAATGAATGTTATCCACCCTACTCATCCAACACTCGTTTCAATCACCTAAACATTAAGATGATACATTTCCCAACACCCCCTAAAAAAAAAGGAATAACTAACATTGCACAAACCTCAAGCTAATTGAGTTGAACACTCCCAAGGACCTGGCAGAGAGATTTGACAAACGGCAGGAGGTAGACAGATGATCTTGAGAATGCATTTTATTTGTCAAGATAAAACTTGTCTACCCTACAGCCTCCACATTTTCAAAGCATCCATGATGAGTTTTAATTTAGTATTAGAGTCAAAGCAATGGCCAGCTAGCTCAAAGGTGAGACAATTGGACATATTAACTTAATGAATATCTTTTACAGCATGGGATCCCCAATATTACTGTGAACCTCAAATTTACTCCTAAATTTTCAATTGTCTTCCTCCTATGCTATAAATCTAGCACTTATTCCAAGCCTAGGCATTTTATTTTCTTCTAGTGCAATTAAAACCCATTGCTTGAATTTCCCATCACATACATTTTCTACATCTGAATAAACTTATCCCTAATTTTTTTTCCTTCCATACAATTCTAAATAGATAACTAGATATGCATGTGAATATATTGTGATGCACGAATGCACTGAGGATATAAACTTAAATTGACCAGATAACAACCGTCAAATGCAGATTAAAAAAAAATTGAAAAGGTAGAAGCTTAAGAAGCTCAGTTTTAGACTGACATTTCTGCAACTCCTCTGGTGCCAGGGCCTGCAAAACCAAGGTCCCAACATAAGATCCACTGCATATAGAATCATGACCTATATCTTGAGTCAAAATGTACCTGAGCTCTAGGATTTGAAAGAATGCACCTAGCAATGAAGTTGGCCACTCCATCAACCACATGCTCCTCACAAACAACTACATATTTCTCATCATCTATTCCGCTCCATTCTTCAACATTACTAGGAACCATATCCTCCGTGACCCACACCCACCAACTAGGTTCTTCAGTATCAACATTGACTAAAATTTCAGCAGAGTGCAAATCAGCTTCTGGCACAAGAACCAAGATAAGACCAAGTAAGTAATCTTCTTATAAAGCAATATATGCCACTAAAGAAACAGAGCAAATCAGTTAGAATTCCAGTGCAACAGAAAACCTGTAGCCTCTTTGAATGGAAAATTATAGCCAGTTCCAGTAATTGATGCTTCTTGCAGGGACTCAAGTCGAGTCAAGAAACTTTTAGAATCCACAGTTGCTAACAGACGGGCATATAACTGCAATCATATAGCAAATCAACACATTGATTTCCCTCTTTTCCACCCAAAAGCATTGCCGCTAACAGAGTGCAACTATATATGCATATAACCGAAGAAACAAGAATAGTGCTATATGTATTGAATGTACTATGATGTAAGACAAATTCAACTGTCATCAGAAGGCATGCAATATCTTGGTACATAGAATTATGTTTCGAACAATAAAACTATGCCAAATCACATGCATTATTTTCAGTAGTTGTCTCGGTACATCTAGCATTCTACCATAAAATAAATAGTCAATAATCTCACTAGTCACTGTTTTGTTAACATGGTGGAAAATAAATTTGGGGAATCTTTGGGCCACTTTCTAAATAGAGAAAAGGGTGAAGCCTAACAAGTAGCATTATCCGCTGTCAATTTAAGGAAGGTTAGGCCACTTTATATGTTCAAATTGCAATCCCTAATTCTTTTGATGTGCTTCCTGTCTTCTACTTCAACAAAAGATCGAAATGATAGATGATATATAAAAATACTGTAAATATTCTGTTGCAAATACTTGAAAAATGTGAATCAAAAAGAAACAAGGAGAGTACATCCGGAGGGCAATCTTTGGGAAGAGAAGGAGATTCTGAGAGTTTCCGAAGGAGTTTGAGATTCTCTTCGAGAATGTTTCTGAGACGTCGATTCTCCGATCGAAGAGACTCCAGTTCCTGCTCCAAAGGCACGCTATTGCCTTCGTTTACATCGTGATCGTGATGAGCGTGATGACGGCGGTGTTCAATTGCAGTCCAGGCAACGTCCGCGACCTCCAACACCGTCTTCGCTGCCTCGATTGCTTCGCGCCCGTGACCCATTCTCTCTATGCGTGTAATTTTCTGTAATTAGAAGGTTGTGAATCTGGATTTTGGAGTGATTGTGACTGTGGTTATAGGGCAGAAACCCTAATTCTAATTTCTCCTTCAGGGGTCCGGATAGTCTAGCACGGTACGAGAATGCGGTAGTTTTTTCTTTTGTGGATAATTGCTCTCTCCGTCCTGACAGATCGTACCCAATCCTCGTTGTCATGCCACGTTTTTTGTTTGTACTCCAGACTCATGGGCCCCGTTGCGTGTATGAATACGAATTGGTTGTTTTTACGCGGTCACGGGCTGGGACCATCTAGCCCGAAAAGTAAAGCTCGCGGGCCTAGTTTGATCATATCTTGCTTGTAGATGAATCCAGGTTATACGTCTGATGTGCCCAAATTCCCTTTATCCCACTTTATTTATTTATTTTTATTATAATAAAAATCATTAAGAAAAGAGATTATTATCAAAACTGTCCCGAAAAACTTATCCCACATTAATTATCACTCATGAATCTCTCCTTTCCTTTCTCATTCTATTAACCCAGCAAAGCTAGGCAATTATGAATAATTAATGGCAAATGAATCCAAGTTTTAAAAATGTTATTACATATTTTGATCAGGGAGTAGAAGAATGAAAGGGTTTTTGATGAAGTTTGATAATCAAATTGCGAAAAGAATCTAAGTTTTTGGTTTTGGATGGTGGCTGGAAAAATTATCGGTTGTACCATTGCTCGAACCATGAACCAAGGGATAAAGTATTTACAAACAACTTCCTTGATACCACAATTAGAAGCCGACCGTTGGTGGAAGAATCCAAGCTTACTACTTACAAAGGCATTAAATTGCATTAATATAATTTGACGCCCAAGTATCACGATTACAACCTTCAATTAACATTTTCTTAATCCTTTTTTTTTTTCCTGAACAAAAGAACATTTAATGAATGCAATCTCTTCTTCTCTAACCATAACAAGAAACGGGAACGGGAAAGTTGAGGGAAAATTTACACAAACAAGAATAAGATAGATTGCGAGAAGATCTTTGCTCATGCTATACAAATGACCTCGCACAATTCACTGCCACTGTTCAAAAATGAGACTCTAGATGGCTATCACAAACATAGCTCACCTGTGATTGCCTCTCAGGGTCTACGCAACTAATACAAATTACTAACCTATGCTCTGGGATGGCGGGGTGATCCTGGAGCCTTTCTCTTCCTATCTGATTGGGGCTGACCGAAAACAGACCTGCATTGGACCAATGTCATCACAATTAAGAGCTGTTACAAGTAATATAATGATTCTAAAACTGTTTTTATAATAATTAAGGGCATTTTCTTCCTCTTTAAGAATATCACCTCAATAACAAGAATGAAATGAAGCAATGATCGCCCTCAAATTTATTTATCAAAGAAAGTTTCACTTTCTTGGTTAACTGAAGATTTTGAGATTCTGAATGTCTTGTAGTAAAAAGCAGTAAGTTTTGTGATGTAAGCATATTTTTAGAACACAGTCACCTCCACTTGCCCATTGCTTGAAACAATGATAGAGAGCGAATCTTGGCGAATGGTAGAGTTGCTCTTTTGGTAAGTTCGAGGTCAGGGGTTCGAAATGTGAAAATAGTCTCTTTGCAAAATGAAAAAAAAAAAACTACATACATATATACTCACACTCTCTCTACTCTCATAATTGGAGAGCACTTTATGCTCCTAAACATATTTAAAAGGCTGAGACAAAAAATTTATCCAAACTTTGATACGACTTTAAATGAAAAGAGGCAAATTCATATAGCTGATCCGAGTTAGTATGGGGCTTGGGGCTTAGTTGAGCAACATGTATACATACCATTGAACGTTGTGCGGAGAATATTGAATTCATGATTGCGACGTATCTGAAGACCAAGGAAAATTCTCAAAAGTTGATTCAAAGAAAAGAAATTTTCAAATAATGCAACAGAACACGATGTACATACTGTTCAGGGCCATCCGGAGATCCTTGAACACATAAAATCTGTCCATATCAAATATCAGTGACACAAAGCCACTTGAAAAGATTCGGAAGCAGTAACAAACTACTACCAAACAAACAATAATAAATCAGTTAAGGAGCAAGACCATTCACAGCTTGTAAGACAGTATAATCATGGAACCTATAAAAAGTGTACAATCAGAATGTTGTGGATTGAAAAGGAGCAGCTATGACAACATGAAACAAAATGATCAATTCAAGGAGGGACCAGAAAATTCATAACTAAAGAGGCGAGAAATTGCTTCTACATGCAAATCTAGAAGTACAAACTTGACACATTGTGTTCTCAAGTTGAATTGCAGTAGATTTTATTTATGCTATATAAACTCTACAATTTGGTTAGTGCACCTGGATCAGCAAAACTTAACACCACAAGAACCACTCCAGCATGGGTATGGGCACACGTAATTGCAAATGAAAATATGTAGCAATGTTACAAATCCAGCATGTCGATGCATGAAAATTGAAAATGTTGGAAACTTGACCCAGATAGGCATACATTTGGGTTCAATTTCCAAGCACTGGCTCATAGAATGCTCATGTGCCTAAAGAGGGGATTTAGAGTAAACCTAAATGATTCAACAGTTGCACTCTTAATATATCTATGCATTACTAATTGTCCTGATAAAAAATTAACCATACATTACTTGGGTCATGCCAAATAAATATGAGAAGTATTTTCAAAGTAAGATATCTCTGTACAATATTTAGAGTTGCAATACAACAACAACAATCTAGACATTTAATCCTAAAATTTGGGGTCGATCACATGAGAGACAAATAATGAAGTCAAAAAAAAAGATTTAGTTTGTGCGGATTCTCTTACGCCACTCATTCCTATTTAAGACTATATCATGTCTTTATGAATACATTGCATCCAAGTTTTTAATGGTCTACTTTTACGTTATATTAAATCTCCTATATTTAAATTCTCAACCTTCCTAACTGGTGCGTCTTTAAACCTTCGCTACACATGTCCAAACCATTTCAGACGGTATTTTCGTATCTTATTCACAATTGAACTGACATCCAGTTTATTGCGTATCTCGTCGTTTCTAATTCTATCATTTTTAGTTTTGCCACACATCCACCTAAATATTTTCATTTTAGTTATAGTCATTTTTTGTTCTTGTTGTTGTTTAATGGCCCAACATTCAGTGCCATATAATAGAGCAGATCTTATTACGGTCCTATAGAATTTTCTTTTTAAATGTAATGGCATCATGCGATCACAGAACACTCCGGATGCCTTTTTCTGTTTCATCCAATGTACTTGAATTCTGTTATTGACATCCACATCTATATTGCCATCATTTTAGATGATGGAACCAAGATATCTAAATCGTTCGCTTTTTGACACTTCTCTTCCTTCTAATCTAATCGTTTCTTCATTATCTTGATGGTTGCTACTAAACTTACACCTTATATACTCAGTTTTAGCTTTACTCAATCTAAATCCTTTAGATTCTAACGTGTCCTTCCATAACTCTAATTTAGTATTGATACCCTCTCTAATTTCATCAATCAAAACTATATCATTTGCGAAGAGTATAAACCATGGCATTTCATCTTGAATATTTTTTGTGATTTCATCTATCATTATTACAAATAGTAAGGGACTCAATGCCAAACCTTGATGAAACCCAATGTTAATAGGAAAGCTAACACACAGTCCTCCACAAGTCCTTACGTAGGTCACAACTCCTTCATACATATCCCTAATAAGATTAATGTATTTCAAAAAGATCCATTTCCTTATGAACGCTCACCACAATACGTCTCTGGGGACCCTATCATATGCTTTCTCAAAATCAATGAATACCATATGTAGATCTCTTTTTTGCGTTCTTAATATTTTCATCAACTGTCTTAGCAATTGAATAGTTTCAGTGGTGGATCGTTCTGGCATAAATCCAAATTAATTCTGAGACATGCTTATCTCCCGTCTCAATCTATGTTCTACCACTCTCTTCTATATCTTCATCGTATGACTCATGAGTTTAATTCATCTATAATTGGAGCAATCTTGTATGTCCCCTTTATTCTTATATAGCGAGACAATTGTGCTCTTTCTCCAAAATTATGACATTTTCATTGTTTGCCAAATTTTGTTAAAAAGAGCCGTTAACATTGTTATTTCGAATTCTTCCAAACATTTCCACACCTCGATAGGGATGCCATTAGGTCCTATGGCTCTATTATTTTCCATTTTCTTTATGGCCTCCTTTATTTCATGTGAATGAATTTTACGTTTAAAATCTCTATTAATCTCTTCTCTAGATATCTCTACATTTTCTATATTTACTGTACTCTCAACATTAAATAAGTTATTAAAATATTCTCTTCACCTCTTTCTTATATCCTCATTTCTTACAAGTGTACTATTTGTTTCACTCTTAATACATCTAATCTCATTTAGGTCTTGTTCCCTCCTCTTCCTTAGTTTGGCAATTCTATAGATCTCTCTCTTTCCATCTCGAGTCTCTAGTTTATTGTACAATTCATTATACACTTTACTCTTTGATTCATGTATAGTATTTTTTAATTCTTTTTTTGTCTTTTTGTATTTTTCATAGGTCTCGCTACTACTATCATTTTTAATATTCCTATAGCACTCTTTTGATTCGGATCGCGGTTTCTATTTCTTCGTTCCATCACCATGACTCTTTGCCTCTTGGAGTCCTGCCCTTGGATACTCCAAGAATCTCACTACCTATACTCTTAATATTCTTAGACATATCATTCCACATTGTTTCTGAATTATCATTAACAGACCAATTTGTTACTTCAATTACTTTCTTCCTAAAAATCGTCACATTTTTTCCTTTTAGATTCCACTGCTTAATTTTTGGCTTCATATATGGTTGACATTGCTCTTGTCGTTTAGGCACTCGTACGTCTAAAACTAAGAGTCTGCGCTGAGTCGTTACACTTTCTTCCAGTATGACCTTACAATCCTTACAAATCGTTCTATCACATCTTCTAGTGAGAGAGAAATCTATTTGACTCGCATTTGCCCCACTCTTATAGGTAACTATGTGTGACTATTTTTCTTAAAGAACGTGTTTATTAGTACCAAATCAAACGCTATTGCAAACTCTAGAATTGTACTTCTCGCCTTATTCCTACCGCTGAAACCAAAGTTTCCATATACAGTTTCAAATCCCTCATTTTTCTCTCCCACATGTCTATTTAGATCTCCTCCAATAAATAACTTCTCACTACTTGGTATGAATTGTATAAATTCATTTAAATCATTCCAAAATTGTTTCTTACTAATTACATTTACACCTATTTGAGGCGCGTACACGCTAACTATATTAGTTACGTTTACTCCATTTACTAACTTGACAAGTATCATTCTATCTCCATTCTTTCTTATCTCTACTACATCTCCTAATAAGTCTCTATGTATAATTATTCATACCTCATTTTTAGTTTTATCCCTACCTATATACCAAAACTTATGACCGTAAGACTCTATTACTTTAATCTTTTCCCCCACCCATTTGGTTTCTTGAAGACACGTGATCGTAATTTTTTTTCTATTCATTATTTCACCTATTTCTCCTAAATTTTTTATTAGAGATCCTATGTTCTAAGTGGCTAAGCGAATCCTATCCTCATGGACTATTTTATTTGTCCGCAACCTAATATCCCTTGGTAACTTGTTACAATATTTGGGATCCGATGTAGCATGTCGCTGAGGAGGAAACGCCCTATATGTTTTTCTATATTTGCCTATCATTTTAGTTTGACAAAGGTTTTTACGCTAGCTGTCAACCTACAGCAATTCTACTCCTTTATCCGGGTTTAGGACCGATCGTGACGGAGTTTTTCAAATAATAATATAAAACAATACAATAGATATGATAAAATAAATCGATAAAATAAGCTAAAATAGAATAAAATAAAACGATAAAATAAATAAGATAGGTAAAATTATGAATAATAATAATAATAATAAAATTAATAGGATAAGTAATTCTGAAAAAAAAAAAAAAAGAGAAAAACTAATAACAATAGTAGTAGCAATCCTAATAGTACAGTAAACTATGGATTAACAGAGGTACCAAGCTAGGCAAACACTATTAGCACTATTACCGAAATAAAGATGCCAATTCAGTGGAAGTATTAGTGTGTAAGGGTTTATTTAGAGTTGCAATATTCCAATGAAACATATTTTCGTACCAAGTGATTCATAAATTTGAGTCGGACAAAGAAAATCATAAACACTCACCCGAGGTTGCGGATGTAAGGGTCATGACCTAAAGACCCGTTGTATATCTAATGGTCAAGTCAATTTAAACATTATCACCAGTTCACACACAAAATGTTGCAAACAGAGCAGCCAAGTAATCAAGGAACTATTGAATGGCATAGGTAAATTAGTCACTAATCTTGAAGACAAGTATAAAATGTAAGTCAATGAATTCAGCCATTTGATCATGTTACCAAAAAAAACAGATAAGGCACCATCTGAGCCACAGAAAAATTCTCCATGCCATGTTCAGATTTTATTACCTGTTCATCATCAAATAAACACCAACATCTAATGGAAATTGAAAACTGAATTTACATTTTTCCCAACGTTTAGTTAGGACCTATGACTACAAGCTACTTCACAAGAAACATTCTAGACAAATTCTGGGCTATCAGGATCCTTTTTTGAACACAATTAATAATAAGCCAGTTCTTGTGAACCATTTGAACTGACTTGAACTACTAGTTGCCACTCAAAGGGTAGCTTTCTATTGCTTGAGCCACTTACTATTAGAAGTTGCAGAAGGAAGCGAAAAATTCTCTCTCTTCTCACCCCCCCAAAAGACATGGTTAAATCATTTAATTTCCTGAGTCATGTTACATGAACATAATAAAGAGTCGGAAAACCAGAATATTAAATCTAATGAAACATTGAACATCAAAGATCGTGCACTACTACACATAATTTCGACTAGTGAAATCATGCCATGTCATATTTGGTATTTTCACTTCATCTATGAAGCAAGCACGTGAACATGAGACTCAGAATTTGACACAATACAGACAGAATGATGCGGAAAGTTATAAAAATCATACACGATCATAAGTTATAAAGTGATGTATCATTTTTCCTTCTTGGGTACATTTAACATAATCTTTTTTCCATTGTAGCAAGTCATATGCATACCACACTGATTCATGTAAAATTTTTAAAGTGCTACTTGAAATTAATGCACAAGCAAGAGATGGATAATAATTAGTGAATGACTGCAAATCAAGACGAACAAATCCCTAGTTCATCGTCAAGGATACAACAAAGTGCCATTGACAACGATCCCGATAAAAGGGAAGACGTGAGACTAGTCTGAAAATCATTCTTGCACATTTTCTCATCGTTGTCCACAAATTTCTCCAAATTGTGAAGCAATTTCGAGTAACTGCAAGCAAACCATCGTCTGATTTACGATTGGTCGTTGCCGACGAATCGTACACATATTGGCAGGAATTGAATCCGGTGGCAATGAAGACTACGTGGTTTAACTGATTGATAAGATGCATCGAGTTCAGGAACGCAAGAACCTATTAGAACAGGAACAATGTGAGTTAGTGGAATAGGATTTTTAGAGAGAGAAAATTAGGGTTTATGTAATGGGAGAAACACGCAGAGAGCGAGAGAATGATAGAGAGAGGAAAAGGATTACGAGAGAGAGAAAATAGGAGAATGAGAGAGAAGAAGAATTTGCGGCGGCTGTGCTCCAGAAGAATGGATTAGTTTCGAGTAGGACCATTAGAAGGCTAACATCGTCTGCAAATTGTGAAATCAAAGTTAATGCCGGAAAATAGTAAGGGCGGAGAGAGAGAGAGAGACCTGCATAGAGCTTTGAAGCAACTGTCACCGACCTTAAACTATTGCTTAGCTATGCCTCCACTGTCACCGACCTTTCCAGGGTTCTCGAGGTCGATTGTCCTCCATATAGAAAAACTAGTGATACGTGGCTAGTGACTGGACACAACGTGGATGCTATCTGGACTGAAATGCTGATTTGGACAACAAATGCATGCTGACTGGGCTTAATGTGCAAACTTGGACAACACGTGTCATGCTGACTCGGCAAAATCTACTTCAAATGATGACTGGGAGGACACGTGTCCAGCTGACTTGGATGGACATGCTGACTGGATAGTTAAGCTGACCTGGACACCAAGTGGCTGCTGACTGGACATGATCATACAGGTGGATCACTGACTTGTCACTCCCTGTCGACATGGAAGCTGACGTTGATGGCTGACTGGATCCGCAACACTGACCTAGAAACCACGTGTTTGCTGACTTGATTTTATCATACAGGTGGAATGCTTACATGGCTGTCAGTCGACGTGGACAACACGCGTCTGCTGACAGGGCTGCACTTGTGGACTTGGAGAGCTGACCGGATGACTGGGCTGATCTGGATACCACGTGGATGCAGACTGGAATTTATTGTAAAGGTGGAATGCTTACCTGGATCAGTATTTCAACGTGGACAAAACCTTGCTGCTGACCGGGCGACATAGGCCTACGTGGACTTCTGACTGGATGATAGAGAGTACCTGTACACAACGTGGATGCTGACTGGACTTCTCACGTGGAATGATAAGCTGTATTAGTTTGTTTACTGGACGAACCCTGGCTGATGACTGGGCTGCCGAGGCATACGTGGACTGCTTACTGTATGATAGAACTGACCTGGACACAGCGTGGACGCTGACTGGACTTCATCGTCACGTGGAGCACTTACCTGGTTGTGCTTGTCGACGTGGACGACACTTGTCACCTGACTGGGCTGCATTTGTGGGCGTGGAATGCTGACACGATTGTATCGCATACCTGGACACCACGTGTAGCTGACTGGAGTTTGTCGTACACGTGGAATGCTTACCTCGATTAGTATGTTGACGTGGACAACACATGGCTGTTGACTGCCACACAAACGCTTACGTGGACTGCTGACTGTTGATAGCGCTGACCTGGACACAACGTAGATGCTGACTGGACTTCATCGTACACGTGGAGCCCTTACCTGGATCTGTTTGTCAACGTGGACGACACGTGTCACTTAATAGGCTGCATTTGCGGACGTGGAATGCAGACTCGATTGTATCGCAGACCTGGACACCACGTGTAGTTGACTGGACTTTCCGTACACGTGGAATGCTTCCTCGATCAGTATGTCAACGTGGACGACACATGGCTGCTGACTGCTAGTCAAAAGCTTACGTGGACTGCAGACTGGATGATAGCGCTGTCCTGGACACATCGTGGATGCTGACTGGACTTTTTCGTACACGTGGACCCCTTACCTGTATCTGCTTGTCAACGTGGACGACACTTGTCACCTGACTGGGCTACATTTGAGAACGTGGAACGCTGACTCGATTGTATCGCAGACCTGGACACCCGTGTAGCTGACTGGACTTTGTAGTACACGTGGAATGCTTACTTGTCAGTATGCCACGACAATTGTCCGTTGACTGGGCTGCCTATACGGACGTGGAATGCTGACTGGATAGTGTCACTGACATGGAAGACACGTGGAGGCTGACTGGACGTCGTATGTCGACTTGGACAACACATGTCTTCTGACTGGGCAGAATATGAGGACGTGGACAGGTGACTGGATTGTTTTGAGCTGACCTGGACACCACGTGGATGATGACGGACTTGGTCGCGCAAGTGCATTGCTGACATGGCCCAGTAAGTCGACGTGGACAACACTTGTCCTGTTTGCATACGTCTTCTTCTTGTCCTCTCTAAAATTCAAAACCCCAGGCCACATTTCCAAAGTCAACGCCATGTCTTCTGATGCAGTGGAGGAGAATTTAACTTGGGAAGAAGTTTTGGGACCAATGTTACTCGCCGGAGCTCCACTTCTCGATGCAGATCATCTTGGTCACTCCATTGCCGTCGAGTACGATGGACCTCCCATAACCTTCGACCTCCCCACGATCGAACAACTTTATCTCGAATCTGCTTCCATTTGAGCATCTTCGATTGCTTCCGTTTCCAATGCTGATGCTATGAATCCTTCATCCGTTTTGGGAGCCCAATTTGAGCCTGCAAATGGGGATTGCTGCTTCGTCTTCAGAGACCGATGAAGAAGAAGAGGAGAATGGATTCTCTTGGTCTCCGATGTCGAGCGTGGCTGACCCTGCGGCATCCCAGTGGCTTCTCGGAGTAGAGACAAGGGTTTGAGAAAGAGAAGAGTGTGTAGCAGGTGTGGCGTTTTGATAGGAAGTGTGTAAGCTGCATCAGGCAGCCGATAGATGAGTCGAAGAGATCAAGTTTGTTCTCTAAAACGTTGTCTAGAGTATGCAGTCCTTTCGAGGTCAAGCTTGACAGGTAGTCCTTTCGAGAAGAGTGTGTAGCAGGAGTGCTCATCAAATCAGCCTAGATCTGAGCAGTTTGTTGTGAGTAGCCGGCAATTAAGGCAAGAGGAATTGGGTGAACTCTTGGGTTGCTCTATGCTGCCCCAGAAGTTGAAGCCAGGCATTTATGATTTAAACAAACACCGAAGGGGCAAGCACTGCAAGCATGTTTAACAGTCCTAACTAGGTTAAATTGATTCCATTTACATTTATGATTTATCATTTGACCTAAATTTGCCAATAAAACCATTAAGAAATTACACTTGAAATTCCGAAGAAATCGAAAGCAAAGGAATTATAAATCACTCAAATGACTTTCACACCCTACCTCTGAATCGAAGACTGTTTTGTGATGGGAAGTACGTAAATGGGTATTTTCTAAGAGGGAACAAACTCACTGAACATAGCACAAACATCGTCGTCGCATTCAATTGAGACAAGGAGCGAGTTTAGGATCTCATTGGGTAGCTGAAACTTGAGCTCAATCGAGTCTGTCGAGGAGGAATTGCAGATTTGGGAAATCTTGGACATCAGAGAATCAAAGTTGACTGATGAGTCAACAAGCAGAAGCACGGTTTTCCCACCAATGTAGAATACGGTGGAGTTGTGAGCGTTAATGGTGAATTCGCCATTGAAGTTGACGACGAGCTTTGCTAGGGTACCCAATTGGTGGGGTTCTGTCTAGTGAGAGAGGGAGAGAGAGAGAGAGAGAGAGAGAGGTGAAGTGTGAATGAATTGGGGAAGATGGGGGCTTTCGGGGATTTAATGCAAGCCCAATGGGCCAGTTTACTATTTGAGCCGTCCACGACGCTTTTAAGTCCATAAGCTCAATTGGGCCGGAGGTAACCCCTTTCTTCTAAATGCCTTCTCAACTGGATTCTCAATGGAAACTCAATTTTGATTTTTGATTTAAACATTATCAGATCACTTGATTCAACAAACTTTATTCATTATTTAGGTGAATTTAGTATCTGTTTGGCTTAATTTTTTTCAACTTAAAGTCTATTTACAACTATAAATTAGATGAAATGGTTTTCTTTAAAAAAAAAAAAGTTAAACTTTTTTAACAAAGAAAATATAAAAAGGGGGGGGGGGGGGGGGGGGGGGGGGGGGGGGGGGGGGGGGTTTTGGGGGGTTTTTTTTGTTTTTTTTTTGGAAAAAAATTTTTTTTTTTTTTTTTTTTTTTTAAATTGGGGGGGGGAAAAAAATAATATTTAAATGAAAAACAATTTACCAAGTTTACTTTAAAAAGCTTTTTTCTTGAATAGATTATGCGGCAAAATAATTTATATAAATTTTAATACTTAATAAAATTACAATAAAACATAATTGATATTAAAGTTCATAAATAATTTTAAACTATTTATAAATTAAAAATAAATATTATAATTTATAAACTAAAACATTCATAAATAGCTAAAACTCATACATTTCTAAATAATAATTTCATAAATCATATATGTAATTGGTGGGGATCTGTCCAAAAGATTCAATACGAAAAGTGCTTAATTCTACAAAGTTCATGATCCAAAGAGACAGATACGTCTAGATTTGTCGACAGACCAGGATTAACCTCCCCGAAGGGCGGACATGGCTTGCCACACTAAGAGAATGTCTCGGCACTATTCTAACAGATCCTTCTGTTGACTCCCGACAACGGCAATCCAATTGACACATAGAAGTGTTCGACAAACCCGAACCCATGCCCCTTTTTTTCCTCGGTCGATGAGCAAGCACTCCCTAAGGAACTGATCGCACTGACTAAAGGTAATATTTGATTAAACCTCATATTGATCCCTTGTTTCCTATTTCGACACGAATCATATCTCCTAAATAAGAAAGGAAACCTTCATATCCTAATCGATAAGAGAAAATATCTTTCTATATTATTGAACTTCCTAAACGATAAATATTACGAATTATACAAAATATTTGACTATCAGATTCCGAGATTCTCAGACTTCCAGATAAGAAAACTAGGGTTGTGATACCCGAATACGCACGATTCTTACGCGATGGCACTCATGCATATAAGTCTTTGGTACACCAAAACCCAAGTACACTCTCTGAGACTCCCGTACTTGACACACTAGTCATAAGGAAACCAACTCTTTCTCTCTTTCTTGCTCTCAGTTTGTTTCTTTCTTATTGAAAATTTCTGTTTTTGACTTGAACATCAGAATCTCTTCTACCGAAACACCCTCCGGTAGTCTTTTATAGATTTCAATCCATTCCTGGAAGCCTTCGTTCGAGTCAAAGGAAGTAGGTATTTGTGGAGCCAAAACATACCTCCAAAGATTGGTGCCGTCCTTGAAAACAAACTAGAGCAACTTCGTTAAACTTTCCGAATCACCAAAAAACCATACCTCCAAAAAGGAGTACCAGAACCGCCTCGAAAGCTGTATCCACTATAGATGGACACACCACTACCCCAACTGGTACTGCCTTGCCAGCGGCCTCCATCCACCCTACCGATAACCGTAATATTCGTCCTCAATCTCCTCGCCCAAGGCAGGTTCCGCAACCTGTACCTCAAGAGCATCCGGTCGTCCCCCCTGTGCCAATGTCCACCTGTCTCCAGTGGGAAAGACTAAAATCAAAACTACAGAGCATGAGCAGACAGCTAGAAGGACTCGACCACACTATTAGACCCGAGGGGCAATCTTCTTCAAAAGGATCAGGGCATACGCGCCCTCGGCAGCTCGGCCCTCGTTTGAACTACGAACCGCGACCCTGATGACTTGAGAAAGCAAGTCGAACAACTTGTTGTGGATGAACTCAAACGAGCTAATATCGGAAGGAGCAATACCCTTCTTTATCCATCCGGTGTGTCACCTTTCGATCTAAAAACCTTCTCAGAACCAGTACCCCGAGACATACTTCTACCTCCCATGATAGACACCGCGATATGCAAACACCTCCATACTACCTTCAAAGGTAATATACTGACGTGGTTCAATTCATTTTCCATGTTCAGTATCAAGAGTTTCTCTCAACTTTGACCGTAGTTCGAGACTCACTTCGTGATCAGCTGAGAAGACAAGAGGAAGTCCACCTCTTTATTCTCGCTGCAATAAAGGACGATGAGCCTTTGAAGGACTTTTTGGAAAAATTTAAAACTGAAATGATGAAGGTTCTAGTTTGGGACCATTCTATCGTACTAGTCGCACTGCTCACTGGGTTGCGCCCCTCAGGCATGAAAATCTCGATCACGAAAAATCCTCCCTCTACTATCCAAGAGTTATACGCTCGTGCTAAAAAGAATATCGCCATCGAAGATGCAGAGGCATTCGATCGATGAAAGAATCGATCATCCCAAAGAGAATGTAGTTGATCTCCCAGGCCGCCTTTGCTAAAGAAGAATCGATCAGGACCCTCACCTCAACGAAAGTTTAATATCTACACTCTTCTGAATGAGACCCCGAATCAAGTTTTACTCCAAATAAAAAATAAGCCATACATCAAGTGGTCTCCTCACTCCACTGATGACGACTCTAAAAATGATAGGACTAAGTATGTCATTTCCGTCGGGATTATGGTCACATGACCAATGAATACAAAAAACTAAAAGACGACCTGGAGTTCTTGGTCCGTAGCGGAAAGTTATAAAGATTCATTAGTACAAAGGGGAGAAACATGCCCTCCCCTGATCGGCTTTATTTGCCACAAGAGAACAGATCGAACGACCAACCCAATGGTAGGCCACCACACAACAAGTCGGGTGGAGTGATCCTCCAGATCTAAGAGGAGCGGTCTTTGCACTAATTGTATATCCCTACCAGTATTTTCTCGAAGGATGACCCAGAGTTCCCCATGCTCTCTCGTGAGTAATTCTCAATCTTCCTCTTTGACAATCATTTTTTGATTAACTTTTGACGAGTGGTCCTTAACTCTCAATGTTCACATTCGATCTATTCATCGTAAAATTCTTTTTGTAGTAATATACTTTACGATTCGTTCGCACTGAGCTAAATCACCAACTATAACGATGGGATCAATCTTTCCAAATGGGCCTACGTCTCCCTGCCTACTGATGGGATCAATCTCCCTGAATGGGTCTGCGTCGTCTTGATCTACCGACAGAATCAATCTCCCCAAATGGGCCCACATCACCCCGACCTACCGATAGGATCAATCTTCCCAAACGGGTCTACATTGTCCCGACCTACCGATGGGATCAATCTCCCCGAATGGGTCTGCGTCACCCCGACCTAACAATAGGATCAATTTCCCCAAATGAGTCTACGTTGCTCTAACTTACTGATGGGATCAATCTCCCCAAACGGGTCTACGTTACCCCGACCTACCGATGGAATCAATCTTCCTAAATTGATCTATGTCGCCACAACCCACCGAGGAAATCAATCATTCCAAATGGGCCTATGTCGCCCTGATCTATCAAATGAACCTATTTCCCTGAATGGATTGATTTATAGAATCATTTCCCCTGTGCTAGCCTATAATCCACCGAACGAGTCAAGGATGCTCTAGCTTATCAATAAGATATATCCCTCCTAATGGGCCTGAGTTGCCTTAACTCATCGTTAGGATTCGCTCTCTCGAGGGACTCAGCGTCGCTCCAGTCCATTATTCGAAGGTATTTTCTTCAATCGAAACATTATATCGTTACCGAAGTTCTCGAGAGGACTAATGGAATCCGATCTTCGGAAGAGATAACTACCTTCCAATCGACAAGATTTCCCAACAAAAATGGCACATTCTTGGATAAGTTAATGATATCCCTCAAGCCTACTGATCTAGAGATTATCAAAGGTCAAAAGACATACACTTTTACTAAGGAAGATCTCCTATGAAGATAGACAGAGGGTACAGTGACACAAATGGTTTCTCAATTAAAAAGTTTCATAGTACAAAAGTTACGAAGAATCAGAGAGAGCAGAAGGGAGTGCTAAAACCAACTGAGAAAAGGATCCCATAGTCGTTTGAGCCACAGTCGGTTCCGGTATGCCCACTGATCAGGGTTGCAGGGATAGGACCCTAACTCTTCACCACCAGATCTATTGTCTCATCCAAAGGGGTTAAGGCATCGTACATCTTAACTTTGCGAGCTATCGCTTCGGCACATTTCAATCTCTCCAATAATTTGCGTAGGGAACCCCTGAGGGCCACGATATCCTTAGTGATAGATTCCTCGAGATGAGATATTTTTTGTTCGGCCTCCCGAAGAGACTTTTCCCTTGATCGGACTAGCGTCTCAGTAGTTACCAGACTAGCCATGTGAAACTGAGACTCGGCATCCAGTTTTTCACAGTGCTTCTAAAACAGGGCCAACTTCTCTTGAGATAAGGCCACTCCTCCTGCAAGCATTTAATCTATTCATCCTTCTTAGCAAGTAAAGCATTTAAGGCCCTCCATGCCTTGGCATCTCCCTCCTTCTCCGCAAGAACATTCTACAGTGCCAAAATTTGGTTGCCCAAACGATTGACATGCTTTTTTGTTCTTTGCCTCTGGAGTTCCAATAGAGCGGTAGTCTAGGAAAAAGATCATAGATCAGCTGATGGACAAATAAGAACAAAATAAAATGATCCCCAATAGGAAGCGATACTATCAGACAGAGAGACTGGAGGGCTTTGTCAATCTACTCTCAAGACATCTTCGACAACTCCAGGCTAGGATCCCCAAAGTCGAATCGCTTGGTTAGCAGGCGCATCTCCTCAATAGCGTTAACACAATTGTACCGATAACCCCCCACACATATAGCGACTGACCCTTCCATCTACAAATCCTTTCAAGTGTCGAACGACCTAATAGGAATGGCCAGCAGAAGCCCAGCCTTACTTGTTCTCTTGTGTGGAGAGCACTGTTGTTCCACAGGAGACTGCACAAACGTCTCACCCATGGGTACGACAAGAATAGTTGAACCGCTGGAATAGAAGCATCCCCGCTCCTTCCACCTCAGGAGCCTTCCCTACTGGGATGCTACCCTGAGCACCATCTATCGACGAAGATGCATCGTCGGCCCCCTATGATTTTACTCCCATCGGCTTAAAATGTCTTGATGCTGTGAGTAACATATGCTCCCTGATCTCCTCAGATCCCTCCTCCTCTTCAAACGTCTCGGGTAGTTAAACTTTTTTCTTCTTCGATGGTCGAGCCTTAAGAGACCAATCCGCTTCCTCTGAGGGTCTTTTTGCATTCGGCCTCACTTGTCTATCAGTCGAAACCTCTTTCAGAAGGGCGTCTTCTGCAAACATTAAAACATCAACCAATTCATTCTCTTTCTGTTCCAACAAGATAGCCTTATCGATTTTTCTCCTCTCATCGATTAGTAGGCCCGCCAAAAGAAGCATCTGTTTATCGATGAGCAAGTCTAACCAGGTATTTCGTTGAGTGGATCCACAATAGTGCCTGACAGACTGCAGAAAACGAGAATGGTGTATAGGGATCGGAGTTTTTACCTTTAGCAGTGGTTCTTGATCGGCACTCGATAACATGGGTAAGAGATCCATATTCTAGAACTTCACAAAGAAGTACTTTTGCATCTAATGTTTATCCTTCGATTCGCTATAATAAAATTTCCAATGAGAATCCCAATAGGTCTGTAGTTTGTACAAACCCTGAGTGGAACCTTGACCTCCGCACCTTACCAAAGAAAAAGGGACCGCCAAAATCTCTATATCAAAGCGAAAACGACAAAACTCTAATAGAGAAATCACCATAACCACAAAGCGCCAAGCACTAGCGATGAACAGTATGGGATAAACATTCCAATATTGTATCACATCTCCAAGTGAGCCAGTATACAAAATCTTCAGGTCGTACTTCACAAACTACCTATACACTGGGACGCAACCATTGGGCGCCCTTTTCGTCGTATCCTTATTAGTGGGTAACACCAGAGCATAATTGCTTCCCAGTGACATATCAGCCTTGATCTTTCAAAACTCCTCCTTGGTCATCGTGCTCCTTATCACTGATGCTCTGGTGGGAAGAGGAAGAAGTTCAGCATTTTCTCAGAGAAAACTATCATACAAAAGAAGTAATTCATGAAGAGTAGAAAGATATAAAAATGAACAATACCGCAATACGCTTGTCTTTATAAAGGGTACTGAGGTCGATTCGCGAAAATCGAAACGATATGTATTGCATTAAAAGTTTTGCACTTTTTCGAAAGTATTACTCATGACGTCTTTCTTACGAAATGACCCCATGAGTCAGGAGCAAATGATAGGGGTCTGTCCAAAAGGTCCAATACGAAAAGTATTCAATTCTACAAAACCCATGGTCCAAAAGAACAGGTACGTCTAGACGTGTCGATAAACCGGAATTAATCTCTCCGAAGGGCAGATACGGCCCGACATACTAAAAGAATGTCATCGGCATTATCCTAATTGATCTTTCGGTTGGCTCCCAACAAGAGCAATCTAATTGACACATAGAAGTGCTCGGTAAATCCAAACCGATACCCCCATTTTTCCTCGATCGATGAATAAGCACTCCCTAAGGAACCAATCGCAATAGCTAAATGTGATATTCGACTAAATTTCACATTGATTCTTTGTTTCCTATTTCGACACGGATCGTATCTTCTAGATAAAGAATGACACATTTAGATCCAATCGATAAGGGAAGAGATTTTCATGCACCACTAAACTTCCTCAACGATAAATATTATGAATTATACAGAATATTTGACTACCAGATTCCGAGATTCTCGAACTTCCAAATAAGGAAACTAGGGTTGAATGAAGCACGTTTTATGTTGTCGATGGCCATGTTTTGCTATGATTTTAGTATACAAAAGGTCACTATTTATCTATGTTTTCATTTTTTTTTTTATTTTTCCTTTTTGCGGTGAATACAAAATTTTTATATTTTAAATCCCATGACGAGCATTTATTAATTTTTCTCTATGTTTTCGCATTATTTGTTTTGGCTGAATAGCATATAATATAAACCCTTATTATTAGTATAAATTAAATATATTTACATAAACATATATATTTTTAATTGTATATTTAACTCTTCTCTTTGATAGGAGAACACCGGTGCGTGGAACATGGGTGCACAGGGAGAGGAGATCCAAGCCCCGTTAATAACGATATGAGATATTTCTTGCCGGAGATACGTACGTTGCTACAATATACATTAAATCAATTGTATATTTTTCGTAATTATAGTTATATACAGCTTTTAAAAATTTTAGATCTAATTTTTTTTTAAAAAAAAATATTATTATTATTATTATTATTTTAGATTTCGTAACGCCCAGTTATCACATTGAAGAGTTAAATAATATTTGAGGTCTAATTGGAGAGTGAATTACTAAAATTGGAGCACTATAAAGGGCGAGGGCAGGGAAATCATATAGAGTCAGTTGTGGGTAAGATTATATTTAATTATATAATCCCTTCGACCAAACTTGATTTTGGAGGTAATTTTTTGTCCATTAACGAATCCGTAAAACTAAAATTACATAATAAACATTATTATTTTCATTTTATTACTAAATAAATTAAAATTATTATTATGAATCAGAATCATTCCGTTTAAAAAAAATTACCGTTAACCCTAACCGCCACCCTAACCGTCAGAATATACTTATTTACACTTATCATCGGAGTATTAATATTTAAAATCTCATCCTAGTTTTCTTTCTTGAAGGGTTCATCTTGATATATGAAACTCGACTTCGGTCTACTTTGTTTTATTTCTGAGAGAGTTTTATCAATAATTAACATGTGCGTGGTAGGAAAAAATCTTAACAGGAAAATTATAAAAGTAATATTTAATAGAATTATTCACATAATATTCCCCTTTTCCCTGATATGGGGTAAAACATGAAAGGAAAAATATTTTATGATAAAATCAATTTAATTATATTTTTTTTCTTTAAATATATTTGTTTTAAGTTTTTTCTCCAAAAAAGAAATTAAATTAAAATTTTCTCTATAAATCCAAGTGCATTAATTTTTCCCTCTCTAACAAAAGTTAATTTAATCATATTTTTCTTTTTCTGAACAAATTGATTTTAAGTTTAATGACAAAATTAATAAAAAAAAAAAAAACAAAAAGCAAAAAACAATGTCACATATATTAATAAGGATTGATGATCGGTGGCTGGTGACCGATGATCGGAGAATACTTACCCCAATTTTGGGGGCGTCCTCTAAGTTTTGCGACGCCGTTAGGAGCATCGTCCGCAACGCTAAATTGTAGGACGGGATGGTGACGCTTGTGGCATCAGTGGGTCCTGAAGTTGACGTGGAAAAACGCGTTAAGCTTAATTTCAATCAAACAAAAATTAGCAAAAATTAAAATAAACATTTAACAAACCCCCCGATTTTAATGTAAATTGTAACATCTCACTGACAAGATGACATCCCAGCTATAAAATATTACTAATTGATTCTATTATTTTACATGCCGTGCTGCCCAATAAACTTGGTACTTACAATTTTAGATAATTTAGTTTATATTGGTGCACTTCCCTTCGTTGAGAAAGAGACAGAGAAGGGGGGGGGGGGAGGGAGAGAGAGTTGTTCTGATAATTTAGTTTATATTTAGTCAAAATTTGGATAGCTTGAAATAGTTTACAAATTTAATTAATTTGATTCGATTAATTATGAACTTCAATTTAATAATTAATTTTCTTGATATTTATTTTTTTATTTTTAAAATTTTAATTTAAAATTTTAATTAAAAAATTTAATATTTATATTTAAACATATAATATATAGAATTAAAATTTTAATATTTATATTTAAACATATAATATATAGTTTTTCAAACCCTAACATAATGGTATTGCATCTATTTGCCAACAACAAGTACACTTGCTACCTTAAAGAAGATACCATACTTCATCAAACTAATCAAATCCAACACGATTAGTTCAGCTGGCTGAGAATTCTAATTCCTCTAAAACCAAAATAAGATCCAAAAAAAAAATCAAACAATTGAACACAGAATTAATATAAGAATATAAAACCCTTGTAAAATTTTGGGTTTATATAAAGACCCCATTATTAAAAATATAAAACATAAATATTTCTTAAAATCAAATTAATTACTAATTTATTTTAATATATAATATTTATTAATAATTCCCTCAAATTTTATATGGTATGATAAAATTCTCTTAAATTTGAAGAATCGAAAAGGTCATACATTAAGAAATTGAAGGATGGAAGAGGCCGTACACCGATACTTTAATTGTCAGAATATTTGAAAAATCAAAGAGGCCATGCACCACGTAGAGACCATGTACCAAAATTTTTAAATGTCATTGCATTTGAAAAATCGAATGGTCAAACAGAAAACCCATGCACCACCGAGCATCCATGTACCAAGCCTCTTATACACTGTCTGAGAAATTGAATATGAAATAGAATATAAAATCTTGATATTATTTTGTTTTATTAAACAATTATAATACTTTGAATTTATATAAAAAATCATTATTTTATATATAGAAATACAAAAATAAGAAAAATTAAATATTTTTAAAATTAAATTAATTATTAGTTTATTTAATATATAATATAATCTAACAATGTAATTACTCTACCGAGACTATTAATTAACGAGTTATCCCCATGCTTCACAAGATGTGGATCGTATTCTTTTGTTGTACTGTATAAACATTTATTAAATTTATAATTAACTTAATATTTAAACTAAATTATTGTCTAAACCAATAAAAAATATGACATATATCAATGACAATAAAAAAAAGTTTAACCACTAAATTTTTAAAAAAGACCAATGAATGAGATAAAAAAATGAGTAATAAGTGAAGTAAAAAAAATAGAAACAAATGGATGACCATCAATGGGTCAAAAACAAAAAGGGAAAAAGTTATATTAAAAAAATGAATGACTTAAGAGGAAAAATGGTTAAAAAAATAAAAAAGAATAAAAATTTGAATGAAAAAAATAAAAAATTATGATTTAAAAATAAAAGGATGACTACTCTGTGACTAAAAAAACAAAAGGGGAAAAACGTGAGTTCAAAAAAGAACAAGAATTAATGTGGAAAAAAAAAGGGTAAAAAAAAAGAGCAATAATCTTAATGGACAAGAGGGGCTAAAAAAGGGAAAACCCATGTTTAAAAAAGGCCAATGAAATATTGGTTTAAAAAATAAAAAGAGTAAGGATATAAATGGAAAAAAAATAAAAAATGTCTAAAAATAAAAACAACTATCCTTAAGGTCAAAAAATCAAAAGAGGAAAAACCTATGTTGGGAAAGATGAATGACTTAAGAGGAAAAAAAAGCTAGGTTAAAAAAAAAGAGTAAAGAGCTGAATAGAAAAAAATAAAAAATATTACGATCTAAAAATAAAATAAGACCATCTGTGGGGCCAAGAAAATAAAAGAGAAAAAATCTATGTTTCAAAAAGATGAAGAACTGAAGTGAAAAAATAAAAAAAAAATGTAGAAGGACTTGAAGGAAAAAAAAAATGTGGTCCTAAAAAGACGAATGATTCAAGTGACAAAAGGAATAAAAAAAAGTGCAAGAATTTGAACGAAAAAAAAAAATGTATGGTCACATGTTAAAAAAAGTATAAGAACCTAAATGAAAAAAAAAAGTGTAAAAAAAAGCATAAGGATCTGAATGAAAAAAAAAAAACGAAGTATGATCACCAAAAGACAAAGTTCCTAAGCGGGAAAAAAAAGATAAAAAAGTACAAAGAGTTGAATGAAAAAAGAAGTGTCGTCACGGGTCAAAAAAATACAAGAATCTGAATTAAAAAAAAATATGGTTCCAAAAAAACAAAGGCCTAAGAAAAAAAAGGGCTCAAAAAAGTGTAAGGATTTAATGAGGAAAAAAAATAGTGAGATCAAAAAATATGAGACGACCATCGAGAGACATCCAAAAATAAATGAATAGTAAGTGCCTTAATGGAAAAAAAATTATAGTCTAAAAATAAAAGAACGACTATTGTGAGGCCAAAAAAAGGTAAAATTTATATTCAAAAAAGATGAAATACTTAAGTAAAAAAAAGGGATAAAAAAAGTACAAGAATCTAAATAAAAAAAGTGTAATCCCAAAAAAACGAAGGGGTTAAGTAAAAAGGGGTTAAAAAAAGTGTAAGAATTTGAATGATAAAAAAAGTATGGTCACGGATAAAAAAAAAGTGTAAGAATCTGAATGAAAAAAAAAATGTGATCCCAAAATGATAAATATTTAAGTGAAAAAAAATGATTAAAAAAGTGCAAAGAGTTGAATTTTAAAAAAAAAAAAAAAGCGTGTGATCATGAGTCAAAAAAAAATATAAGGATCTAAATAAAAAAAAATAATATATGATATCAAAAAGATGAATGATTTAAAAAAAGAGTAAAAAAATACAAACACTTAAATAAAAAAATAAAATATAGCGGGATCTAAAAAATTATGAAACGAATATTAAGGAACATTCAAAAAGAAATGAATAGTAAACACCTTTGACCCTTTATATATAGATATATATAAAGCATTAAACTATTGGGGGGTTCCAGCAGACTCGTCAAGCCCAAGTATAAAGGTGTTTAGCGGTCTCTCGGAAATAAATCAAGCAGAAGAGTTTCTTTATTTATATCTTTTTTTTTCACAATTTATTTTTATTTAATTATATTTTCTTATCAAATAAATAAATAAATAAAGATATTCAGTGTAACTTCAATCTTGCAGTTTGGGCCTATATTCTTATCCGATGCCCGTCAAAATATGCGATTTGGCCGGGGAAGATCAGAGGAGAAGTGAATCATTTCCCATTGATAAGAAATTTTAGGCTGATTCAATCAGGGCCACAGGCCCAAAATGTGGGTTATGATTTTTTTTTATTATATAAAGATTTAAATTTAAAATTTTTATATTAAAAAAGAAAGTTATGACTATTAGACTTTTCTTATAGGATAAAGATAGAAATTACTGTTTACATATACTCTCTAGTGTATTTGGGAGACCATAATAAATCTTTAATAATGATTCAAAAAAATATTTAATATTTGTAATCTAATAGCAATTTTTATAATTATACTCACTACAGTGGTGCTTTTCTCAGTCCTATCACGAGTCGGCAGAGAAGTTCTAGTAGAACTAGGGGCTCAAACCATCCCTACATATGCAATGAGAGTTTTCTTACCGACGGCAAGCATCTGCGCTCAAACAAAAACTTCATTTTGGCTAAATTCTTATGGGGATAGAAAAATGAAGAAAGGAAAGTGCACTGGACATGTTGGGACACATTATGCAAATCTAAACGGGATGGGGGTATAGGCTTAAGAGATCCCAGAGACTTTAATCTAGCAATGCTAGCGAAATAAGGATGGTGATTACTCTGAGAACAACTCATCTCTTGTCTTTCTAGTGCTAAGAGGTAAATATTTTCCCCGCTCCTTTTTAAATGCTAAACTGGGTTCCAACCCTTCATTTGCATGGGGGAGCATTCTGGCCCGAAGAGGTTAGGACAATTGGCCTAGTGAGCTTAGGCCATCCTAAATTAGGTTTTTACAAGGATTAGGTTTTAAAGATAACGTAGTTTGATCTATGTGGAGTTATTTTAACTAGCCAAAGGTTTCTTGATCAACTTTTAAGACTGAGTTTGCAATTTAAACGTAATGTAAATTATATACAATATAATATTTTTACGTAATTTGTTTGCAGAAATTTAGAAAGAAGAGAAAAGACATGCGCATGTTTTTTTTTTTTAAATATATATATTTATTTATATATTTCCTTTAGCCGTTTCTTCCTTTCAAATCCCCTTGAATCAGAAAGAATCCTTAGGAGGCACTCACTCACCCTTAAAGAAAACGGGGGTGAATTTGATTGCAAGCCTCGGGATAAAAATGTTTTTAGGGCGGCCCGCACCTTGATCAGTATTTTTTTTTTTTTAATGGAATCTACTCTATAAAGTCTTTTGTAAGAACACTCGAGTAGTAAAAAGTTTTTACTCAAATATCTTCCTTGAGGTCCAGTATTCAAAATTTTGTGAATGTGTATTTTCGTAATTTTTGTGATTTCTATATAACAAAAAAAATATCTATTTTATAAGGAAAATTTTATGTATACTATTTAAAAATGAAAAAAGGCGTAAAATATAAATAAGTCACTTCCTTCTTAAGGTAAATACAAATCTTAACTAGGTTAAGTACAGTCATTTCTTTAATTTGAGAAAATTTCACAACCTTGTTCACCCAAAAAAACCATACAATAATTATTGTTTACATGCTTTTTATAAATCATAATAAGAAATCTTTTTTATAAGTTCCACCAATAATTGTAAAACTTATGATAAATTATCAAATGATACTATTTTAATATTTAGAAACGAATCAAATATAATCGAGGCATTATGTAACATATAGAGCCAAAGATTCCACTAGTAGTAGTGCCGTGACTTTTAATGCGCAAGAGGTTTAAGTTTATGAAATAAACCCATTCTACAATTAATCCGTATCACATCAACCACAAGCTACAAAATGTCCTTTCATTTTCCCCTACCTATGAGTGTCCTAATTATGGGTATCAACGACCCACTGGTCTGCAAATGAACCGTCAACGAGCCATTCTGATTTTTGGGTTCTTAAGCATATAGGGTATGCTGCGTGTGCAGAGCATGTGATCCGGGTAAAATTAACTTGTCATGGAGCATCCTATCCAAGGAGGGATTGCCCTATCGTAGATAGAACTAGTTTGCAGAGGAATCGATTGTTGAAGTGTTAATAAAGGCCACATTAATGTGAACTTGTTCAACTTCAAATCAAGAGTTTTGTAACCGAACATAGCAATCATTATTCACTTCTTGGCTCCTAGCAAATGATCATTGCAGCAGTTAATCGAGTCCTCTCTCACTTCCTCCATGGTCTCTCCATTTTCCACGGCTAATGCACCCTCCAAACGTTTCTCTCTCGCTCTCCAATTCTATATAACCCGGCCCCAGTTCCCATCTTCTTATCTCTCTTCCTCACACACACAGCCTCAAGTTACAACATGGCTTGTTCACCTTCACTCTCTTCTTTATCACATCTAATGCTATTCACACTGGCAACGTGTCTAGTCCATGTAGTAACTTCCACTTCATTCCAAACCGGGTTCCAGGTAAGGCTGACACGGGTAGACCACGGGCTAAACTACACCAAACTGCAACTCCTGCAAAGAGCAATCAGAAGAGAAAGGTCCAGAGTGAATTGGCTCAGCAAAATCTCAAAAACTGCACATGCTAATGACGTGCTATCACCACTCCATTCTGGTAGTGGAGAGTTTTTAATGGATTTATCAATTGGGTCCCCGCCAAAGCCCTTCTCAGCCATAATGGACACAGGCAGTGACTTGATATGGACACAATGCCTACCCTGCAGAGAATGCTTCAACCAGCCCATACCAATTTTTGACCCCAAACAGTCCTCTACGTACTCCAAAACCTCTTGCTCTAGTGAATTTTGCAAGGCTTTACCTACTTCTCGATGTAATTTTGATGAGTGTGAGTATTTATACAGTTATGGGGATGATTCCTCTACTCAAGGTGTTTTGGCTACTGAGACGTTCACATTCAGTGATGTTGCAGTCCATAATATAAGTTTTGGGTGTGGTTTGGCCAATCAAGGCAATGGGCTGAGCCAAGGTGCGGGGATAGTGGGACTTGGGCGCGGACCCTTGTCACTGGTCACCCAAATAGGGTCCCAGAAGTTCTCCTATTGTATGACCTCGATTGGAGAGAACAAAACAAGTAGTCTCTTGTTTGGTTCTCTAGCAGACATAAATTCCTCTGATGGGAAACTTAAAGGAACCCCATTGATTAGAAACTCATTCGAGCAAACATTTTATTATCTGGCTTTAGAAGGAATCACTGTTGGAGAAACTCTTCTTCCAATTCCTAAGACAATCTTTGAGATAAGTGCAGATGGGGTAGGAGGAACAATCATAGACTCGGGGACTACATTGACATATTTACAAGAAGATGCATTTGAGACACTGAAGAGGGCTTTTATATCACAGATGAAGCTAAGGGTTTCGCCTCAGGATTCCACAGGACTTGATTTGTGCTTTGATTTGCCCTCTGATAATGTTTCTGAGATTGAAGTTCCAAAGCTGAAGTTCCATTTCAGAGGGTTGGATTTGGAGCTGCCACCTGAGAATTATATGATAGCGGATTCTGCTGAGGGGATTGTCTGCTTGGCTATGGCAGCTACAGGCGTGTTGAATATCTTTGGGAATGTTCAGCAGCAGAACTTATTGGTTCTACATGATCTTGAGAAGGAGACCTTGTCTTTTATTCCAACCAACTGTGGTCAGCTCTGAGAACTTCATAATGGTGAATTAGCTTTGTGCTGTGTGTCTAAAGTCGAAAATAGTGCTGTGCTAAGCATCTGATTAAAAGAAGTTCCCCATTCTATTTTCAATGTTGTCCTTAACAGTTCATTTTGCAAGACTTGGAAAGGGATTGGGCATAAATACAATACAAATTGCACACATGGCATTCGCAAGTAATATAAAATATGATCACTCTTAGAAAAAATATACATTAAATATAATTTTATGGAAAACTCCGTGTCACAGTCCTTATAATAGAGCTTAGCCACTCAGACCCTAGTCAATCTAGTTAGGCTTTAGGCATGGAACATGACCCGATGCCTTCTCAATTGGTCATTTGGATGGGATTGGACTTGGTTCAAGCAGGTGCTAGGATTGGGCTTAAGGACAGTTCTCCCTTTGGAAACCAAACCTTTAGTGGGGATTTACTATCTAATTGTGGCAGGCAAGACTTCGTGCATAAATGATTGTGAACTTTTAACCACCATTAACATAGTCCACATTAATATGTTTGAAATGAACAAAATCTTATTATAACAAAATAATTTCATTGGTTCGTTAGTTAGTAATATATTACTTGCTCCCCACAAAAAAATGGGTCTATATGGACACAAATCTCACAAAATCATTTCGACCTACACAAATAATGAAGAATTACAATAGAAATTGTTATTAAAAAAAGAGTTAAAAAATCAAACAATTATAGTAAAAAAAATCAGCCAATGAGCTATAGCTTAGTTCTCGAATACGAGCCTTCTTATGGTAAAAAAAAAAAAAGTAAAAAAAAAAAGACTAGATTTCCAAGAATCACATTATCATTGAATGTTAACAAGATATAATACCCAAAAAAAAATTATAGTAGAAATCTTTGTCACCACCTTTCTTGCATATCATACAATAAAAAGATAAGTAAACTAATGCAAGATTTAATGTTGCGAATTGAAAAAATAAATAAATAAAGCAAGAAACTAGTATTGGTTTTACAAGGATATTTTGCTCAAGATAATGTTTGGTGCACTGTGAACTTTCCAAAGCTAAGCATTTTGTGATTAGATTCATTTAACATTATGGGCAATGAAGACGGTAGGTAATCAATACTATTTTTGCAAACATTTTTTTTACCGCAAAAAAGATACTATTATTTAATCGTAAAAATTAGTTACCAATACCGACGTGAGTTTGGCTTAACTGGACGTGGGATTGAGTACCCTTAAATATGATCGAGGTTCGACTCCCATTAGGAGTATCGGGCCCTCATGTGTATGAAACGTTTTCCCGTCATCCGAAAGGAGTCACTGTAGCGATCGGTCCGAATTAATCAGGACAAAATCCTAAATACCGAGCAGTATCCAAGACAAAGGTAAAAAAAAAAAAAAAAGTTAGTCACCAATACTATTTTTTCAAATAAACATTTTAGCATTTATTTATTATATATTACACATCTCAAATGCCGCATTTAAGGATAATCTTGTCACAAAGATTACCAAATGGCATGTCCGAATAAGTAGGCTCTGTTTGAGAAAACTATTGATTTAAGTTTATTTTATTTTATTCTAAATATATTATTTGTAATTAAAATAAAAAATTTTGATAAGAAATACAGAATTTTTGATAAAAATAATTTCACTTTTTAAATTTTTGTGTAAAACTATTATATTTAATATTATTGAGCTAATCTTAATTTTTGACCCAAATAAACATTAAAAAGGGCAACATATGTATAATTTTGTAAAAATTTCGACTTTTTCCTACTAACAAAATACGACGCCGTTTCGCTCCAATTAAGTTAAAATGACAGTTCAAATGACTGATACGTGTCTTATTTTGATTCGAAGATGCTTTGTCTTCCCCCGGCTTGATCTCGCAGGACCCAATTCTGGATCCATGGGAAATCAATTTTTTTTCGACCTTTTTCCAATTCGGCCGATACGGAGTACACATCTTCACGGCCAAACACCACACCATTGCCACCATCTCCAATGTCCTCTCTCTCTCTCTCTCTCTATATATATATATATATAAATATGACGCCTCGTCTCTATCCAAGCTTTCTCTCTCCTCTCTATTCTCTGCGTTCTCTCTCTGGTGCAATCTCCGATTCATGCTCAACCGATGTTGGGGTACTCAGTTGTGTGGGATTCACTGCTCACTCATGGCGGGAAAAGGAAACAACGCCCCCATGTATGCACCATCTGCTTCGAGGAGGCGGTTGTCGGTGGAGATCGTGGGGCGGCTCAACTCGTTTGCTATCACCAGTTTCTTCTTGGTGAATTTGAGAGAGAGAGAGAGTATGAATTGGACTGTTTTGTATTAAATTTTTGCGCATGTTTCGATAATATTGATGAAGATCTGATTGAATGATTCATTTGACACGGTTATCTATTTCACATAGCATTTTCAAACAGGCATTGTTGCTACTAGGTTAGGCCTGTAATTCAAATTAAATCCTGGTGGCAATCATGGGTGAAGTTTTGTCGATTTGAGTATGTTCAAAGGTTCAATTGTACTTAGAACATCAAAAGGATCCCGATTTAAACATTATTATACGTAGTATTTAAACTTGCATCTGAATTGATAAAATTACATGGGCCTAATGTTAACCTTGGCTTTAAAAGAGATAGCTCCGAAGTTTAACTATTTCTAATGAATGTGCTTGCATATTCCTTCTTACGTTGTTGTTTTTTATGGTTACGGCATTGATGATAAGTAATTACATGTCCCCGTTAGAAAATATTTTCATCTACGCATTGTGGCGATTAAAGTTTTTCTAAAATTGCAGTTTAGCTAAACTGAGTCACTTGGAGTAATTGTTACCTTATTTTGCAAAAGAAACAACCGGTTCAAAATTTCAATACGCTGAAATCTTTCTTCCGTTCTCTTTATATGAAAGAGCCACCGAGACACTTACGGATTTAGCTTCAAAAATTTTTTAAAAAAAAACAAACCTTCTAAAGAAAAAAATTTTAAAGTTAGCACAGGAATATCACGGGTTGAAGACGCGATAAGGTATATCACGTTTTCAACATATAAAATATGCGACATATTTATATCGCATCTTCAAAACACAACATGTCTGAGGCTCCCATGTTCGAAGGCTTCCACGTTTTCAATCTTCCATGCTCCGATGAGTTCGCATCTCCACCATAGCTAGCTTTCCATGCACGAAGGCTTCCATGTTTGCAGGCTTCCATGCTCGAGTGAGTTCACGTCTTGTCCATAACTAAGTTTGAAGGCTGCTGCTGTCACTATTGTTGCTGTCTCCCAAAATAATCTCCGATTCCAAAAACTCCAAAACATGTCTTGATCCAGATGCTAGTCGAGTGAGTTTGTTTTTATTGTTTGCTCAGATCTAATATGTTTGAATGAGTTTGTTGTTTGCTGTTTGACAAGAAAATGATATTTGAAGAAATTCTAGAGCATGAAAGCCTATTGTTTAACAAAAAAAGAGCATTTGAAGAAATCCTAGAGGATGGAAGTCTGCAAACAGGGTGTTAATATATTGTGTTTTCAAGACGTAATATATATATCACATATTGAAAATGCGACATATCTATCGTGTTTTCAATCCACAACATTCATGTGCTAATTTAAAATTTTCTTTTTTCTTCGTGTTGTTTTAAAAATTTTTTTAATTATTGGAGCCAAATCCGTACATATCTCTTGTTACTCTACTCCCTCTTCTCTGCCTACGAACCAGGAGTCCAGTTCAGGGTAGTGGCACAACGATCTTTCAATCTCAACCTCCGATAGTTGAACTAACTCATTCTACCAGCCTTAGCGCAGTAATCACCTAAATCCATGCCAGTCGAAAATTCTACTGTATTATTGTATCAGGTGAAAATTACATTGTAATATATTAATTAATAAATGTTCTTTATGTAACTTTTATATTAAAAGCATAGGATACGAGTCAAATTAAATATATATCACAAGTTTGTGGTATGTATGTACGTACATACGTACGTAGAGATATTTTGTACAAGGCTTTTGTAACTTTAGTGGCTGATAAGCATAGTACTTCAATCATTGCTTGGAGAGTCTTGTTAAGTAGAAATTTTTCCATTGATGCCTTTTTTTTGGGGGGGGGGGGGAACATATTCATGGATGTATTTTAACTATATTTGTTATTAAATTTATTAGCTTGCAGAACTTATTGTTTTTTCAATTTACAATATATTGTTGATATGTAGACCTAGCTAATGAACCGGTCCATTAAAAGCCGAACTGGTTTGATCCGGTTTGGTTCTATATTGGAACTATTAAACCAACCACCAATTCAGTTATGGTTCATAATTTTTTGAACCGGTATTAAAATCCCGAAGGAAAACACCAATTTCGGAATAGTCTGGTGGTTCATTCCTTTCTCTCTTTCTGCCCCGGTTGCAAACCCTTTAGATTTCTCTCTCTCCACCTCATTTCATCTCAATCTCACCTCTCCTTTCCTTTTATCCCTTATCGCTCTCATTCGATCTCTCTCACTTTATCCCTCATCTTGTCTCTGTACAAAACGTAGTTTAACACTCACAATTCATCACTTTTTTCTGCCCATGGATCATTTTTCTTGCGTTCATTGGTGAGATTTCATCGAAGGAGGGATTGATAGAGAAAGAACCCGGAAGTCCATAAGGCCAAGGCCATGCAGTTCCAGAAAGAAGACCTGGAATTCCATAAAAATTAGTCTCTCCTTCGACTCCAGAAAGACTGAAAGAGAGACAATGAACCCAGTAAGTAAAAATAACCCAAATTTCATAATTTCAGTCTCCTTAATTTCTCTTTAATCTCTCTTTAATCTCTCTTTAGATGATCTAAAGAGAGATCGAAGGAAAAAAAAATAAATCCCCCCTTAAACCCCACAATGTGAAAGTTTTAACATTGAATACACTCTTTTTTTCTAGATAGCCTTTTCTTTTGTTTTAGTTTCTGGTTCTGGTTCTGTTTTTTTTTTTTTTTTTTTTTTTAGATCTTTGGCACAGTTAAAACCAGGCCGGTACGAACCTATGAACACTGATGACCAAATGTGGATAATTAATAATGCCAAAGTCAGTATCAATCATAATTGGACATAAGTTTACATACAGCAAATTAGTGGGAAACAACATCAAACAAGCACACACTAAAACAAAACCCCACCTTTGAAGCATAGAGTTCCTCAGCAAAAACAACAAGCTCTAGCAAAGACTACAACATGGACACCATGAGTTCTGCAAACAAGGCTAAAAGCAATATAGTTGGAGCACGGGCTAATGGCTTCACCAGGAAGGAGGCATCAGAAGAGACACTTCCACTTGGAGCATTTGCAGTAACTCCTGGAAGGGAGCCAGTTGAAGGTACTACAGAAGATGTGGGCGCAATGGTTCCGCTAGTTCCCCTACCATCTGACTGAGGTGCAGGTGCTGGAGCAAAGATTGAATCCTTGCTGACCGAAGAAGGTGGGGCTATAAGCGTAGGAAACTGCTGTGCTCCTGTAAAATTAAACAAACAACAAGTGGCCAGTTGAAACTAAAATTATAACTAGTATTGCATTGTCAAATAATAAACTTCTATGGGAACAAGGAGGCTCAATCCAAGAGTTTGTTTACAATTTTTCCTCGCTCCACCCTTTTCTTTCCTTCTAAATTAGAATCTTTGTTTCTAATCTTAGGTATCATCATTGCGTTCAGGTTAAAAATTCAATATTGCTTCAGATCCCAACTTCTAACACTGGTGAGAAGATGCCAAGGGTCAGCAAGCTATTATGCCCAAGTCGCTCTCATATAATATATAATTTCCATTCAAAAAAATCCCTTTGAATGAGAATTTAATCACTTCCAGATATTTGAAAAGCAGGAAAAAGAACATCTCAAGATAAAATATGCCAAGAGTATCATGAGCAGGGGAGGTGTTTCCAGCAATCCTTCAAAGCTGACGAAAGTCCTTATGTTACTGCTAAAATTTAAAAATAAATGACAAATATTAAGGAGGCACATGTCATGGCTATTGTCAACAGCAAAATAAAAGATGGGCCATTTATAGAAATATGACATTAGTCTTCACAGGTGAGAGCAGGAGCACCATCGATTTTCATAATTTCGCTATTCTTTACTCCTTAGAAAAGATTTTGCAGCTGCAAGAAATTTTACCTGGGCATCGAGGTTGCAGAGATGTGGATAATCTGTGGAAAACAAAGCAGGATTGAACAATTAGTTATCAAGAAAATTCAATCTGCAAGAATCAGATATTGAGAGAAGTCAAAATATTGGCAAGAATGACTTACGTGGTGACAATGGTGCCATTTATGTAACCACCATAGCTGCAAGAAGTCACATTACAGCCAGCAGTACTCTGTTGTACGGTCACATTCCCAAGCATAAGATTGCTGTTTCTGCATTGCATACTTGAACAGGACACTGCCAATGAAGCAGGCATGCAGTATAAGCTGCACAAGACCCACAACCAATCTGATCAACAGATAGATTTCAAACAAGAAAGAAACAAATCTGATACGCTTGTGACACCACAGGTAAATGAAATTTAAAATGTGATTAAAAGTAGCCTATTACTTTAGGTTCCCTGGCCCACAACTGCATTGCACACAGTGACTTGCTGTGATTGCATAGCTTCCATTTGGCACAATCAAGCCATAATCGGCAGAATATCTTGGAAAATTTGACGCACAAGCTGCAATGTAAAGGCACAAAGCAAGAAGAACAAGATAAAAATAAATAAATACTGCTACAACAATCAAGGCAATTCACTAGTTTGCAATTGCAAGCCAACCAATCCTAATACAAGTGCATAAAGAAATTACTAAAGAAATTAAACCGCCATTAAGTACCAGAATTCCGACGATGCAGAGACTTAACTCAAAATAATGAGCTCGAATGACCCAAGCTAGCAAAAAACCAAGAAATACATAGTAGAAAATTTATACCGAATTAAAATTTCTAATGCTCAGCTCATTAAAACCTAATGCAAAATCCCAAGATAATTGCAGAAGACAGTTAAAGTGACTTATTCACTCGTGCCAAAAATGCTAAACCTTATTGGGCTGAACTCATTGAAACCTTGTAAATATTCAAACATCATGAAATCCAGCAAGCCAAATTCCCACAAAAAGATGCACCTTAAACTCATGAAAACTCATCAAGATCACTAGCAAGTGAATAAGTTGAAAACAGCCATAATTTTTAACCTGGTGTTACCAAAAGAGGTCGAGATTTACCAGGCAATGGCACGGCGAGTATGTCTCCTTCCTTAATAGAAGTGCTCCCCATAGCATTCACATTCATGAGATCAGTAATGGTAGTCGAATAACTTGCAGCAATTCCCGCCAATGTATCGACTGCTCTCACAACATACGACAAATATATGGCAGGCAATGAATTATCAGTCCCATTAAAGCAGGTACAAGGTAAAGGAATCACCAGGGTTTGTCCAACATCAAGCACTGAAGGGTCTGAGATGGAATTAGCTTCCCGAATTTGATCTGCAGACACCAAACCCGAGTATATCGAATCCGAGATGCTCGAGAGAGTGTCCGATGGGCGGGTTTTGTACTTGGTCGCCATCGATTTACGGATTCCGTCGACACAGGAACATGTGATGGGGATTTTAAGGAAGAGCTGAGAAGGTAGAATGTGGTTTTCGACATCTGGGTATGAAATGTCTATGGCATTTGCTGTGAGGAGGGAAATGGGGTCGATTTGGAAGAGAGATGCCACTTCTGCGACTTTGAGGTCTGTGTAGAGTGTGTAACCCAACATTGCATTGCATGAATCGGAGTTGGAACATGGTTCTATTGTTGATTTTGAGGCCACTAAACCCAAAATCCCCAGAAAAAGGAAGAGAGAGAGAGTTCTGGAAATGGGTGGTTTTGGTTTTGACATTTTCCCCCTCTCTAAAAGGGTTAAGAGAGAGAAAGAAAGAAGATTTTAGAGATGGGTTTTGAAAATCAGGAAAAGGAGATGGCCTTTTTAGGGTTTATTTTGTTCTCCAGTTTATCTTACAGTGAAGCAAAGGAGATCAAAGAAGGTGAAGATTGAGTGTTTGATGCGAAAAAAGTTCTATTTTGGGGGTGGGAATGTGAAGAGCGAGGAACAGAGAGATTCGGTTACAGGGTTTTAGGGTTTGCTTTTGTTCTTGTTGTTATGCTCTTTCCAGCTAGAGAGAGAAAGAGAGTATAGAGAGAGGAGTGATTTTTGAAAAAACAGAGGTTATGGTGGAGACAAATGTGTTCACAGTCAGACGTCAGGTTTTTCTCGATCTCCGGGGCCCGTAATTTGTATCTCATGGACCAAATTATCCTCCCTAAAGTTGTGTACTGTGTATGGCTTTGAGAGCAACAAAGGGTGTTGTAGGAATTTCAGGTTTTGCTTTTTGGGATTTAGCGGCATCTTTTGGTTGCCCCACTCTCGAAGTATTTTCCCGGTTTTTATCATGAGATGCGATTTCCGGTGAGAATTTCGGTTCGGTTATTCTTGTCCTCCTTCTCCACTCACGTCTTGTTTAACAAATTTTGTTCCCCTTTCAAGAGGCAATTTTATAAATATTTTTAAATTTATTAAAAATCCAGTCTAAAAATATCAAATAATATATTTTATTTTTTTAATTTTTAAAAAATATTTTTACTAATTTAAAATTTTTTAATTTTAAAAAATTTAATTTTTATCAATATATATTATCATGTAAAATTTGGCCTGTTTTGCACTTGAATTATTTGATTCATATAAGCATAACAAAAAAAAATGTTGACTATGGTCTGAATGTGAATTCTCGTCGATGAGGTCGAAATCTCTTAAATGTAATAAATTGAATTTTAGACTTACATATAAAAATATATTTTTCCTAATTCAGTTTAAATTTTAATAAAAAAATTTATATTATTATAATATATAAATATATAAATTTTGACTTTGTACATGACGTAGAAGAACTGAAAGTAGTTAACGATGGAACCAAAAAAAAAAAATGCACTAAAAGATCCTATTTAACATTTGACTGGGGCATCGAGAAGGAAATATATAATTATATCTATAATCTAAAATCTAATATATATATATATATATATATATATATGTATCTCACAGAATTATTTTTGTCAATATTATTCTCATTAAAAGATTAATTTGTTATATTACCTTTATATATTTTATTAAATTTTTTAATTTCTCTCTTATCTATTTTGGTTTATGTCTTTTGAAATTACTCATTTATTTCTCAAAATTATAAAATTTCACTTGAAATAAATATACTATTATTTTTTTGGTTACAATAAATATACCATTATCTTTGCTTTGCGAAGCTCAAAATAGTCAAGTGATTTGTTTATCACAGTCCTATGCACAGTATCTTAATTTGTATGCTCAAATGATTTGTTTCAACGTGTTTTGTAACATCAATCATTTTAAATTTAAATATTAAATTTTAGTTTTATATATAAAAAAAAATAGATGTAAAAAAAATTTTATCTTTTAAAAATTCAATTTTACTCGAATCAAATTTAATTGAATATAAAATGATTATCAAATATCAATAATTTTTTTAAAAAGAAAATAATGAAAAAATAAAGCAATGAAAATAGGAAGGTAAATTGAGCCTAATATATCTGACCTCTTTGGATTAGGAAAGATCAGCAGATCGAACTTGTTCTTCTCATCTCATTTCGAATGATTAAAATTTTTGAGTATTGAAGTTATATTTATACCATGATAAGCTCAAATTATGTTTTTTTTTTTTTTAGACATCAATTTCTTCAAAATTCACATTCAAAATTAAACTTATTAAACTTGCGAGTTTTATGAATTGGACAATACCTACAAAATCAAGCTATCTATCTTCACTAGAGCACAAGACAATACCTACAAACCACCCCCCCAAAAAAAGAAATTTTTTGTATTAAAAAAATTTCACTTAATCACTCTTTATACGTACACAGGTGATTCAACAAATACATACAATACTTTACAATATGTATCGGGAAAACTTTATGGATGAACCGAAAAACCTTTAGTGTTTTATACAAAAAGGAGAAAAAAAACCTTTAGTACAATTGGGAAATTTGAAGTTTGAGATAGAGAGAGAGATGCATCTCTTACCAATTAATTTGAAAATGAATAATAAAATGGTTGAGATGGTAATTTTGTGGGCAAAAGACTGATATTTCATATTTACATTTTTTACAAATACATAGTTGTTTGTAATAATAATTTGTAAACCAAGCAATGTGTAAATAATAAATACAATGTCGGTACAATTCAGATACAGTAATTATAGACTCACCATTTTCAAAATAAATAGGATCAACTTATTATTCTAATAAGACCTTTTTTTTTAGCACAAAAAAAATTATTATATGGATTTAATCATATGTTACATATTTATAATTATATATTGGACAAAAATTTTAAGATTTCATGTGTAATTATGCAGTTTTTAACCGGACGAATTTTTCTCTTATCAGAAAAATTTAAATTCCTTATACAGATGTTTACTTATTTAAGAACTTAATTTTTAATATTTGAAATTCCATCAAAGGGCGATCCTGCTTTTCACTTGCATTGCCCAAATCAAAGCCGGCTTCTGCCTCCGGGTTTGAATGGGGCACACAAAACCGGAAACCGATCGAACCGGTCGCGAGATTTACCCGATCTGAATTCAAGAATCAAAATTTAATTTCCAAGAATTCTTCGCGATGGGTTGCAATAGCATCCAATGAGACCCTCAAAATATATATATAACCTTGGCGGGAATAAACACCGCATTCCCTCGGAGCCTCTTTCTCTTTCTCTTCCTCTCCCCCCCCCCCTTTTTTCTTCTGGAGTCCAATTCCTTTTATTATATTTCTCTCTCTCTCAATCCCCAAATTGCACATAAACCCTAAATTCAAGAAACCCTAATTCTGCTCACAACGAGGAACAAGAAGTAAAGCTAATTGAATGGAAAATTCGACAATGGAAGAGGCAGTAGTAGCAATAGTTGACGCCTCCACACCTCCACCGGCGAAGAAAACAGCTCGCCGGCGTTTGATTCAGTCGACGTTATTCCCGCATCGGAGTCCAGAGAACGAAAACGAAGAGTGCGACGAAGAGGAACGCGAGGCCGGAGAATGCGGTGAGAGTCAAAGCGAGCAGAAGAGAAAGCGAAGAGGTTCTAGAGCGTCGAAAAAGGTCAGTTAGAAGTTGTTAGTTCCGCTTGAATAAATTGGTCGATCAATCGATTGACTACTACAATGACATAATTTTGCCACTAACGTGATTTATTCTGATCTTCTCTAACGGTGGTAATTTGGAAAACTAGGTTAAGGTCATGGACGTATACATTAGAATAATCAATTCGGTAAGACGTATATAATTTAAATTCTGTTGAGCAATTGGCGAGTTCTAATTTCATAATGTATGAAATCAACGAAGGTATTGTTCTCTAGTGATTCATTTGGTTGCAACTGATATCAGTAATTCTTTTGAGGCACTACTCTAGTTTCTGGAGACAGCCTCAGCAAATTATTTTGAGTTGCATCTTATTTGTCTACATCTTGCATGATTATAACCCTTTGATTCTGCAATTTACTTTATTCACGTCCACAGAAAGTTACATCCCGAGGTTCTCTATCGGGTGAAGTTGGGAATCAGTAACATTATGTTGGGCAATGTGTCCAGGAATAGCGATTTGTATCATGTGATAAAAAGCTGAATGCTCATCTATTTAGTTAAAAATAAAAGGAGGGGTCCAATGTGCAAATATCAAAGTCCCATCTTTATATACAGGTTGGGGCTTTGAGGCGGTTAATGATCCGTTATGTCTTCAGCGCATATTAAATGTGTCAATAAGGTGCTGAAAAGAAATAAAGAAATTATCCTTTCCTTTTTTTTTTTTTGGTGCATATAGTGAGACTCAAACTCGACTCTATTACAAGGGGAGGGGAGAGGTGCCACTTGAGCCAAGTCTCATTGGCAATAAAGAAATTATCCTAATCAGATATAAAAATAATATTAATAATTGCTATTGAAGATATAGATGCTAATAATTTCACAAGGATTTACTTTAGTTTTCTCATTTATTAGTTCTGTTATTGTCTACGTGGCATTAGAATCCCGTGTCTAACTCCTCGTGCCTCTTATTTAACACGGCATGGGATATGATATAGTTTTGCTAATAATACAATAAAGAAAAGAAATTATGGTAATATTGGCTACCGATTTGGATTTTTGGTATTTAAAGGGAAAGGTGAAATTCACGAACCAATAGTTTGAAAAATCTAAAATAATAATTTATTGCAACCAATGTTTAGTCAAACATTTAGGGTTCCTAATGCTTAAATACGAAATATCTTAACAAAAGATCTCAATTCTTTCAAAACACAAAAGTGGAGACCTGATTGGAATAAATTATCATTTTTAGCTTGTAAAAATTGGATTGAACAATTTGAATGAAGCCCTGAATGACTGGGGCTCCTCAATTTGAAGGAGTGAAATGGGTGGTTTTTCACGTGTTCCGTGTTAAAGTTTGAGCACAACGTTGGAGGGAAGTCAGAAAGATGTTCACTGCCACTTTTCTTCAATTCTTAAATCACAATTCCACTTTAATAATTTAGACTAGACTAGTCAGAAAGATTCTTGTATACTTTGTTGGACATAATATGCATTTTCTTTCTTTTTTTGGATTGAGATTAAGTTGGAGCATAAAGCTCTGGCTAGGTAAAAAAAAAAGTAATCACAACTTGTCTGTTAGTGTGAAGGGCTGTGGATGTGGGGACGTGTGTCAAGACTTCATCTAGGTGCTGACATCGCATTCTGTCTAACAATTTCTCATTAGTTGGAAGTTTTCTGTGTGCATAACCATCACAACATTGTCTTATGCTATTGTATTATGAACAAGTACATAATGTAGTACTCCTTTAGCTGAAGAGTTGTATATCATATTTTGGCTTTGTAGACATGATGCATACACTTTTATCTTCAATCTCTTGTATGAATAAGAAAACAATTTTTAAGTGAACAGTTGAGTGTCAAAGATGGCTAGTTGCACACAGTCATCATGTCTCTGACTTTCATGCAGGGAGTGTCCAATATATGGTGGTAATAGTATGATGTTGGCATGCTTATGAGAAGGAGTGGAGTCTAAAAATACAGGGGCATGTGCACAGTTTTGTATATGGTTGAGCATATATGCATGTACTTGCTTGTCTGTGTTTGCCCTTCCATTCTTTCTTTTGGGCAAATTGATGAATCAGTACAATAAAATCTGTCTGACTAGAAAGTTTTAATCTGGACATACATGTAGCAGCAATTAATTGTCTGCATGTTGGTTAACAGAATGTGACAAACGACAAAGAAGCATTGAATGGGGAAGTGGCTGACAAAGTTACCGTTAGTAAGTCAATGCCAGGCTCTGCTTGCCCCTCACTTCTTCCTGAAACCCCATCCCTCTCAAAGTTTCTGTCAGTCTGGATTATTGAGATTTTCTAGATAGTGGCTTGCTAATTTTAAAGGAGAATATTGCCCCCGATATTTTTTTCTCATTTATGTAGGGAATGAATTTTTTGTAAAAATCTCAGAGAGACGGTCCAACAAAAAGAACCAGAAAGAGGAGCCACACATCGAATTGCCTGAAGGAAATGATAAAAGCTGCTGCTCTCCCTCAGAATCTGTAGTTGGTATGTTGAATTTTATGCTTTGTATGGCTGGGCTAAGTTCTCTATATCTGAAAATGATTTACTAATGTAACTGATGATGGCAATTAAGCATCAAGGGGTTGTGAGGAGCAGTTTTAGGCCAATATTTCTATCACTACCAAATGGAACTAAGGTGTCATAAGATCAATTTCAGGTCATTCTCTTTGGGACTGGGATCTGAAAACTCCAAATAACACGTTTTTGATGGACAATTGTCATCAACATAAGCTAGTGGAATTTGCGGTTAATAAAAACATCTCTCGTCCTTCATGAGTCCTATCCAGGGCTGTTATGACACTCGAGTTAAGTCGGGTAGTGTCAATATCTGAGTTTGGCTCGAGTGTTGGTTAGGTGAGTTTGAGCTTGAGCTCATTGAGCTTGCATTTCTCAAGCTTGAGCTTAAGTTTGAAATGTCATCGGCTAGTGTCATTGGATAGTATTTTTTAATTAATTGATTTTGGGTAATATATTCAAACGAATATATATATAAATATAATTTTACTTATAAAAATTATTTAAAAAATATAATTAATTGATTTCGGGTAGTTTGTCGAGCCTTCGAGCTCGATACTGAATTACCTGAACTCGAGCTTGAGCTTGAGCTCCAAGCTTTGACTGTGTAGTATCATAGGTACCCTTGACATTACCCGAGTGTCATAACACCCCTTGTCTTATCAAGTCCAATAAAAAGACCTACACCTGAAATTGTTTAGTTTATTCATCCAATTTAAGCTTAATGTCAGAACCCAAATTGTGTTGCCTTGTTGGTGCCACCGGTGCTTCTCATTAAATTGCATTCTTGGAGTTTTCCTTGTACTTTTACTTAGGCATCCTTTGATTGTCTGCTGAGTTCTTAATTGCAATGATGGATGTCAATCAATAGTCTGACTTTGCCACTTCAGCCATGACAAAGAGAGCTCTAGCAGTCCAAAGGCAGAGTTAAGATGTAAGACTGCTTGTTCTTGAAGGAGAAAGGTTCTATAAAATAATTATGTTTCTCTTTTTTGTTTAACAATGGGACAACCTCAGATCTTCTCTGAGGTTTACCTTTTACGGAAATATGTGAATTTAGTGTGGATATGCATACATACTGTATTGATTGGAAAGTTCAAAATAAGGAGCTTCTCCTTGTTGAGGAGTTCCAAGCATGAGTTAATGTTATTTGTTATGTGTTTTCATATTGGTCTTCTACCCCTGACTTTCCTTTTTTGCTTTATTTTGCCAGATACAAGAAGCCCAGCACACAGAAAGGAGAAAAAGCGGGCAAATAGCACTCCGGTTAAGAATGGAGTGACTAGGGGAATAAAAAGGGAATGCTCAAAGCAAATATTTATTGACCCCACACAGAGTGCTCCAACACCACCAGCAATTCCTGATCTGCGACAAGAGGCCAAAGTGATTGCTGAGGTTTGTTAATCTTGCTAATGCACAAAAACTACTTTGTGTGCTGGAAAGCAGTACTCTGATTGAGTAATTGATCATGATATGATCCAGTTTTCTGCACTGAGTAATTGATTGTACCTTACAACAGGAAAATTTAAGAATGTTTGCTGGAAAGCAGATGCATCCTTTTTTCCTATCATGTAAAGCAGGTAGGAAAAATGGGGCTGCTGAACGGGATAGCGAGTGCTTCTCAGCTGTGAGAAGGGAAGGCTCATTCTTTGGCCCTATTCATGTGTTTGAAACAACGCAGGTGCAATTCTCTTGGATATGCTAGTTGTGCATATGGCTAAGCGTACTAATTTCAATAGGTCGATCCTTCTCAATAATAGTATTGAGATTAAAAATTGTTATGCAGGATGATATCAAGTCTTATGATTGGAGCAACTGGGTATTTCATGAGGGTCTTGCCATTGATGTGAATTGTGGTCAAGAAAACACATCCTCACCTTTCTTTGAAGGAACTATGAAATCCTTGCATTTAGAGGACTTTCTCAATTTTGTCACTAGCTCACCCTTTCCTCGGGATAAAACATTATCCTGTCAATCATGTACTCAAAGAGAAAATAGTTCTGCAGTATCAACATCGCCCATTATTGTCCTTGATGAGGAGCCTGTGGATCAATGTCGGCAAACACAGGATATCGAAGTGGTACCTTTTCTGCACCATTTTCACTCATCTCATCCTGTGCTCATATGCATGCAGACAGCTGCAGATTTCTTTGATAATTTGCTGTATTGATTTTGTGTTTTTATGGCCTTGATACGAGGAAAGTTTGTTTTTGCAGGGGCATTCTGATGGTGTTGGAAATTCAGATTTCAAGCACCACAGTATACTTCCAGAAAGGTTTCAAGTTGCTAATATTGTTTTCGAGCTAGTACATGCTTTCTTTTTCTTGTTTGAAATTGTTGCTGATGCTATGACTATTTGTGAAAAATGCTCAGAACTACTGGTTTGAATGCCACTGTGCACTGTCTGGCATCTATACTGTGAAAACAATTATATGACTGACATCAGTTATTTCTAGTCATGGATAAAAGTGGCAACAAGTTATATAGTAATTAAGAAAAGGCTTGCTCTTGCAAAAATACATTTAAAATGGTTTTGGATTAAATTGTATTCCATTTATCATTTCAACCATTAGATGTGTGATTTTTCTTTGTTGTTCTTTGGTCAGATTTCCTTGTTCATATGGTTGAACTCCTCGGTGTGTGTATAGAAAACATAGAAAATCTGGATGGCAAAGGAGGGCAGTTTGGCCATCTTCATGGAATATTGTAGTGTAAAAATAGCCCTTCTCTTGGATCTTGTTCCCCCACATTTTGGAGTTATATGTTTATGTCAAAAGAGGTTCCAAATTATTACCCACCTGTATCAAAACTTACACTTCCTTTTTTAAAATTTCTTGTTTGCATTAGGATGCTAAGGTGATTGCCAGATCCAAGAAAGAATTGGGACCTAATTTCTCTTTAGTGATTTATGAGTCATGTATTGTTTCACATGTAGGGTGGTGCCACACCATCTTGATTGTGGTAAGCAACCTGATGATAGTTTGTGGGCAACCAAGTACCAGCCAGAAAATGCCAATGAGGTGAGATATTCAGCAAGAAATTTTATTGTTTTAAAGCACTGAAATCATTAAATTACAAAAACATGTCTCATGTTGCTTCCCACATTCTTTTTGCCATTATATAGCTGAGTATGCCATCCTGCAGGTGTGTGGTAATGATGAATCTGTGAGTTTTATAAATGAGTGGTTACACCAGTGGCATGAAGGAGATTCCAAAATAGACCAGTTCTTGAAGAACGGGGATAATATAATGCAAGATGCAGATTGCTATAGCAACTCTGATTCAGAAAGTGTAGATGAAGAAACCAGCCCGAAGAATGTTCTCCTTGTCACTGGCCCTGTTGGGGTATATATCACCATATATTGAATATATTTCTCTAATTACTCAGTTTATTTTCCTCTTAAACTGTCTTTTTTTTGGGGTACTCTCCCTTAAACTAATTTTAACCGGATGCTTAGTTCGCCTGTATTTCTTGATAATTTAATGTTCCTTGTGCAAATATGTCTCCAAAAAACTTCAGGGCTATACTGTTGATCATATAACTCACTTTGATACTAAGGATACTGGCAGTTTTTCCTTCTTTTTCTAAAGCAGATTTTATCCTGCCTTGCCATAAACTCCTTTGCCTGTTTATATATTTTCCTTAAATAAAAGAAAATACCATGTATTGCAGTTATAGTTTTGTTTACACCCAAGCGTGGACTGGGCTTGAACCCACCTTTTGTTCCTGATTTTAAAAATTGGTCCAAGCTCAAACATTTTAGTGCTATGATCAGGATTTGACTCCGCTTTCGAAGTTTGGCACTGTGTTAGGGCTGGGCTTGTGCCTAATCTCTGGGCCTGGCAGGCCTGGCCTCAGGTCTAAATTTTATTAACTTGTTCCTATATCAAGTTAGATTAAATTGTTTGAGATTTTCCGGATCAAAAAAAAAAAAAAGGTTTTGAGATTTTAACAGCATATGGATGTACTACTTACAAAAGTGCTTGTTAGATTAATTTGATTCCTAGCTGTCTCTGGCATTCTTTCCTAATTGTTTTTGGGCTGATGGATGTTTAAGTATTGTTTAAATCCCTTGCATAATTTGTACTCTTCTTGCATATATTTTATTATAAGTGGATAGGAACCATAAAGTTTTGAAATTTTTTGAACCTTGTCATGTCCGTGCTATGGTTGACATAAAATGAAAGTTTTGATCATATTAGTTAGGGAAGAATCTGGGAGGGAAATATATCAGGATTATATAGCATTAAGATGTGACTCTACTTGATGCAGAGTGGGAAGTCTGCAGCTGTGTATGCTTGTGCAAAAGAGAATGGATTTCATGTCATTGAGGTACTTCCGATATCGTTTATATCCTTATGTTTGTGCTCATTGCGCCCACTTATTGATGCTATGCCCTAAGTTTCCAGAGCATCATTCTGATAACAACAGCTGATGGTTTACAGCTTGCATAACTTTCAGAACATTTCTAATCACAATTAATGTTGCTTGCTCAGGGCAATAAATAGGTTGGAAAATGGCAACTTTAACTATTTAAACTATTTAAACTTGCATTATCTTCAATAGATTAATTAGCTTATGAAATGATTTTTTGGATTTTGGTTCAAGAAACCATTACCAAAGCAACAAAAAAGGAAGCTAATTGGCCAAAAAGGCACACCTTTATAATTTTTTTGTAATGATTAAACAAGAAAAATGACAGTGGAGCAAAAAACATAAGAGCATATTACTGATTTTTGTTTCATTCACTGCCAAAGGGGGAAAAAAGTAAACAGTGATTTGATGATTTCATTTTTAAATAATTCATCTAACACTCCAATAGCAGTTTCTATTCCTAGGCATGCAAAATTTTCGACCCCATATTCCAACTGTGAATGTATTACTGCTGTAAACAAGAGCAAAGCTGACCCACAAATTAAAAGTATCAAATAATGCCAACTTCTTGCACAAAAGTCAGTTATGAAAGACATGGACAATTTCCTATTCAACACAATCATGTTGAACTAATTCATCAAGTTGTGGAATCTGTCAGGTGGAAACAATTGCAATTTGAGAATGTCTTATAGCTGGATTGGGGTTGGAAAAATTTCTTCAAATATATCTGAAAATTTTCATATTATTGCTCTCGTCCTTTATTGTTGTAAAGCTGATGGGACTTTGATCATGATGCTTGTAGCAGACCCCTGTTTTTGTAATTCCAAAAGTTTATTTCTTGATGGGATGTTGTTGTAAATGCCTTCCTTTTGTACATGAGAGATTTTTATAGAGAGAATTATTTTTCTTCTTTAAATAAGTTATCTCAAGATAAGATTATGATTTGTTATAATATGATGAATACTATTTTCCTTGTCATCCTCTCTAATGTGGTTCAATTTGCTAACAGAATTCAATTTTTATTCATTGTTTTATGTGTTTCTTTTCTTACAAGGTCAACACTTCAGACTGGCGAAATGGAGCTCTTGTGAAACAGAGATTTGGAGAGGCTGTAGAATCTCATGGGCTTAAAGGGTTTGTAAGCCTGTCCTTCGCAGTTGATAATATATTTCGAGGCTGTTTCTTTTCTCAAGCTGTATAAAATTATTATGGCCATGATTGGCATGCTTATAATCTTGTATTCTCTAAAAGCTTTGATGTTTATTTGTTACCCCTAGTTATGAAGATGTAGCTTTGAAACTTATCGTTGAGTACTCAGAAGAAACTGGAGGTTGTCTTAAAGTGGAAATCAATATTAACAAAATTTTTACCAGCCATAGCTTAGAGGTACCTTAAATGGCGGGCTTTGCAAAATAGAAGGAAAATTATGAGAAACATATAAGTTACACATGTCATGTTGTGTGCTCTATATTTGTGTCTATTATTGATTTGTCTTGATGATTGTTGGAATCATCAGATATATACTTTAATGTAGGTTAATTGTGGATATACTGTTTTGAATGATAATTTGTGTGGAGTTAATGAGATCTCCCAAGCATTTGAATGATTATTTTGTAGTGGCTTTATGTGGTTGACAGTTACAGGTTAATGAAATGAAAATTTCTGTGAGAATGCTATTGGACTAGCATTGTTTAATGGGATAACATGATGGACAATTAAAAGGCATGCATAGAAAATAATTGTTGGTTGATGTGGAAAAAAATTGAATAGGATAACTGAGCACGAGGTTGGATGGATTTGGCAAAAATTAGAGGGAGCTCCCATTGAGACCCCCGTATGAAAAAAAGGTTTACTGCTTGACTGCATATAAAACAAGATAAGGAAAAGAAAACAAGGCTTACACTGCTTGACTGCATACAAAACAAAATATAAAGAGAAGTAAAAGCATGGATGTTGTACATTACGTGAGAATTGTTTGGAGAAATTAGAGATTATAGGATGAGGAATTGAGAAAAACGTTACTCTGAATATGGTGACAAAAATACTTAGGTAGACCTGAGTGGGAAAAATGTGTATTTCTTTATATCTTGACTAGTTTGGACATAAATCCTGGGCAACTTCAGTTGAATATATTCTTTAGTTTGCTGCTCAAACCTTATTGTAGCTGTATTTCGAGGATTAATATAGCTGTTTTTCTTGTCATGTATTTGCCAGGTCAGTGGAAAATCAGCATATAATCCATTCTTTCCGGGCTGTCCCTAATGGAACAATGGCAAAACAAGCTGACAGTGATGTTCTTGAGCTGAAGGTGTCAGATGGTGAAGATTCTGAGAGTCCCCCTTGGACTTCTACAGGATTTATGGTCAAGGAGACTGCTGCTTGCAGTACTGTTGAAAGAAGAACTTTAATTCTTTTTGAGGATGTCGATGTAATTCTTGATGAGGATCGCGGTTTCATTGCTACAATACAGAAACTTGCAGAAACAGCAAAGCGGCCTATGATACTCACCAGCAATAGTAAGAGGCTTTACTGGTCAAGATAATTTCCGTATATGTGAATTCAGATTTTTTTGAGGTTATAAGGTGTGTTTCTTTCTCTCATGCATTTGATGCATTGTAGGTAATAATCCTGCTCTGCCGGAGAGTTTGGACAGGCTAGAGCTTCATTTTCAAATGCCATCAGAGGAGGAACTGCTTTGCCGTTTACAGTTGGTATAAACTGATCATACAACTCAAATATTGCATTCGAGATAGTTTATATTAAGTGCCTGTTGTCATTGCTTTGTAGGTATGTACTCGTGAGAAAGTCAACATTCAAACTCACGTAATTCAGAAGTTCATTGAGTATTGTCAGAAAGATATTCGGAAAACAATTATGCATCTACAATTCTGGTGCCAAGGTGAAATGCCCAAAAAAGGTCAGTCAAGTAAGACATTTATAACTTGTGCTTGCAGGGATACTGATGATTATGATGTTCTCTTATTCCAAACACCTTGAACTAAGCAACTCAGGATTTCAGATTCCAATATTCCCCTAGTCATGGAATTTTTTGTGGCTGTGCTCCTTTCAGTGAGTGACTTGATCTATTTGCATCTGAGGTTTTTGCTGCCTCTGTGAAAATAAGCTGAATAACTTACAGTCAAGAAATGCCTTACCATTTGCCATAGGCTGTTTGCCCAATTAGCACTCAGTAGATGGTATTTATAAATGAAAAACTTCATTTTTATGGGAGTCTTTACCCAATTAACTTGGATGTTGCCGGAGGGCTACTGATTTTGCTATTGAAATTTTCCTTTTTTAAGTTTGCTGCTCTGAATGATAAATCTAAAGCTTAAAACCAAGATGTTTGATTTCTATATTGCATCCAAATGCCAGTTAAATTTGGGAGGGGCCGGTCTAGCCCATAAAGGAGAAGTGTGCCACTTGCCATCAAAGTTAAATTATCTTGTTGTAGGGGTTATTTGAACCACCCATCTGGCAACTAAGTAGCTGTGCCGCACAACTAATAGGGTTGTGTCAATTATACAAATTCTATATTTATCAGTTAGCTTTATATCCATTTTCTTCAACCTGGATGTTGTATTTTGTCCACAATTTCATTTGCTTTATTTGCAAATTGTAAAGTCATCTTAATTTTCCATTATTTGTCAATGAGTTTTACTTATAATTTCTGGCAGCCTCATCATATTTTGGTACTATCCTTCCTTGCCTACAGATAGAAAGATGCAAAGAACCGACAGCCAGCTTCCATTTGATCTTGCTGCCGGGCATCAGATACTTCCCAAGCTAATCCCTTGGAATTTACCTTCTCAGTTATCTGAGATGGTGGAAGAGGAGATTGCCAAGTCATTGTCATTAAAAGCAGAGCATACTTCCTTAATGGAGGTAATTGAAGAGGAAGAGCTAAACCATCAGGTAGTGGAGAATGGTGTGGAGATATTTAAGACGGAGACTGACTGTATTAATGAGAAGAAAGCCGCCATGCTAAGCAGGAATTATGCTCTGGATAATGAAAATGAATTTGCTGCTGAGTTTGTTGCTGGTTGTGAGGATTCCAGTTCTGGTTCTCCGGTTTACTTCACTAGGAAAAGGGTTAAGAAAAAACTTGATACAGTGTTGTCTTCTGACACTGAAGATTGCTTGAATGGAGTACCTGTAGTTTTAGGTAGTCTGCTTGAAAATAATACGAGCTTTGATTTCGAGGAAGTTGATAGTGACATGCCCTGTAGTTGTCCAGGAACGGACAGCTTCTCTATCCCAGTAACTAACCAGATACCTAATTGTGAAAGGGAACTGGAGGAAAGCTGTTGCCAACGTTTAGATGAAACATATTGTCACCCCATCGATGACATATGTCAATCAGTGGATGTATCCTGTGTGCCAGAATCATCTTTTGTACCTGAGACTGAAATGGATGATGGTTTGCAACTGATATATGGAACAGTGTCTTCTTGCAATGTGCAAGAAGCAGTTTCTGTGTGTGACAAGGAATGGCAAAACCATCCACCAGATCAGGGTGGCAATCAGAAGTCTCTGCTTGGATTGAAGATACTTTCTGAAGTGCCAGATAGGACTTGCTTTATATACTCAGATTCTGTCCATGGAGAGGAGATAGGGGATTCTCATAGCGAACACATGGAAGCTGGTAGGAAGGGGTACCAATTTATGGATGAGTGCAGCCACTTTGATTTTAAGAAGGATTTTAAGTTTGTAGAGAACCAAAGGGACACAGTGATGTGCAATTCTGTACAGGAGACATGGAGAAAACTCCGTCGGTGTCACACAGACCTAAACTGGCACCTCACCTCAGAACAGAAAGATGCCTCTCATGCTGTTAAATTAACCCATGGAATGTGCAACCTCATTTCAGAAGCTGATTTGTTGCTTGCTGGCTGCCAAGAGCTTACTACTGTAAGTATTGTCATTATATTGATGATTTTGGTTGTTGTATTCTATGTGCAATCCATGACTTTGGTTGTTGTATTCTATGTGCAATCCATGACGGTGATTTGGGATTTTGCAGGACTCCTTGAGACCTTCCATGGTTCCACGTGAGAACTTACACGTATTTAATTGGCAAGATGAGCAATTGCAGATGACATCTAGAATTGCTGAACATGGATTTTGCTATTTTGCGAAAGAAATTGCTGCTTTGGGATCAAAAATGCATTCCAGTGAAAGAAATTGCTGTCTTGGGATCAAAAATTGCTGCCTTGCTGCCGTGGGATCAGAAATGCTGGCTTCCACGTCTAGCATCATAGGCTTAGGAAAACTGGTTAGAGAAGATAGAGGAACAAGTGATAGCTCCATTCCTGAAGCACATTCAGATTTATTGCCTATCAAAGAAGACATTTTACCAAACAGGTTGGTCCCTTAAAACTTCATCCTTTATAGCTTTTCTAACATGCATGATATCACCAAGTATCACACACAGGGTTTATGATGAACTTGCTTTTGATGTTCGATTTACTTCCTGCACCAAAAAATGTTGAGTTTTTACAGGATACCTTGACACCATAAAATTCACGCTCTCATTGTCTTCTGGCTTTGTGCAATGCAGTCATTTGGAATCTCTTCGTAGTATAGTTCAGTCGATTGTTCCTTCCAAGATGTGCTTGGCATTGAAGGGTGTTGCTTTCCATGAGTATCTTTCATCATTAAGCCAGATCTCAAAATCCGAAGATTCACGAATATGCCTTCACAAAGCAAAGCATCGCAGGTATCGTGTTATATTGTATTGCCCTGCCTTTATTTTTTGGTATATACCAACCGGTATCCGGAGTCAGACTCTGATTAATCTAGTTCGGGATTTGCACCGGTACATTTAGGGGGCTACCCTCCCAATGTAGTGTGTTCCATACGCAAATCTCAATTTGAACTCGTGACCTTGGTTAAGGAACCTAGCGTCAACGTCCTACTAGACTAACTGACTGTTACATGTGACCTTCAAATTTATTGTAGCATAAAGGATTTTCATATCTGGGCGATTCAGTTAATCATATGTCTTTGCAGGGTTCGGGTTCCTAGGCACTACTTGACAGCCGGTGCATTGATGCTCTCTCCTGAGGAGATCTCATTACTAAGTCAACATAACTGCTATACGAAACTTTCTTCCCAATCAAAGGATTCAAGTATAGGATAGGACCCTCATTGAGTAAACCATGCATCTGATCATAGGATTAATATTTGCTATATTTATGAACGGTCGAGACACAACATAGCTGGCATTGGACCACCCGGTGAAAGATGAATTAGAGGACGATGGATTGGTGGAAGTGGCCAAGCTACTGACTGATACAATGCCCGAGTGTAAAAGATCAGGGGAACAGAAAACCTCTGGCGGCCATAGGAAATGAAATATTCTTTTATCTTTTATTTCTTTGAGGCGTAAGGCAATTCTTCGTGGGCTAATGTATATGATAAAAAACATGCAATGTCTTCCATTTAATCATGTTTTCATAGCCGTTGTATTAAGGAAATGACTTCGCTGTCTTAATTCTTCATTCTTAAAGTTTACTTATTTATAGGAGCAAACAATTCTGATTATGTGATTGTTCATTTCTTTTTCTTTCGATTATTAATATAATTATTTTTGGTGGGCGATACGATTTACAAAATTGCGGAGATCAAGGCATGGCACTACAGCTTGCGAAACATCTAATGGCGGATTGTCCATCTTGTCCGAGAATCAGAGCAAAGAGGGTACATATGATAGCCTTGCAAGTCTTCATCCGAAATGAACACCCAACTCTTGCGTGGACGATTTCAGGCCCTATGAACGTCCCCCTCCCTCTCAACCTCCAACCAAAGGAGTAAAACGGGCCTTGAAATTCTTGAACTCTGAATCAATATCAAATTTTGAAGCTCTAAATTTAATTGGGTTCATGAATTTAAAAGTCTCTGGTTTCCTCGACTTTGGGTTAAAAATCGTGTTTTCAACTCAAAATATTGGTTCCCCTCAAAAACCCTGTCCATGATCCAAGACTAAGACTTGGTCTTCGTTATTTTATCCGTGGGGCAAGGGAGAGGTTAAGAAGTCATTAATTGATATATCATTTGTGGGTCAAGTCAGTAGTTTCTTAGCCAACATTCAAAAAATAGTACTGAAATTTTTAACTTTTACCGAGAGAGAGAGAGACATGCATTTAATTTAATATAATGAAATAGTGCTGACCCGATGGCTCTGGGCTTTTCATTTGCCTTTAATGCTCAGTTCTATGATTTCTCCGTCTTTGTCAGGTGATTTTGTGAGAGTTACCTACTCTGCCTTTATCCAGCTCAATTTTTGTCTCTTTAATTTTGAGCCATCACCCCCATTTTATTCAAAAAATAATAATAATATCATAAAACATAGAATTCAAAAATGGAAACTACCCTTTTTTTCTCTTACAAGAGTGGACGCATAATGGGAGGTAACAGAAAATATTTAGTGTCTTGAAAATACTAAGCCTTTTATATTAAATTATTAAATACATGCCTTGATTAATAGGACCCACTAAAGTTTACGTCTTTCTTTTTCCCTTCTTCAAACGCCCAAATCGATCTCAGCCACAGTTACTTACTCAAATGAGTCTTGCTATATGACTAGCTGAACTATGAGTTAGAGGTCTTCTTACTTTTCTTTGTGCCATGGTCTTCTTACGTGAGAAGAAAGTCTAGGGAGATTTAGTTGAACCACACCTCGAAAATGGCACCCCCCCCCCCCCCGGCGGGTAGACTCATTAGTTATGGGGAAAAAATTTTGTTTTTTACATTTATTGTATTGCATTCAACCACATATCAATATAGTAAAAGATTTAAGTACGTAGGTCAAAGAAAATGTTGACAGGCAGAACCCACTATCCCTCTCTAAGACCAAGTTACTAAAAAATTGCAATTCACGAGAGGGCTGAACACTAATTCGTCTGGACACTCTCCTCCCCTCTTTTGTGGTTGTTGTGTCGGTGACTTATCTTTCAAAAAAATATGGTCCACTGTTTCTTAAGGTTGGCCCCCCACTCGGATTCTTATGTTGTTTTTTCGATTCAAAAGCGCAGATTTTTTTTTTGGGGGGGGGGGGTGGGTCTGCACTTGTTTTGGGAATTGAGCAGTCAGTCGGTGCCGTGTGTTAGCCTCTGCTTCTGCTTCTACGTGCGTTACAATGCTAATACTTTGTTTAGTAGAAACGCCGGCTTGAGAGCTCGTGCTAAGTGCAGCCAAAGCCCCTCCTCTTTCTTGTGTGTTTGATTTTGGGGTTATTTTTTATTTGGGGGGGGGGGGGGGAAGAACACCGGTTTTTGATTTCATTTTTTAAGAAAAATATTATTTTCTATGATTAAGTTTCTTCATGGCTGTTAATTGATGTGTAAAATAAAGAATTATAAATAAAGATAATTATATAGAAACAAAATGTATCACACATTAAGAGTTATAATCTAAGAAGCGAAAGTTTTATATTTTAAGAGGTAAATAACGTTTCACACAATAATTTTTAAAATTGTATACATATTTTTTTTTTTCTAAGAGGTTTTTTGTCATTTTTAAAGATTGAATTTTGTGAAATGACTTATAAATTACACAAATTTATTAAAAAATATTTAATTCTCAAATAAGATTACAATAGTAATATTCTTATTGTGTGCCAAAGAAAATTTTGATTTTTTTTTTCTTCTTATTGAGTGCTAACTACATGGATGATGGAACATTTTATGAATATTATGGTATGGAGCTGCATGGTCCCGTATGATATCTGTGGATTTTTTTTTTGGTAATATTGATATCTGTGGATTTTAGAAACCAATAAAATGGACCGGGGAGGATAGACCAATGAAAAATGAACTTACTTAAATTTGGTAATATGAATTGAGTTTACATTTTAATTTCAAATATTTGGGAGAAGAAAGAAGCATTGGTCAATTGCAGGTAAAGGGGGTCTTTTATGTCACTGCCAAGTTGCCCCAATCTCACTAGAAAACTTGACATAGATCTTACAATTTCATGAAAATTAATTAATACTAATAGGGTTTTCCAGTTCTTCCCTTTATTTGGTGTGGGAGATAGGATGGCAGATGCATTCTAGCTCATTAAGATTCCAGTGTTAGGGGGTAGGGGTGAGGTTTTTTAGTAAATTCAAAATTGGGAAGTTTGATTTTGGGTTTTTTTTTTTTTTTTTTATGAAATCTTAATTTACCTTAACTTATTTTTATTTCACTTTGCTTATAATATTTTTTTGGGTTTTGAGAAAAAATATAAAAATTTATAAATATAAGTAAACTTTCTTATAGAATTTTTATTGAGCATGATTTTAGTTTTTCTAAACAGTGGGCATCTCTTTTAATTTTTTGTCACATTATGCTGACACATTCACCACAATAAAATTTTCATGGATTATGTATTACTTCCTGATTATGATATCATCTTTGTACCAAAAAAGGGGAAGAAAAAGAGAGCATCCAAAATTGAGTTAAGTGTGATAAAAGGTCACAACTGCGCGAGTGTTATGAAAATGAAATGTATATTCTTTTCCTTTTCGTTCTCAGGAATCGAATTCATGCATTGTGTTCTTCTCAGATTTTGATTAATAAAGTTATAATATCCGTAAAATGTTATTATGTATTCATGCATTGTGTACGTATGGAACAAGGGCTTGGATCAGAAATGGTATCAGTTTTGAATCAACCGAATATAAATAAAGAGGGTATTTATGTTTTCAAATATTAGTTTATATAATAAAATTGTAATTTCAAAATTAATTGTCAACCTTGCCGGAGGGGAGGGATATACAAATTTATGTTCAAGGAAGAAAGCTGTCCATTTTGAAAGAGGTTGTGTTTGGAACCGAGCGAGAGGCAACTGCAGTGCAGGCCATCCACTTTTACTACATTTGTCGTCCCTGTTATTTTTGATGCAGAAGAAACAGACAACATATAGGGGTAATAGAGTAATTTGATGCGTGGGTGGAAACGTTAAAAATCACAATTATTTGGAAGTACGACCTTCTGAATCTCTCAGACTTCAAATTTCATTAATCCCACAGTTCACGAGGTCATGCACGCAGCGCAATCCAACCCAACCCCACCTAATTTCTTTTAATTTTTTAACCAAAATTTATTATCAATTATTATTATGTTTTAAAAGAAAATTGCCCCAACTTCAAATTTAAAAAGTTTTGGAGCAATCAAAGCAAAGGAGCGGTAGTAACCAAATTCTTGATTGCTTTGCTACGGCATAGGTCTGATTCTGAAAGAAAACAAATCCGCTTTTTTATTTTAAAATTTTAACTTTTCCAAATAGATTGTAATTATGCAAAACCTAAAAAGAAAAAGAAACAGCCTTATCTAAAATATACAAAATATATATATATATATATTATTTGATTGAGATATGAAAAGTCAATACTGTAGTAGGTTGCTTGTAATCAAAGGACTGTCAGATTAAAGATTCTTTACTGATATTTGGTGAGCATTGTACCAGTGAGTGAATGAGAATTTGGGATCTGTTAATTAATTAATTAATTAACATGGATTAGTGATTAGGCAGCCTGATGATTGTCATCCTCTTTCTAATTAAAGTGTATAATTTAATATTTATAATTTTATTATGTTCCATTAGAAAATAATGCATTAAGAAGATAATAATAATTTGTATAACAATATTATCTATTTAATTAAAAGTATTTTTTAATTAAATATATATATTTTTCTTAATATTTATTTTTCAAAAGATCAATCTCAAATTAGATGATAGAAGATTTAATTTGTTGTTATTATTATTGTATTTTTTAAAATCGAATTTATTATCAAATAAATAAAATTTTGCATCTTTGCTGTAAAAATCTAATTTTCCATTCATTTTTTATTGTTTTTGTAGTCAATTAACCCAAAGAAAAAAAAAGGTCAGGTGCCTATTCACGTAGGAGAATAGACCCTAAATACTAATCTCAAACTTGGGAGGGAAGTCATATTGAATTACACACAACGTGGTTCAAATTAAAATCATAAAATAAGTAAAATTCTTATAATTTTACTTGAAAAATCTTACCTTGGCTTTGTTTATCTTAATTATTTTATTTTATTTTATTTCGATTACAAGATCATTTAGTTAAAGAAAAAATCTTTATTTTAAAAAATATATATATAGAATCTTGCAAGAAAAATAATTTAGTTTACCCTCTAATCTGACCTCCTTTTTTCAAAATGAACTATGTAAAAATACCAGTCTATTACTAATGACAAGCATGTTAAAAAGAAATGTCATGAAATTTGTATTATTGTCTTTATCCAATAGAAGAAAAGAAAGGGAAAATAGGAATCATACGATGAGAAAACATGTTCAAGAGACAACGGAACTAAATTGAAGTTCTTGTAGGATATCGGAACGGTAAAGAACTCTTATTCAAGTTTTTTTTCAGAATTTAGTATTTAAATTTTTATGAATACATATATTTTTATAATTTTTATGATCTTTACGTAATTAAAAAAAGAAAAGAAACTAAATGAGTTGAACTTGCTTTTCCTAGACCCTTAATCATCAAACAACGGATGGTCCACTCAATTCCATTTTATACTTTTCTCAATCAAATAATGCAATAGAAAATAAGAAAAAAAATAACATTAAAAGCATAGTTGGTCTCCAAAATGAGAAATTTATTTGAGGATCCAAATCCACCAAGATATTATGTAGTGGGGAGGCAGTCTAAAATTCAAATTCATAATCTTTGAAAAAATCCATACCATCATCATTTCATGTGCAATGCTCATGTCATGGCATAAAGTCTCAACCATCACACCTCACCCGAGTTGGGGTCCCAAGTCCAAATGCCTTTTTCGCCATATCTCAGGGAACATGCTTATATAAATTTTTATGATATTCCTTACCTTCAAAATTTGCTCTCTTACACATTAAGACATAATTTTTTCAACCCATTTTTTCATGTTTGGAATGAAAAATTAAAATTGAGCAAAATTTAGAGGGGTAAAAAAAATCTTATTAATCATTTTTTTCAAATATTTTATATCAAATAAATTAATAAAATAGCTATATAAAACAGCTTAATTTTAATTATTTTTTCTCGATCATTTTTGGAATAACAAACACTGCCTTAAATCCAAAATTAAAAAACGAAAGAAAAAGAAAAAGAAAAAGAAATCTGATCCCCCGCCACCTAAAATTGGTATGTAATGGTGCTCCCAAACAAATCCCAGAATTAAAAATAAGAAAAAAAAAGTTTTTATGCTTGTATAGTTACTGTTAATTTAGTCATTTATGTTATATAAAAAATGGCAAAGGATCTGACAGATATGATAAAAAGCAGGGGAAAAGAAAAGTGGAAGTGGGGGGAGGGAATCCTCACTGTCATCATCATAAAAACAGACTGCAGCATTTTTGTTTAGGATTTGGAAGGATGCATATCCAATAAACCAGACATCACAGCACACCCAATATAGCCTCAGTGATTCCCGTGAACTTTAACCATCCCATTACCTGCGCACTGCAAAGTTAAAAAAATCATGGCTACACCATCATCGCCATAACCCCTGTGACACACACCCTCTCTCTCTCTCTCTCTCTCTCAATTATAATACCCCACAACCCACTTTTTCTTTTAGCCCCACACCCATCTCTATCTCTCAATTCTTTGTCTCTTTTGAGCTTCCCCTTAAATTTAGAGTGCAAGAAAAGAAGAAGAGGTGAAGGGCAATGCCAAGTTCAGGTTCATTTTTAAGGCAACTAAGTGGAAGGGAAGGATGGAAAACAACATCAAAGAGATGGGTCGTTGGAAATAACAAGTATGGTAGTGGTAGTAACGGGTATGGGAGTGAGAGCAGTGTGAACCAAATGGAAGGATTAGGCATGTATGGAAGCGAAAATGGAGGAAGCGGGTTTGCGGCTAGGAAGAGAGTGATGGTTTTGGTGGATCAGTCTTCAACTTCAAAGCATGCAATGTTGTGGGCTCTCACTCATGTCACTAACAAGGGTGATTTGCTTACTCTTCTTCATGTCATTCCTCCTCAAAGGGCTTCCGAGTCTTCTTATTCTCCTTATCTTGCTAGCTCACTTGGGTCTCATTGCAAGGAATGTAAGCCAGAGGTATGTGTACTGATTTTGTTGATTTCTCACTATGGATTTGTTTGGATCAAGAGAACTGTAAATGGCTAAAATGTTCTTCTTTTCTGTTTTCCTTTTTTGTTTTTTAATAATTTTTAGGAGTGGGTGTTTGTTTAATCTTAATTAATCTTTTTTAGGTTTACTAATCCTTGCTTTAGCCTTCTAATGGCTTTTCAAGGAAACCTTTTGGCAGTTTTCTGGTCCTTTTTTCCCTCTATTTTCATTTCTTATTTCACTTTGCATCTTTTATTTTTCATCTTGTTGTATAAAGAGAGAGAGAGAGAGAGAGTCAGAAAATGAGTCTCGCGCTCTCTCTCTCTCTCTATCTCTATATATCTTTTTCCTTTTCTTTTTCAGCCAAAGAGTGATGTGCGCTTAGGCAGTATGCAGGAAAGAGTAGTGTCTAATTTTCAGTCTTTTGCTCCCAACTCTTTTTTTTTTTCGAGAGAGATTAGGGATCTAATGGAGTATGAATGCAATATATTGGTATTTGATTCTGTATGGGTTGGTGTATGAATTCAGGTGGAAGTAGAAGCACTGGTAATACAAGGGCCAAGGCTAGCTACGGTGTTGAGCCAAGTGAAGAAGCTGGAGGTGTCTGTGCTGGTGTTGGGTCAAGACAAGCCCTCTCCACTTCTGAGTTGGTAGGGTCACAATACATTCACACGTACCTCACCAAATACTTCCATCATGCATTTGATTGACTTGATGATTACTTCAATGTTCTTTTGTTAGTTGCAATCAATACTGATGTTCCGTGTTCCTCTCTCTCCCCCCCCCCCCTCTCTCCCGCCTTGAATGTGACAGCCTGTGTGGAAGCAGCAGCAGAGATGAGTTTGTGGAACAGTGCATTAGTAGTGCAGATTGCATGACGATTGGGGTCAGGAAGCAAAGCAGGGGCATGGGTGGCTACCTCATCAGCACCAGATGGCAAAAGAATTTTTGGCTCTTGGCTTAAGTCTGTATTTACACCACGTAGATCTAGTTCTTTATCTATTGTTAATAATCCCTGCTACCCCCGTTAATTTGTAAAGGAAAAAAGAACCTGCTCTCGTTATTTCTAATGCCACCTCCTGTAATATAAACCCTGAAATGACCATTCCTTCTCCCTTTGACTCGATGAATGGAACCATATCTCTCTCTCTTACGCACACACACAGCCAGTTTAACACTTGAAACCAATCTCACCTCAGGTCTTTTGCATGGAGGGTAAAATATGAATGATGAAATGCAAAACCACAGCTCCCCTTGTATTCTGATCTACACAGATTAAGATTGTGCTCTTGGCATGGTAAAAATCTGACAATTGAACCAGTACAAGAGATTGCATTTCAACAATTCGCTGTAACAGACTATTATTTGAAAAATGCCTCTCTGATCGGTGTCTTGCAAGTAATTGCGAAAGCCAGAAAGCCAAAGGAGAGGGCTGAATAGAACTAAAATGCCTTGGCGAGATTCCAAAGAAAAAATTGCATATATTTTCTAATCAATCTAAAGAAGTCTACGCCATCAAGAAGTGAGGTATCTAAATCCTTTTTGCCTTTCATATTAAGCCAACTTTCAACTGCTTAAACCTTATCGTCTAATTTATCAGTCTTATCGTTTACAAGAGGTAGAAGCTCCATGCGACGTGGAGTCCGCGGTGTTCGGGGTGTTCCTGGTGGCGCCTGTTGGGAGAGCATATGCCTCACATATCCATAGAATGTGCATCCCATGAGTGTAATACCGCATCCAACAGCATTCAACATTGAAATTGGATTTCGAAATATTAGCCATGAAAAGGTAACAGCAACAGCAACCTGCACACATGACAATTGCATGTTACACTCGATGAAGATAAGCTGTGTGCAACTTCTGCTCAATATACCACTAAATAATTCAAATTGAGGAAATATCAAGCAACAAGTCTTTTTTCTCTTCTTTTCTTTTTTTTTTGGGGGGGGGGGGTTTGGAGTAGTGGGTTTGTTCCAGTCCCAACAAATGATTCAATCAACAAAAACAGTTTTTAACCACTTGGTTACCCCATACATTTGGGTTAATTTACTTGCAGTTACAAGCTATTTAAAGGCAAATCCCCCGGTTAAAATGTGACCATGAAATGTGTTGACACCAGAGGTCCTTGTTCTTTTCTTTTTTCTTTTTTTGAGGGGGGGAGGGAGGGGGATGATTTGAAGTAATGCTGCCATTCAGATGTGTCATTTAAAGTTTAATTCTCAAAACATACTTTAAAAATAATGAAATGATAAATGCTGTTTGCTCATCTTTAAAATGAAGGGAAACTACAAGATATGTGAGTGAAAAAAGTGAAGATGAAATCAGCAGCATGACATGTAGTGTGAAGAAAATGCAAAGGATTAGAAGATAAAAGCAAGGCAAACATTTGGTTCATCCTATTGCTCTCACCTTAAGATTTCCAGCAACATTGAAAGTGACTGCTGTTGTAGAGTGAATGACATAAAAGATAGAAAAGTTGAGGCAGAAAGCTAACACGCCAGAGCTGAAAATGATGATGAGAGAAGATACAAGAGACGTGGTTGTGTGAAGCCAATACACAACCCCAGAGCCCTCAAGCAGCAGAGCTGGTATTGCAAGGATCATGGTTGCAAATGGAGCCATGTAGTAGACGGTGTTTATGCTAAGAAGCATTACAAAAGATTTACATAATCAGAACTCATTAAAGGAATAGTTGCTAAGAACCTGAAATAAGAGGCAAATACAAATATCCAATATTCTCCAAAACATTCAAATATAAATGCTCAACTCAATTCCCAAGCGCCAAAAAATGAAACAAGCACAACTAAAATATAGCCTGCTTGATTCTAAAAAACATATTAATCCAGATTACAAAGATCAACTTTGGCACCAAAAGCTTAGGGGCGAATTACTTCCCACCGACTTTCAAGTCTAACCATTAATAGAAAATAGTTTTTAAATAAAAAACAGCTATGCGTACAACACCATGCCATTTGATCTCATTACATCACAACATTGAAAATGATGGTACACAGACAGAACATTTGTTGCAGACTTTTTGGCCCACTTCATGCCATTTAGAAGATCTACTGCTGGAAAAAAGACTTCTACAGATTGTGAAAACTCTCTAATGGATCTTTCAGAATTTGTCCTAGTTGATCATACACAGAAGAAGATAGGTAGAAAAAGGAAAGGCAAGGCATATTAACATGGAGAACGGAGGTGGGGGTTTGAGACACTGGTATGTTTCCATGATGTCTGCAAAATAACTAACTATATTTACATCAAAAGGTGGGAAGAAATCAAATTTTATGCAAATAAGTGCTTTATAGTAGGAAAAGATGGCAGGTCATATGATCCTACTTCCCAAAACTGTTCACAAAGACCAAGACTTCCAATTTCCCTAGTCACCAACTTTCAACCTTCAGACTTAAATCCTTCCCATAACATCAATTCCAAGCCAATAACCATATAGAAGCCTGTAACACCAGTTCAACAAAGAATGTACCTAGACCACCTTTGATAACAAAGTCCATCAAGCCAATCAATATATCTAACAAACCAATTTCAAACACCACTTTCCTTGCTTAAACACTTGTATCAACCCTCCTTCCCAATTGGTGCACAACAAAACATACAGAGCTCCTAAAACTCTAGCATCCAAGGAGCTAATCCCATCCAAAAAGTGCTTTTCTTTTCTTTTTTTTTTTGGGTGGGGGGTGTTTGTCAATTATCAAGCTTGACTGATTGAATATTCACTAGCCATGCAAGAAGAAGTTTACCATAATTTTAAGATCTCAATGGAGCAAAAATCTTGATTCCAGGGCTTTTTTTTGGTAATTATTTCATATTTTGGTGTTACGTTGAAAATAATTCGAGCCAATAGTGTTTGAGCAGCTGCATCAGGCACAAAAAATTTCTTTAAAAACAATCTCACAGATATAGATTAATGTATGATAAATAAGCTATTAAAGTGCTATATATCCTTAGATGAACTCAAATCATGGATAACTAATTCAAAACCCTTACTCAGGATAACAACTTATACTGTTGTTGACTGTCAAACCCATTTGACAGGAATCACTTTTAACATGATCATAAAAATTGGATTAGACTCAAGGGAACCCCCCCCCCCCCCCAAAAAAAAAAAAAAGAATTTTTGCATCCCTAACAATCTTGTGGGAAGGGAAAACTATGCTTCAATATTGACAGAGGCCAGACACCCATTTCACTCCAACTTATTACTGTCCACCCAAAAATTGATTAATCCTTTAGATCCATTCAAGAAACATGAAGTCCTCAGATTAATTGGTTCTGGATCTATTTCCTTTAGATCCACCACAAAACGTCAGCCCACCAGCTTGTAGAGAATTTCTACAGCTTCTGCCCTAGCATTCAAATTTACACCTTTCCACCTATCAATTGATGACTTACTGTACAGTAAAATGCCCAAATAATGGTCTAAGAAAGACTGCATTCAACTGGGTAAAGGAGATACACTCAGTTTGTTACTGTATCAAATACTCGAGCACGCACCTTTTTCCAGAGTCATCTGCAAAGCAGTAACATGGAAAGTCAACAACCAAAGGGCAACTTTGGAGAGGGTATATAAGAAGGAAATTGATGAAAGAAAGGCAGAAAATGTGCATGACGAAATAGTCCAAACTCCTTGCAAACAATCAACAGGCAGTCTAATTCATGCCCAGAAGCAAATTAGCAGCAAAAGATGTGGCAAGCAAAAAGGAGGGAAAATGGAGAATGGAAACCACAGGAAAGGATAGAAGAGAGTGAGGAGAAAAGACAAGAAGGTTACGCATACAACTGGTTCAGTGTTACTACAGAAAAAGATACAAAAATTCAGGAAGGTGCCATACCATAATTCACAAGGACACAAATGTAAGATATGCCCTGATTGAAACACACCAAGCTCAGCATGACATGACTAATAAAGAGATAATCTAGTATGTGCGTAAAGAAATGTTAAAAAGAAGGTACTGAATTGGAAAAAAGGGACAAAAGTACCCCCCCCAAATGATTTCTAAAGATATATTTGCGATGGCAGGGAGAAAAGATAAAAAGAAAAGTCAGTCACCTATCAAACTTGTATCCATGAAGCAGAGACTCTGCAAGAATAGTCTTTGTAGATGTAGCCAAACAGCCAAAGAGGGCAGCACAAAACCCAGCCATATCAAAACTAAGCTCTGTTATAGAGGTGAGAAGAATTCCCCCAACAATAGGTATTAAAGAAGCCCAAATTCTGCAGTCAAAGTATTTTCTCCAAACAAGCCACTGCAAAATAACTGCATCCCAGCACAATTAGAAAGTCATGATACATCATACTAATAAGAAAACAAGAAAAAGAAGAGGCAATTACAGCACAGGAATTTGCGCCTAACCTGTTGTTGCAGGAGTGAATGATTTTATTGTCTGCATGAAAGATACTGGAATGTAACGTAAGCTCACATTTCCCAGCACAATGTTGACGCAAAATATAAATGACATGGGAAAGATCCTTCTCCAGCGATCTTCTGGGTCAACCACTATTAGTGGTTTCATCTTCAACACCTTGATTACCAGGTAGGCACCAAGACTTGAGCATATGAAGTGGATACAGGACACCGTCAAGGGAAACTTGAAATCCAGCTTCTACAAAAACGATTTTGAAAGTCTGTCAGATTCTCTGATGATTGAAAACGTAACTGAATGCAAACGAAAGAGTAGAACAAACTTATGTAAATTAAGGCTAGATACAATCAAGAGACTCCATCGATAAACAGTGGCATGACCTATACGATCTATCATCTTCGTAGTAGATAAACGTCATCACGCATAATAGGCAGATTGTAAGCCTTAGTCTACTTTCACACCTCTGTCTCTTTCGGCTGCTGCCCATTTTAGTATGTAAAACCATAAAGGAAAAGGTGAAATAGAATTCAAAATTCCTTCTACAGGATATAATGTTCTTTATATATGGACCAACATTGGCCAGGTCACCACCACTCCGAAATCGAAGACATAAAATGACCATGAAAAGATACCGATGCTCAATTGAACTGCTGTTCATGGTCCGTGTATACATACATAGTCCAATTCTAATTTTAACATAAAATCCATCTGCTAGGTAATTTCAACTAGAAGACGATAAAAATTTTCTTACAATAACAAAGAAATAACAGCGTATTATATTTCCTAGTCAAGATTTGATCGCAAAATTCAAGTTGTGAAAAGGGCAACATCGTATTATATTTCCTTAATAGTAATTAAATTCCGCAACTAGATTTGAAAAAATTCAGATCTGATACGTAACGAATAAGAAGATTAAAAAAAAAAAAAAAGAAGGCGGAAGATCGATTGCACAATTGGGGAAAAAATCAACAAAAAATTTGCTATGAAAAAGAAAGAACAAAAATAAACAAAATCAATTAGAACCCGTTTCAGTTGGGGATAGTAAAATTAAAACGCACCTGAAAGATCCACTTGTTCATGATTATAACGGTGACATTGAAACCCCACCATTGGAGGATCGCTAACAGAGATGGAAACACACTCCATTGACACCAGATATTATCCTCCATCTCTCTCAAAATCCAAATTCAGAATAAATGCAGAAACCCCGCAAAATATCAAAAGATGCCCAACAGCAGAATGACTCGGAAAGAAAGTACGAGACAACAGAAATCAAATTTAGAGAGAAAAATAGAGAGACGAAAATAATACGATAAGGGAAAGAGAAACCTAATAAGAGATCTCTCTGGCGTAGGAGAAAATAGGGAAGGGCGTGACGGAGGAGGGTTCCTCTTTGTTCTCTCTCTCTCTCTCTCCGTTCACCTCCTCATAGGTTGAATTCAAAACGTCTATGCCTTCTCAATCTCACGCCATTGTTATTCTCTCTCTCAGTAACTCTCTAGTTTTCTGCTTTTTCTCGTTACAAGTCCCAATCTCTCTCTCCCCCCCTGGTTTTGGGCTCCCAGCTCTTTTTCAACTCTCTCTCTCTCTCCCTCTGTTGTTTATATTCCTGCCTTGTCACTCTCTGAACTTTCGCCTTTCAGATGCTAAAGACCGCATTAAGTGTTGGACGTCCTCAAATTCTTATACTGCACTCCCCAATAGCATATTCCCACCAAGTCACCTACGTGCCTCTCACGTGATTACGGAATTGCTGATGTGGTAAGTTTTAAATGGACCAGGAAATGTTTACGTTCGGTGGGTCCCACTCCACGATTTAAATTGATGATTCCATCAAAGCCGTGAATAGATCAGAGCCGTTGACTGCTCAAAATTTTTCCAGGTCCGTCATGTGGTGTTTGATCTGACGGTCAGGATTGGCCCCTTGAGCTATGGAGGTGGGCTCAGAACATGCAGATCCTGCGAACACAGTTTTCCCTTTAAAGCACTAAAATCCCAACCATACATTCTGATGCTTACAAGTCAGAGCAAGTAATTGATTTTGCATTTATGATTAGGTATACGGGTGGAGTAGAGTATTAAAAACCCACAACAGTTTCGGCTTGGTCTTTTTGGGCTAGGTTGAATTTTATAGCATAAATGGTAACAACCATTTGTGAGATGACAATGGCCTGAGGGTAATTCAGCCAAAAATGATAAATATAAAAATAAAAATAAAAATAGCTTTTCCTGTCAAAGAGATGGCCTGGCACAGATTCATTTATTTGCTAAAATTAGCATGCTATGCATCGACAGTTCCCTTGTTTTACTATGATGGTAAAATATTTATTTTTATTTTTTATTTTTTCTTATGAAATCGTGAGTATTATAAAAATACACTGAAAGTTTAAATATCATACCTTGATCTTGAGAAAGATACTTAAACATGAACATTTTACCACACAGATATTCCTAAAAAGACCATGGTAAAATATTTATCACACCAAACTATGGATAACTTTTCTTAATGGCACCGTGTATGCGCCATGCGTGTCGTCTTACCTTTTTATCAACGATACTAATTATTTATTAAAAAAATGAACAAATAAAGATATATTTTTTTTTATGAAGGAAATTTTGAATATTATAAACGTGATGCATAAATCTACAATATGATTGATTTGGCAAATTATGCACAGAGAGAGAGAGAGAGAGAGAGAGGGCAAATGAGAAAGAGACAAAATGCCATTTATGTTAAGCAAGTTGATCTTAGGAATTCTCAAAACTTCTATTCTATGCTGACTCGATTCAATGGCATGCGAAGGAGCAAATCATCCGTATGGAACCTCGTTGCAGTGTCCCCTAATACATCAGCAAATGACACCTCCATCCCGGTCATAGTATTAAAAATAAAAATAAAAAAATCTTTTTAGTGATTCAAATTGAAATTTATTATAATACCCATATCTAATAATGCGGCCATCATCATACTGATATCTATCTGTATATGCATGGGTACATATACGGAATCTACAAATGTATGCAGTACGCACGTGCATATGTTTGGACAACAGGTGGAAAACGTTGTGTGGGTTATGTTGGATATAGTTTATAATATGTCGTGAATATTTATCTTATATTAAAAAGTTGAAAAATAATCTATCAAATTTAAAAACTTTTGAATTTAATTGAAATTGTATGATTGAGAGAAAATATGATTCTTATTAAATAACTCTAAAAATAATAATAATAAATAAAAAATTATTTAAACGTCAAAGTTGGGCTCTTGGACACTTTGGGACACTTGGATATTAAGAAATAAGTGTTTGATGGATTATTCATTTTTTATTCAAAAGACACAATTTTAAAAATTAAATAAATTGATTTCTTTTGATTAAAACGTAACTCCCCAACAATGAAATAATGTTTTTTTGAATAAATTGATGATTTTTTAAATTAAAAAGGACATATTCATTGTATCATTTAAATGAAGAGATATTACATAATTGCAATCCTTCATTTTCTATTAATACTTTCTCCCACCATTGAGAAAATTCATTTCAAAATTTTCCATCATTAACAATACAATAACCATTCATTTTGCTAAAAAGTTTCTATTTTATTTTTAGAAGAAATTTGAGATTTTATTGTCTCAAATTTCTGTTTTGAAGGAATTTGTCATTAACCTAGTAAGCAACACAGTAAGGGAATAATTTTTTTAAGACAATAATCATTTTACGTGCAAGTCCATTCAAATTTTGAATTTCGAAATCCATCAACTTTCCTAACAGTTTAATGTTCACTCTTATTTCGTAAAAGCATTTTTTTTTTTAATTTCTTGGGTAGAAACAAAAATTTAAAGACAAATAATATTTAAAAAAAAAACATTTTATTTATTTTTATTGTGAGTTAGAATTACCCAAATCTACTCTGCACGATAATGTGCTCTCCTCATCCTACTCCAACTAAAGAAATGCCGAAAGATTATCAAAATCTAATTTATGAGGAACTTATGGAAATTTGAGGTTTAGCAATCCTAAAAGCGTTTGAACTAGCAATGGAGTGAGTGTGGTCTTGGTCAATGACCCGTGGATTTCTCATGAACCACGCTACATAATCACAAGATAAGTGTGACTAAAACAACATTCTAATTCTCAAAAGGAGGTAGGGGCAAACCCAAATATAAATCATACTCTTTTACTTTAGATTAATCATTCAATTTGATCTACCCCCTGAAAACAAAGTTTGATTTTTTATTGTTCTTATTGATTTTTAAAAGTTTGATTTTCAATTTCAATCCTAAAATTTTTTAAAGATTTAAAATCGAGAATCAGAATTAAATTAGTGATATGGAGGTTCTAAATTTAAAATTAGATTAAATTTATTTTATAATTCTAATTTAATTTTATAGGATTTGATTTTAATTAAATTCTGATTTGGAACGTGAATGTTGGCACGTCGATTGATATAAATACAGTCGAAGAATATCAACATCAGAAACAAAACCGCGGACCACAATGAAAATATGGTACGCCTTGGACCGTGGGACCCCCGGCGTTTCAATCATAAGGCACCAAAGCTCCCAATGTCTAGAAAAAGTCAAGCACAAAGTAATATGCCATTGAGATCCTTTTTCATGACACCCACTTCTTATTTTCCTTTTCCCTTGTCTTGGTCAAAGCCTCAACCTATTGACAAATCCCACCTCCCATGCCCACAATAACTTGTATTTTAGCGATAGACTACGAGGGTAATGAGATAAAATATTAAAATTTTTAATAAATTTTTAAATTTAAATTTTAAAAATAAAAATTAAATTGAATTAGTCAAATTTTAATTTTAAATATCACGAATGCCAGGTGTTGTCATCATTTAATGCACCAATGAGTGCATGGATGTGCGTAGGTGCATTATTTTTTATGCAAGAGAATAGCAGGCAAGTCAGACGCCTACTTGTACTTGGTTGCCCAACGGACCATTTTCATTGCGTTTGCAATTCGTCTATTTATAATTAATGAAGGGATTGTTTGGAAAAAATTAATATCAGATTCAATTAAAATTAAATAAATGTTTATATAAAAATTGTTAATACAATATCGAGAAAATTGATTTATTTCATTACAAGCAGAATATAATTAAATTAAATTAAATCAAGACAAAGTTAGTTTTTTCAAAAACCTAACTTTCTTTCAAAATCAACACGCTTGACCGGATGTTGCAGTGGACAGCACTGCTGGGGGCAAAAACGTCCATTCAAATGCAGAATGAATGAAGACTCTCACATGGGTTTATCTGATTTTACTTTTTCTTCTCATTTAAATATATTCCTGTAATTTCAAAAACAACACGTGAAATGCTTATGTACGCATTAAGCGGCTGCAAAGTTAGGGAAGCGTTTTGAACAAATACAGGGCAGAGACGTGATGGATTTGAGAGAATAGAGACGTTGTCTACTTTCGGAGCAAAGTGTTACAGGCCACATGGTGATAACGTAGGACCTCAGAAAAGATGACTTTGGATTCGTATTTGCTTATGTATCAACCCTCTCCTAAATCTTTAGGGAAGCAAACCATTTTCGGTCAGAGCCACAGTTATCTCGACGTGTCAAAGGAAAAGTGCCACTAACCCACCATATGTAACCCCTGCCGCAAGTTGTAGTCCCCACGATAATTATGAATTTGCTGACCCTTACGCTGGTTGGCAGGAAATTTAGAGGAAAAACAAATAGGGTGAGAAGTGGGATTGACTTATGTGGTTTAATTATTAATATATTTTCTAATAGATAGTTGATTTAGTAGAATAAAATGATAGATCTTTTAATCAAGTTTTAGATTCAAAATTTAGAAATAAAAAAAATATTCTTAGGAAAGTCGCCCCCAAAAATAGGATCCCCGTAAATATTTAAATTAGATTAGTCAAAATATAATTTTGGATATCTGTCAGTGAAAAAAAAAATTAATATATTTATTGGGTTTTCCAAAGGGAACGAGTTCATAATAGTAATTTATCTTTTTTCGCGGTTGAATCATGAGAGATTATCTCTCATTGTGTAATTTTAGATTATGAGCCCCCCTATTAAAAAAATATTTAAATTAGGTTGGTCAGACAATAAAATGCATTTTATTATTCGACATTATTTTCCTAATAAATTCAATAGGAAAAACAATTTTTTTTTTTTTTTTTATATAGCACTCTTGTTTTATCTGTATTCACTTTTTAATATCTAAATTTAAGTTCACTCACATTTTAACGTACAAAATTATCCATTTAATTCTTTTATCTAGTTTTAAGTATACTTTCATGAATTTTCAAATACATGATTGTGTGTGACAATTTTCTCATTTATTTATTACAAAATTCTTTTTTTGGGGGGGGGGAATTTAGAAGAAGACAATAAATAAATACCAATTTCGAGCAGAATAATAAAGTTGGATAATGACAAAACACAAAAAAATATGAAGATTGCAAAATTGAACTCCAATTTTTTTTTTTTATTTTTTTTTTTAAATTCGGAAAAGGTCCGGTCCAGAAAGCAACTCCTCCATATATGAAACTGCAAGGATTTTAAGTTTCTTTACTTCATTTTTATGGATAAAAGAAATTTGAATTATCCATATATCAATAAATTTTTATATTAAAAAGTTCATCTAACCTAAACCAAACGGAGTCTATTCTCAATTTCCTCATATAGAGTTTAAAAGGTTTGAAATTAAGGCACAAGCACAATGTTTTTGGACACAGAGCATGTGTAAACAAGGTGCTAGGGTAGGAGAGGCTAAAAATGAGATAGGGTACCACCGTTGATTCCACCAGTACAGTACAACATGTGGGTAAGTAGGTGGGAAAACATTTTAGGGCAAAAGAATGGAGAGCTCTCATTGATGGTTAGGTTCCTGTCCACAATAAACAGAAGGTTGACAGTGCAATTTGAATATGACCAAACAAACATCACAATCTACTTAATTGGGTGAAAACCAGAACTTGAGTTTTCATAAGCTAGCTAAGAAAGCAACCCTTCTGCTCAGCACGGCTTCATACATTGATCCTGCAAAAAGAGTGGGCGAGACAATGGTTCAGCCAATTGTGGTACATGTGAAACCTAACATTTATAATATTTGTGGGTGCCAATTATTTTATTTTATTTTTCCTTACTTGGCTGTTGGTTCAAACGCATTCACTTGTCAATTGAAGAACCAACCCCCTTGTCAAAAATTGGGACATTCTGTTGTTTTATGTCACAGACGTGCATAAATTTTATTTCAAACTTTAGATTAGAAACAACTTAAAATTTGTTGGCCTAAACATGATTTCCAAAGTGAAATGGATTAGGGACTGCAAACCACTCTGAGAATCTTAAGTCTCTCGGACTCCTCTTCACGCAAATTTTGTTTGGCAAAAACCAAAAAACGAGGTATTAGGTGGGCCAAAGTAAACAAGGCAAAAGGCAGCCTGATTACCGCCAAGATGATTTGATACGGGAGTTGCAACAATCAACAATCTCTTGATGAAAATCAGGTATCGAGAGATTCAAAACCTAAATTGAGTATTACAATACTTAAAACTAAATTAGTTGTTAAACCAAATTAGTGGGATAATATTGATACCACTAATTTGAGATGGGAGTTGCAACAATCAACAATCTCTTGATGGAAATCAGGTATCGAGAGATTCAAAACCTAAATTGAGTATCACAATACTTAAAATCAAATTAGTCGTTAAACCAAATTAGTGAGATAATATTGATACCACTAATTTGAGAGGAGTGCAACAACAAAACTCTTGATGGAAATCAGGTCGAGATTTAAAAAAGCAAACAAACAAAGTTAAACCAAATTAGTGAGATAATATTGATACCGGTCAAGACAAGATTTAATAAAAAAAAAAAAAACTATCTCTTGAATGGGCTTGTGGGCTCGTGTGATAATTGTGTTATAACTCCACACCTTCATGGGCTCGTGGGCACCTAAGGAGATGCCAATGAATGGGCCTCCTGCGTTCTAAAACAAATTTACTTTTTTTTTTTTTGGGTAAGAAAAGATGAACAAAAACAACGAAGCTCAAACCTCCACGAGGCCACTACACCGAATTCTAACCCATCCTAATCCTGCTATGTCATCATTGATCTTGCTCTCCACCTCAGGGGGCGAAGAACAAAGCTCATGCACACCGGATTCATGTTTTGCCCCAAGCTTACCAACTTATCAGCAAAACGATTCGCTTCCCTGTAGACGTGTGACGTGGGACAAAATTTTAATAATTATTTGGGAGGCTCAAGAAAAAGAAACTGTTAATTTAATTAATTTCTAATTTTTATAATTTTTTAATATTTAAAGTTTCTTAGTTTTTCTAATTTTTCTTATTTTTTTAATTTTAGTTTCTTAATTTTTCTAGTTTCTATATTTCTCTAATTTCTTAGTTTTTATAGTTTTCTAATTTATGTGGTTTGCATTTCCTATAAATACATATAGTGTTTCATTATTTTGGATTCATGATTAATAATATTTTTCTTTGGAGAGTGATATTTCTCTTTTGAGAGTTTATAGTTTTCTCTTTTCAAACCCTGTTGTTTTTTCTTCTATCTCTCACACGTTAACGTGCTTGACAGAAATTACGTTGACCTCCACCATGTATCTTCTGCACTCTTGCAGCAGCAACTCTAGAGGGTGATTCATCTCAATGCCCTTGTTCCAAGCCTTAGTTAAGAAGACCGAATCCGTCTCAACTTCAATGCATCTAGTCTTTTATCCTTGGCTATGCAAAGACCCTCTCTAACTCCCCACAACTTTGCCATCTCTATGCTGGCTTTGCCTTTGTTGATGCAAAACCCAGGAATCCATCTGCCTGTATTGTCCCTTAATAATCCTCCTGCAGTAGCTTTACCATTCCTGATATTGACTGCGCCATCCGTGTTTAGTTTAATCACCCCTTGCTGAGGGCAAGACCAGCTCACTCTCGTGGTCCTTTTAACCTGAGTTCTCTGCTCAATCCTTCTTTCGCAATCATTGGCCATGGTCATAGCTAAGTTGTACACGATCCGGGGATGCTTGGACACTCCCTGATGGACCTTCCGACACCTGGACTTCCATATCATCCAAACTGTAGCTATGAAAGTCAGGTCTTTTTTAGTGTTTCCCAGCTTGTCTCCTTTAGCAGTCCCAAATTTGAGCCACTCCACCATTTCCGCCCTCCAGAACTTGGGATTTCCTTCCAGCTCCTTATCAACCAGCAACCAAATGGTCCTAGCATGATTGCAATCTCCAAGAGCATGCTGAACCGTTTCCTCTTCCCCTTTACAGATTGCGCATGATCCATCCTTTACGATTCCTCTTCGCTTCTTTTCACTGTTAATCATGATCTTTCCCTGCACAGCCAACCAAAAGAAAATTTTTACCCTCTATAGCCACTGGGCCTTCCAAATCCAATTCTGCTCTTCTTTGCTGTCTTCCTGCCTATTGCTAACCTTTCTCTATGGCCAATAAGCTAAAGCAACTGAGAATCTACCATCACCGGTTTCACCCCAATAGGTGGTGTCAGTTCTTTCTTCTCCTCTAGGGATCATGATTCCTCTGATCTCCTCAACCTTTTCCCTAGGCAAGACTTCGGTCAAATCAGCAGTCTTCCACCTCCCCTCTTCATCAATGAAGTGTCTTACCTGCAAATCTTTATCGCACCTGTTTTGAGGAATCAAAGCATGTTCCACAAGCTTATCCTCTCCAACCCATCTGTCATTCCAAAAGTTGATGTTACTCTTAATGATCCCATCAATCCTCTCCCTTTCAAGTATTTGTTGTTTAGGATCTCACACCAAAGAGATTTCTCTCCCTTCTCTAGTCTCCATCCCTCTCGAGTTTAGGCCCCCCTCAAGTATTTACTTGGGAAAAGATTTGGACCAATGCACTTGGTAGGATAAGATATTAGATTTTTTAACTAACTCTTTTCGAAATTTAAAAATAGAAAAAATTATGTTGGGAGAGTCATGATTTGAATGGAGCATGGTTTCAAATACCGACATTTAAAATTAAAAAAAAAAAAAAGATTTGGGCATCGTCCCAGTATCATATGGTCCGGTCTTGTACAGGCAACATGTTTAAGAATATCAGGCCATCCCATAAAAAAAATAAAAAAATTCCATTCAGCCTCTTACCAAGATAAGATACAGGCATGCCGGAATTGGTAAAAAGAAGGAATAGAAAATGTGCTGGAATACAAATTTTTCTTTAGTTAGAGAACCCTTTTTTGTTCTATGAAGATTGCGGTTTTAAATCGGGATTCAATTTTCTCCTTGTGGTTAAGATTGGGAGCTTTTGTGCTGCTGCTGTTTCATGGGTCTTTGTCAGGGCCTTTTCTCAAGTAAAGATATAAAAGCAGGCTCTTATGTTAATTTAGAAAATTGTAGTTCTGTCTCTGAAATGCTGCTGCAACTGAGGTTATTGAATTAGTTTTTCTTAACTTCAGATTGCTCGAAGAGCACGAATAGGAGTCGGAAGGCTTAAATCTACATGAGAAATGAAAGTGACTTCCTGTCCTCCATTGCCAAACCAGGTTTCCTTGGCAAAAGCAGCAAAAAGCCATCACCCCACGAGATAAATAAGATACATATTTCCCTACGGGAGAAATTGTACGGTTCCCATGAGATTACCAACCGTAACCACCAATAGGCATTTTGTGGATATATCCTTTTATTATAAAATTGTTTTACATGATATTCAACAATTTGAGGTCAAAATATTGTTGATCCCTAGAATGGAGAGCTGAGCTTCTTCCTAATACAGGATAAAATTTGTTTTGAAATTTAACTCGATCTTAATGAATGTGTGGGATATTTCATAATTATTTTGTAAGAGTAAAATAATTATGAAATATCTCACACATTCATCAATATATCATCTTCCATTGGGGATGGCAATGGGACGATGACAAGCTTAGGCCTCACTATCCCCAACTTGCCCTTAATCGGATCAGGCCGGGTCTTGGACATTTTCTACCGGGGGAGATTTTGATAATCTAAATTGTTGCTTATGGGACCAGCTCAAAAGACCCGATACAAAAAATGCTCTATCCTACGAAACCCATAATTCAAACAGGCATGATACGCCTAAATGTGTCGACAAACAGGGATCAATCTTTTCGAATAGTGGACATGACCTGACACACCATGTGATTATTGTCGGTAGTAAGCTAACCGGTTGGTGACCTACAGAGGTCTTATATGTTTCAAAAGACAATTTTATTCCTATTGTGTCGGTAAGAGAGTGAACGCAATTTTTATCGGTAAGAAACTTTGCATACACTTTTTGGATAAGAAAGGAAACTCTTGAAATCCAATCGTTAAGGGAAGGAATATTTCGGAAATATTTGACTATGGAACTCCGAAATCTTTGGATCTCCTCGTAGAGAAACTAGGGGAACACATATGGTTCTTATGGCACCTATGAATAAAGGTTTTCATATCACCGAAACCCAAGTACATTCTTTGAGACCCAATACTAGACACACAAGTCACAGGGAGATCTGCTCTCTCTCTTACTCTCAGTTTGTTTCATTTCTATCGAAAACTATTCTTTTTGACTTGAGCGTCAGAAGCTACAGCTCTTCCAATGGCGTCCGCTCACTCTGCTGATAATTGTGTCGTTTATTCTTGACCATCTCACCCAGAGCAAATTCCGTAACCTGCATTTCAAGAACCTCTAGTCATACCTCCTATGGTGGTATCTCCTGAATGGGCCAATCGCCCCCAACTGGAAAAGTTAGAGTTTCGAATAAAGAATATGAGCAAACAGTTAGAGGGACTTAGTCGTGTCATTAGGCCAGAGAGACAGTCCTCTTCGGGAGAATCGGGCACGCATATCCTTGACGGCACGTACCTCCACTGAATTATGAATCATCGGTTACATCTCATCACGACCCTGATAATTTGAGAAAACAAGTTGAACAACTTGTTGCCAATAAACTTAAGCAAACCAATACCAAAAGGAACGATGCTTCCCTTTACTCTTCTGGCGTGTCGTCTTTTGACCCCAAGGTTTCTTTAGAATCGGTGTCTCGTGACATAGTCCTACCTTTTATGGAACAGTATGATAGTATGACCGATGCTCGTGATCATGCAGCTCATTTCGTAATGGTGATGATATCAAGGAATATGACAGACGTCGCCATGTACAAACACTTCCCTACTAACCTCAAGAGTAATGCTCTGATTTGGTTTAATTCTCTCCCGCCACTTAGCATCAAGAGTTTCACCCAGTTTCGGCAACAGTTTGAGACTTACTTCGTGATTAGCCAGGTAGTCAAAAGAAAATCCACATCTCTACTATCACTACAACAAAAGGACAGTGAAGCCCTAAGAGACTTTCTAGATAGATTTAAAACCAAGATGATGAAGGTTCCAGTTTTGGACCATTCTATCGCGCTGGTCACGCTACTTATGGGGTTGCACCCCCTCTGGCATAAAACTTCCATCATTAAGAATCTCCCTTCTACCATCCAAAGTTTTATGCCCATGCTGAAAAGTACATTACAGCAAAGGATGCCGAAACGTTCAATTGACGGAGGAGCCGATCATCTCAAAGAGAACGTAGTCGGTCACCTCGATAATCTTCTCCAAAGAAAAGCCAACAGGGGCTCTGCCTCAGAAAAGATTCAGTACCTACACCTCTTTGAACGAGACCCCTAGTTAATTCCTACTCCAGATCGAGAGTAAACCATACATTTGATGGCCCCCTCGCTTTACAGAAGACGATTCCAAAAAAGACAAAACTAAATACTGTCACTTCCATCAAGATTATGACCACATGATGGATGAGTGTAAAAAATTCAAAAATGAATTGGAATTCTTAATTCATAGCGGAAAATTGTAAAGATTCATCAAAACGGAAGGAAGGGACATACCCTCCCTCGATCGACATGATCCGTCATGGGAGAACATACCGAATGGCCAACCAAACGATCATCCGCCGCATAACAGATCAGACGAAGTAATCCTCCAGATTTATGACAAACAATCTTTACATTAGCCTTACATTCCTACCATTGTCATTCCAACTTATGACCTAGAGTTTCCTACGCTTCTCCTCAAGTAAACTCTGGATCTCTTTTCTCTTAGCATTCATTTTTATAGCATCTCATAACGAATAGTTCCTATCACTTAGTGTTTACATTACTAATTGCTGGGCTCTTGTTATGACAATGCATTCTAAAGAATAGAATGTACTCAATAAAATCACTAAATGGGTCTATGTTACTCTGATCCACCTATGAGATCTATCTTTTTAAATGGACCTATATCGTCCTGATCTACTGATGAGATTTATCTTTTCGAATAGAGCTATGTCGCCTTGATTTATCGATGTGATCTATCTCCCCGAATGAGTCTACGTTGCCTTGATCTATCAATGGGATCTATCTCCCCGAACAGACTTATGTCACCATAACTTATCGATGAGATCTATCTCCCGAATGGTCTATGTCGTCCTGATTTACTAATGGGATCTATCTCTCCGAACGGACGTACGTTGTCTTGACCTACCGATAGGATCTATCTCCCCGAATGGAACTATGTCACCTTGACCTACCGAAGGGACCTCTCTCCCCGAACGAGCTTATGTCTCCTTGACCTACCGTTAGGATCTATCTCCCTAAATAGATCTTAGATGCCCTGATTTATCGATGGGACCTATCTCCTCGAATAGATTTGTGTCGCCCCAGTTTATCATCAGAGGGCATTCTCCTTAGTCGAAACATTACCTCCGAGGCTCACAGAGTATGTACCCACTAACAAACAGCATTTCGCCTATCTCATGTACAAAAATCATCGAAAGGACTGATAAAATCTAGTCTCCAGAAGGACAAGTACATTTCGATTAGCAAACTTCCTAACAAAGAAGATACACTCTTGGGTAAACTATTGACCTCCCTCAGGCTGATCGATCTAGGAATTATCAAAGGCAACAAGTTGCATTGAGAATAAGCAAATAAAACATATTTCCATCCAGACGGTTAAGGCAACATCATCCGCAAGATATACACATGATACAATTGTACGAGAGGCTCTATAAAAGTTACACAGAGTTAGGAGGAATTGGGGGAAGTGCCAAAACCTTCCGAGTGGAGGACTCCTCAGTCGTTTGAGTCATGACCAATCCAGTGTGATCACCGACCGGAGCTATAGGAACCGAACCTTGGTCCATCACCACTCGAACTGCTATCTCTTTGAAAGGAGGCAAAGCATCATACATTTCGACTTGACAAGCTATCGTCTCAGCACATTTCAACCTTTCAAGCAATCTACATTGAAAAGCCTGAGGGCCGCTGCATCCCTAGTAATGGACCCTTCAAGATCGGATATCCTTTGTTTAGCTGCTTAGAGAGACTCCTCCCGTAACCGGACTAACATTTCAGCAATTATTAGACTTGCCTCGCGGAGCTGCGTCTTAGCCTCCAACTTCTCGCAACGCTTTTGAGACAGGGCCAAGTCCTCCTAAAGATGCTCGATTTGTTCATCCCTCTCAGCGAGCAAAGCGCTTGAGGCTTTCCTTGTTTTGGGTCCTCCTCCTTCTGCTTGAGAGCATCTTGCAGTGCTAATACCTGGCTACCCAATTGGTTAATATGTCTTTCAGACTGCTTCCTTCGTTATCTCTGGAATTCTATTAAGGTCGCAATTTGCGAAAGAGAAATTGAGTCAGTGAAGGCCAAATGAAAACAGAGCAAAACAAGTGCTGGTGAGAAACAATACCGCCAGGTAAAGAGATCGAAGGGTATTATCGATCTGCTTCTGAGACATCTTGTTTAATTCTAGTTCAAAGCGATAAAAATCAAACCGTTGGGCTAACCGAGATGCCACCACTGTGTCGATGCAGTTATACCGATAGCTTCGCACGTAGATGGCAACCGATCTCTCTTCCTGTGAATCATTCTATCGTCAAATGACCTAACAGGAATGGGTAAAGGAATAGTAGCCTCATCCGCTCCCTGCCGTGGGGAACATTGGGACCCCCTGAGTGATTTCCCAAACACCTCACCCACAGGGGCAATAGGAATATCTGACTCTTTAAGTGACCTCTCCTGCATTACTGGGGCAGAAGCATCTATGGATTCCCCTGTTTTAGGAGCTTCCTTTATCGAGACGTCTTTGTCAGCGTTCCCTGTTGATGAAGATTCACCAAATGATGAGCTGTTGACCCTTTTAGATCTCACCCCTGTCGGTTCAGAGTGCCTCAATGCAGTGAGAGACGTGGACTCCCTGTCCTTCTTGGATCCCTCCTCCTCCTCCTCCCCTACAAACGACTCGGGCAGTCAAACTTTTTTCTTTTTCAACGAAGGGGAAGAGACCTTCGACGATAGAGCCTCAGAAGGCTTATCAACCTCGGCCAAAGGCCTTTTGGCATTCGATCTCACCTGCTTGTCAGTTGAAACTTCCTCCAGAAGGGTGTCCTCAACAGAATTCAGAACATCAACCAATTCTTTCTCTTTCTGTCTCAGCAGAATAGGTCTATCGATTTTCCTCATTTCTTCGATTAACAGTTCGGCAAAAGATAGCATTTGGTCCTCCACAAGGAAGTCCACCCAGATGTTCCGTTGAGTGGACTCACAATAGCGGCTAACAGATCATAGAAAATGGGAATGATGAGTTGGAGTCAAAGGTTTTACCTTCAGTAGGGGTGCCTGATTAGCATTCAGTAACTCTGGAAGGAGTCCCTATTCGAAAACTTCACAAAGAAGAACTTGTGCGTCTAATGTTTACACTTCGACTCACTGTAATAAAACTTCCATTGGGATTCCCAACAGGCTGCAACTTGTACCAGCTTTGGGTGAAACCTTTACCTCCACACCTTGCCAACGAAAAAAGAACCGTCAAAATCTTTAAGTCAAATTAAAGGCGACAAAACTCTAAGAGAGAAATCACCAGGATCACCAAGCTCCAAGCACTAAGGAACAATAGCGTGGGGTAAATGTTCCAATAGTGCATTACTTTTCTAACTGGGCTTATATACGAGATTTTCAAGTCGTACTTCACAGATTGCCTATACACCAAGACACAACTATCGGGTGCCATATTCGCCCTATTCCTATCAGTGGCTAACACCAATATGTAATCACTCCACAATGACATATCAACCTGAATTTCTTAAAGTTCCTCTCTGGTCATTGTGCTCTGAATATCATTGATATTCTGATGAGAAGAGGAAGAGAAACCCTTCGCCATTTTTCCAGTAAAGAGGGGCATAGGAAAGGAGTAATTAGTGAAGGAAAAGGAAAAGGAAAATATGAAAGTGTATGATACACCCAAACGAACGGCTTTATAAAGACTACTGAAGACGATTCACAAGAATTAAAACAACATATATTGCATTAAAAGTTTCACGCCTTTTTCAATAGTCATTACTCATTGCGTTTTTTTTTACGAAATGACACTACGAGTCGGAGGCAAATGATGGGATCCGCTCAGAAGGCTCAATACAAAAAACGCTCATTCTTACAAATCCCATGACCTAAAGAGGCATGATTATCATCAACAGTGAGCTAACCTATTGGTAACCTACAGAGGTCTCCTATGTTGCAAAAGACAAGACAACCTTGTTGCAATTGTGTTGGTAAGAGACCGAACGTGATACTTATCAGTAAAAAGCTTTGCATACACTTTCCAGATAAGGAATGAAACTCTTGAAATTCAATCGATAAGGGAAGGAATCTATTCGTGTTGGTAAATTTCTTAAATAATAAAGATCATGAATCTCTCGGGAATATTTGACTATTGAACTCCAAAATGTCGCATTTTCTCGTAAAGAAATTAGGGTTGTAACACTCTGGACACATACGACTTTTAGGGCACCCAGCCTTCATATTACCGAAAATCAGGTACGCTCTCTGAGACCTAACACTGGATACACAAGTCACGGGGAGATCTGCGCTCTCTCTCTCTGTTGTTCTTAGTCTGTTTCATTTCTATTGAAAATTGTTCTTTCTGAGTTGAGCGTCAGGGCCTCCCTGGTCGGAGCACCCTCCGACGATTTTTTGTAGGTTTCAAATCGTGCACTCATACAACCATTCAAGTTGAAAGGAGCCGGAATCTGTGGAGTCAAAATCCATCTCCAACAATTGCTATAAGTTTCTAAGAGAACAATTTAGTGATCACAATTAGCGATATTTATTATTCAGGTCAAACCATTTACCCGCCCAAACCATTAGAAAATCGGGTTATTCTGTTCGATTTAATAAAAATTGGGTCGATTAAATGATTTTATCCGATTAAAAATTTTGGGTTAATTATTTGGTTTGAAAAATAAAAATTTTTATTCGGATCCCACCCAAAACCCAATTAATAAAGCTGTGGAATTGGTTTGGGTAAATTGGTTCGGATAATTTGGTTCAAATAAATTATTATTTTAAGTTTAAACAGATTTTTTAACTATTTTTATATTTTGTTAAATTAGTTCGGATAAATGAAATCCATAAGTCATAACTATTTGTAATTTGTATTAATCCGCAGTATAATTAATGCGTTGAGACTTTAATTTTGGGGTTATTTTTCAAAGTGGTGTTTTTTTCTGTTTAAATTCCTCAAATTGTGTCTTTTTTTTTTTATTTCAAAATTAAGGAAATCGCGATTGACAATCTCAATTTCTCCCCCACTTTTTTTTTAAAAAGAGAAAGCGTGAGTGAAATTTGCGCTTTCCAGAAAGCGGGACTTTCACTCATGCTTCCTGGGGAAAGCGATCGCTTTCCACCATTTTTTTTAATTCTAATTTAATATTATATAATATTATTAAATTATGAAAAAACAATTATTAAGAAATTAATAAAAAATATTAAATTAATAAAAAATTAAATATTATTAAAAAACAATTATTAAATTAAATATTAAAGAATATTATTAATAAAAAATTAAATATTAAACAATAATATCTATCAATATTAATTAATAAATTAATAATTAATAATTTATTAAAATTTAATTAAAATTATCATCAACCAATATTAAAAATTATTTAAAAATTATAAAAATAGTAATCAATAATTAAAATATTGTTAAAAATTAATTAAAAAGAAAATATATAATTAATAAAAAATTATTATTAATTTTTAATTTAAAAATATAATCAATAAATTTTTATTAATTAAAATTAACCGATAATTAAAAAAATTAATAAAAAATTAACTAAAAATTAAAATTTATTAAAAATTAAAAATTAACCGGGTCTTGAGAGAAACGTATTTTTACCGTAAAAAATGGACCGTTGATTCAAAAATTGTGACCGAAATCCAAAAATTCAACCTCACGTCCCGCTGTCTCGCTCACGTCAATCCGAATTCCCTTTCAATGGGGAAGTCGATGTTGATGACCGATTCTCGTCTCTCTCGTTGAATCGTTCTTTCTTTCCTCAATTCCCTCGACTCCCGTACTCTCTCTCTCTCTAACTTCTTCTTTGGCTTTTATACTTCTCTACTCTTTAGCATTTAGGGTTTCCGTTGTCGTCGTTGTTGTTAGGGTTTTAGTGATTTTGGACCTAAATATGAATTTGTTTCTGATTGCATGCTTACACATATATTGTATACATTCTTTGTGTCTGATTTTACTTCTGTAATTGCCTTCTTCTACAGTAATTAAGAATTACCTCACACGCTTTTGATTTCCTTCGGTGGTACCGAGACATGTTTAGGATTTCCAACCATACATAAATTGATCGCTAAGATTTCCTTCTCTGGTGCATTGTCAGTTTTAAGATGACGAAATGGGAGAACTTCCATTTGCAATGCCCAGTGAGGAGGTTTATTGTACTCGAACTTCGTTTCAAGAAGCCGGGAAATAGAATTTTCCTCAACTAGTGGGGACATTAATGAAGGGCTTTGCTTCTTTCTTAGATTCAATTTCTAGATATTTAACACCAGGAGATCCAATATTTCATTTTTCTTTGGCACTCGTGTTGAGGTTCTTGGTAGGATGATACAGAGAGTATTCACAGCGAGAGTATTGTAGCTTCTTTCTATCATCTATGAGACGGATGGAGATCATGCTGTGCACAGTTTTAGTATTTTCCTAGGATCAATATTGTCTGTGGAGTTGTCCTGTTTCTAATATTGATAATCTATTTGGTTGTGTGACTCGATTTTGTCTTTTTAGCCATTTAACTGACCCTTTATGATCAATCTTTAACTTCCCACTGCAAGTTGTTTCTAGAATTTTGGAAAAGGGTCTTTAGATGGAGGCTGACTTTTTTCATTTTGGAAGGGCATAAACTTTGATCTAGGCTTGCCTTTCAAGTACTTACTTGACTATGAAAGTGGAAACAACTGTGCTGTTACCAAAATATGGCAATCAGCTTTGGTCTTGCACTGCTCCTTTTTTCTTTTTCTTTTTCCTTGTTCCTCTTTTCTTGGTATAATGTCTTGATTGTGGTGCCTTTATCATGGCAGTTGAGCCTGCTCCAGGTGTCGATCTTGAAGGTCTTGAGGTTGTTAGAGAATGTTTAACTGAGGTTTTCAAGATTGATTGATCTTCTGGTGATACTCAAGACAGATCCTGACATTTTGGTCTACTTATTCAGTTCATTGGAAGGAAGTGGACAGCATGAAGTCAAGTCTGATGTTGATAGTGGGGCGGCTCCAATTGACGGACTCAACAAGTCGTCTGTATCAGTACGTGATGCTGCTGAAGTTGCTTCATCAGAGTATACAAAATCTCTGGTTTTACTCATTTCCTTTTCCTATTTTTCATTTTTTATGCGATCATTTGGTTACAAGAAAGACCTTTTTGCTCTTTTTTAAAGGCCAAAACTACAAATAACCCCCTGAACATTGGGTTTACTTTCAAATAGCTCCCTATGCTTTTCATTGCAGTCGATTACCCCCCAAAACTTTTAAAGTAAAAGTCAATCATTCCTATGAGTGGATGGAGATAGGATTCCATCTATTTAAAAATGTGCAAGCACCTGACCCTTGTCCTTCTCTTCCTCTTCTTTTCAGCAAAAAAACAAAAAAAAAAAAAAAGGAAGAAGAAGAAGATACCCTAGGAAGAGAGAGGAAACAATACTGAGAGATAGGAAAAGAGTCATTTGGAGACTAATTATGCTATTCCGGTGAAAATTTTGGCTGGAAGAATAAAATTTAGTGAAAAATTATAATTGGAAGACAAAAAAATAGAAACCCAAAAATTTATGCCAAAAAATGTTAGTTATTGTTAGAAATTTTGTGAACTTTGGTCAAAGAGAGAAGAAAGAGGAAGAAAACAAGTCAATTGCATGGTTCAGAGGCTAGATTTATAAGAGGAATACAGAACCTTAATGTCATCAATGTAGGGATCACATTGAAATCCATTTCAAAGGTTTTGGGAGTAATTGACTATTATTAATGTTTAGGGGCTATTTGATGACGGAGTTATTTGTGCTTTTGGCCTATCTTGAACTTTTTTTTAAGTAGAAGGTATCTTGGACTTACATCTCATCTGTACATCTTTGAATGCCCTGATTAGTGCAGCTTTTTTAAGTAGAAGCTTTTTTATTGGTTCTCACATTAAGCTTTTTTAGTGTCTAATCCAGCTTCCATAAGCTCCTGATTATGCCTTTACACTGCATTATATCAGGGTTCTGCTAGCACCCTGAATGGCCGCCTTTTATTATTACCAAATGGCAACTTAGTCTCCAACTCCTGTAGGGTTCATGAATGATTGTACATTGTGGCCTCTTTCACCACCATGTTAAAAGCTAAAATTTGATATTTTCATTGTCGTATCCTTACCTTGATATAATTTCCCAGAGATAATTGGATGCTTGGTTTCTTTACAGACATTCAATTTCAAGGGAATTTATGGTCTTATTTGAGTGAGACAAACAGTAAACCTTGTTTAATGGATTTATGAAAGCTCTTCTTCTTCTTCTTCCTCTTCTTCTTTATTTTAATAATGGGAATTAACATATAGATGTACCAGTTTTTGTATTAGAAGTACGTGCAAAAAGTTCTAGGCATCTCACGTACTATAGGGAGGAAGACCTAAGACTATATGTATGAGGTAGTGGGAAAATTTGTGCCAACCTGCCACATGACAATGAATATGGCCTTAAGCATGGTAGAAGAAGAATTGCAAGGTTGAGTTTAGTTTGGTCAAGTTCTTTGTTGACATTCTAGTCAAGATATTAGAGAGTGTTATCCTTAATTAGGTGCACATACAACTGATGAGATTCTAAGTTACCTTTCCTGGCTTATGCGTGCAACATGTTTCAAGCTGTAAGTTATCTTTTATGCAGTCTTAAGGTTGGATCCAAATAATGATGCAGTCAAAGAAAATCGGCAGGTGAATAGACATGCATTCTATTAGATTATTGTCAATATCATGTACCTATGTTCCTATACATATATTGTTGTTCCTGTCGCATTTACTGAAATAAACAGCTTTGTTCCACAGGCAGCAGAGATAAAACTGAAAGAAGAACAGCAGCCATGATCAGGTAAGCTTGGTGCTCTCCTGAGACTTAAAAGGGAATTTTTACTACCTGAATATACATTTACCAAACAAATTCTTCGAACCTTTCTATGTATGTGTTGATTAAAAAAGAAGTGGATTCCAAATTGTTGCGCCTCAACTGATGACCAGATCTCTCAATTTTAGCCCCTTTGTGAGGTCTTGGCTCTCCATCTTAGCTTGCTTCCAATCTAATTCTCTCAGTGGATTGCAGTTTATGAGAAATTTAATAGAGTAATAGTTAATCATGGGCTTTCACCGTTTCTCCCTATCAAAAAAGAAAAAAAAAATCTGGCAGCATTGTTCATCCACTTGGCTTCTGCGGCAAGGTGGAACAGAATCTCCAAGTGAAAAGATTAATCATTTGTAAGGGAAAAGAAAGAAAGAAATACTGCCTAATTTGTTATTGAAATGGGGTCCAGGGAGGACTTTGGAGTCCTTGTGATCTACTTCTGGGATATAGCTTGGACGTTCTTTTTGACTAACATCATTTTTTCTGTTTTATTTTTTTGGGGTGGGGGTGGGGGAGGGCTGTTAGTCAATTCATTCTATATTGGACCAAAAGGTTGTTTGTTTTTTCCATGCTGGAGCTGCTTTCAACAACATTTTTATAAATTTATTCATTTCTGCAGAGAGGTTGTTAACTTGTTCTTCCTTATGTTCCGTGGCCTCGTTATCTAAGTTTTATCTTCTCATATTCTTAGGAGGTCCTTTGTAGGATTTCGTAGCTTATTTACCATCATATGATTTACTTGAAATTTGTCTCATGGAAGTGTATCTTTCCAGCATGAGTCTGAATAAACTCTCCATCATAATCTTGTTTAGATCTGAGACAAAGTAATGCTTCTGAAGGGTTCAAGATCCTAATCAGCTGAAAAAGTATTAGGTCCTGTATGCTGTTCTACTGTATTACAAAACCATTATGGATTCCTTTTCCACCAAATTTACACTTTTAACAAAGCTCTGCACCCTGTTGCTTGGAAGTGTCCCTTTTATTATTCATGTACACGTCTATTTACTTCGCTTGCCATGGAAACAAGTTTTATTTGGGGTAATATACTTGCAGCTTCTGAACGCCTGGACAAATAGAAAAACTCATTTTGTTGTATCTTTGTTGCATAGGCTAGAGGTTCAACTGGTTATGCAAACCAAAGATTCAACTAACCAGTCTTAGTAGAACAGGACCACATGCCCCACCATCGCCTTTTGCATCATTTAATGCCTCCGGCTTACCTGAGGATTTTGCAAACTTGCTGAGGAACGTAGCTGGCAATGCATCATATCAAGGGCCAAATACTCAGAATCATCCAGAAAAAAGTAGAAATGGTAATGGATTTGAAGAGACTCAAATCAATATCGGTGCCAACTTCAATGTCAATTTTGGAGAGGAAATGCCTCCTGAGCTGGCAGGAATTCTAAGATCTGTGATGGAGATGTTCAACAGAGATGGGCATCCTCAACCCATGATTACGCCCAAGATAACATGAATGGAAGATCAGCTTCATAATCCTTTTTGAATTTTTGTGACATTGTATAATATTTCACATTCCTTATGCCAAAAGATGTAGAACAATTGTGCAAATATGAGGTTCAAGCTGGTTGGTGGAATAACTGTCCCTTCATGGGAGCATTCATCTTTTCTATTCATTTCGCTTCTTGTGTTTAGGAAAATTATTCTGGAGATGCGTGATTCTTCTAACTTGTGTTACAGCTCATGGTGAAGCCACTGTGTGTTAGTCATTATGAACTCAAATGACAACGGACCAAATATGAGCATTATTGTTGCCCCTTTGTTCAACAGCAATTCGTTACTCGGTTCTCCCTCCTCCCTTACCTGTTGCCAAGGAAAGAAAGGTGAGCGAATGGGGCAACCCAAATTATATAAACTATAATAATGGTGAATCGCATTTTTGTCTCAAATTGTATTCAAATTTTACGTTTTATGTGAGAGAGAGAGATATTACAAGTGGAGTTTTTCATGAATTGTCCTTTGAAGTATGACTTTTGTTCTTGCATAAGATGCATTTGACAAATTTTATCTTGTTAGAGTTTATTTATTTTATTTCAACGTATAAGAGTTTTAGTTAAAAATTTCTAATTTAAATGATGAAACCAAATAAGAGCTGAATTTTGGATACTATCAAAGTGAACCGTGTTCTAAAAATTTGACCAAATACGTTTGGTCCAGAAACATGGACATGGACCCAATTAAACTTTAGCTCCGCAGAAATTTGAAGAAGCATTCTGTCCATTTAAGTATAAAAGGGTAATTTGGTAATTTAAAACATTACTTTTCATTGACTGTGGTATCAATAATAGTAATAAAAATAATTCTATGACGAAATAAGTTATTTTTTTTAACTTGATGTATTGATATTTATTAATTAATTTATTAATCTCGATTAATGGTTAAGGTTTTGATCCATTAAAAATGATTTTTCTAGAAATTTAAAAATTTGATAAAATAATTCTATATTATTAATGGTTTTCAATTCAGAATCTTTTTATAGAGGGTACAATAAATAGTATAAATAGTGTGGGATATGGAAATGCATTGAAAGTTGAGAGTTAAAACCTGAAACTCATACACCGTACGGTGTTACCCAAATTCAGAATTTCCACATTTTTTCGATTTTCCTATTCGCTTTTCCTCAGTCGCATAAATTAGCAATTTTATTTTTTAGCTGACTAAAAAATAAATAAATAAAAACGAGAGCAAAATATTTTCTGAGACTCCAACATTGTAAACTCTCGATCTCTCCGCCGTTGTTCAGTTCTCACTATTTAAATTCGCGCACACATACTCTCTCTCTCTCGCTCTCGCTATAGAGTCTCTCTTTGATCTTGGGAGGACTGATTGTCGTTCTTGATCTCATCAATTCTCAAGGTATGTTTTCGCCATTTCAATTTTGCGATTTTGTTTTCGATACATTGTCACTTGCGGAATTCAGCGCTTGATGGTCCGCTCTTTGATATTGATTTAGGTTATTGTGCATTGTCTTGTTATTTTATAAGGTTAATTTTATTTTTTCTTCAGACATTGCAAACAAATTTTGAATATATATATATCTTTTTCATACATTTATTAGTAGATGACAATGGAATGCTAATTTTAAAGCAGCATCGGCATCCATGCTTCTAAGACCTAATTTCTGCCAACATTATTCTTTTAGAAGAGAGTTTATTCTTTGGGCATATATATACATATACATATACATATATACATATACATACATATATATACATATATACATACACATACATATACATATATACATACATATACATACACATATACATATATACATACACATACATATACATATATACATACATATACATATATATGTATATATATATATATATATATATATATATATATATTTATCAGACTGTGCCTGAGCAGGCTACCTGAGAAGATGCTAATGGGTTCTTTGGTTATATATTTGTCTGTGTGTGTGGGTGTGGGTGTGGGTGTTGGCGTGTGTGTTGTTCCAGGGATAAAGGTGGCGAGGGGCTACAGCATTTGTTCCGGGGAACGTCTGATGCATGATATTTCTGTGAATGCATATTAATATGTTTCTTAGGGGAGACATTTATAACACTCGATTGTGAATTGCTTTCTAGTAGTCCATAAGTGGTGACTGATATATATATATATATATATATTTATCAGACTGTGCCTGAGCAGGCTACCTGAGAAGATGCTAATGGGTTCTTTGGTTATATATTTGTCTGTGTGTGTGGGTGTGGGTGTGGGTGTTGGCGTGTGTGTTGTTCCAGGGATAAAGGTGGCGAGGGGCTACAGCATTTGTTCCGGGGAACGTCTGATGCATGATATTTCTGTGAATGCATATTAATATGTTTCTTAGGGGAGACATTTATAACACTCGATTGTGAATTGCTTTCTAGTAGTCCATAAGTGGTGACTGCAGCTTTAATGGGGTGTAAAAGTGAAGTTTGATTTCCTTGAATTTGACAAGTTATTTGATCCATGTTGTGCAGCATGCTTCTTTCATTTTACTGTCTTTACATGTAGACTTATTTTCTTCTTGGCTTATGAAATAAATGAGAATGATTCTGAATGATGTTTTCTTAGGATCTGGACTTGTATACTTCAGTTCTCCAAAGATGAGTGCCTACATCATTGGTGTTCTAGTTCCCCTTGTATTTAGTCTTCTCCTTCGGAGTACAAGGAATGAAAAAAGAAGGGGTTTACCTGCTGATGCTGGTGGGGAACCAGGATATGCAATCCGTAACCACCGAATAACTTCCCCTATGAAAAGTGCCTGGGAAGGTATCTCGACACTTGCACAACTTTTTGAGGAGTCATGCAAGCAATACGCAGATAAGCCTTTACTTGGAACTCGGAAGTTAATTTCTAGGGAAGTAGAAGTAAGTGGAGATGGAAGATCATTTGAGAAGCTTCATCTGGGGGAATATGAGTATATGAGTTATGGCCAAACATTTGAAGCTGCATGCAATTTCGCTTCTGGTTTGGCACAGCTTGGGCATAGAAGGGAAGAACGTGTGGCGATATTTGCTGATACACGTAAAGAATGGTTTATTGCATTGCAGGTGCTAAATTTACCTTTATTTTATGTTCATGTGGCTAGGTCCTATTTTCCGTGTTGCATGCCTTGCTTCGATATTTCTAAGAAGTGATTCCATATTCTAAATCCCAGGAATTCTGTTAGAGTATATATTACACTTCTTATTAGATTCATTTTCTTGGGGACACTTACTGTGCTCCGAACTCCCTGCCCTGTTTGCTTTTTAAGGTTCTCTAAAATAGTTGATGTGGTCTTCTTGACTCAGGGTTGCTTCAGGCGAAATGTAACTGTTGTTACCATCTACTCATCTTTGGGGGAGGAGGCACTATGCCACTCACTGAATGAGGTCAATCTCTCTCTCTCTCTCTCTCTCTCTCTCTCTCTCTCTCTTTGTGGAATTTAAAATTAGACTTATGCTATGAACTATCGTATTCAGTGACAACAGACCTTTTTGCTTATTGCATATTGGGAGTATGCTTTGGTAGATTGCGATTTATCAGGTTATCTGATATGGAAAACCTATTGCTGCATTTTTGGATTAAGTGTTTGCGTCAGATGCATACTGATTGCTCTAAAAGATGGAGCCCATTGGTGGAATTACTCCAGGAAGCTTCACCATTATCCTTGACCATTTCCTGGTTGAGAAGTTTATGACTTATTTTAAAAATTGGAATGAAAAACTTGTAGACCTCTGAGAGGAAAGTGGCTCTTCACAATTTCTGAATATGAAGTATCGACAGTTATACCAGAGTGAAGCTTTGGAAGGAATTAGTCAAGTGACCCTGCGCCTCCCAAGCTTGATACATCCTTGGGAAGAATTTCTTGCTTGAATATATACATATCTAACATCAACATATAAGTTCCATAGACATGCTTTACAGAATATGTTTCAGGATTTATGAAGATTGCAATGTAGTAATATCAACCTTCTTCATGCCAATTTCTTGCCGTTGATTACTGTGCTTATTTTGGATTTGAGAATGTAGATTACATCTTAAACACATGTTAATATGCTTACCAATTTTCTATGCCATTGCTGCATTTGCAGCTACAAGTGCAAATGCTTTTCCAAATAGGACTATGCATAGTTACCTCCTATGCTTGCAATTCGTTTTCCATATTTTAAATCACTGTAGTGATACCATACAAAGGACTCTGGTATTACTGATTATGGTCGCTGTAAGATAACAATTAATTGCATTAGAACATCCACATCTCAACTTCATGCTCTTCACTTGTACTTTTGAGGAACCAAACCCTCCTTTACATTTTATGGACAGCCTTGTTTGCCAAGGTTAATTTGTTTAATTGCAATGGGAGAGTTAGCACCACCTTCAATGATAGTTTAGGGGTAATTGCAATTAGAATATCTGCTCTAAAGTCAGATGAGTTAAACATGATTGAAGACAGACAGAAAAAAAGCATCTCCAAAATGTCTGTTCTTCACATATATGCTTTTTTGCAACAAAATAAGGTCCAAATTATGGCAAGTTGGGAGGTCAAGTATGACATTGTAGAGTTTATGCCAGATTGAAGTTGTCATTTAGGAAGAGAGAGATTTAGTTTCAGCTACTTTAGTGAATTAGAGATCTAACTTAATTTTGGTCCTTTCAGTTGCCTTCTTTTTTTTTTTTTCCCCTCCCATGCATCCTTCATATAGGCTCTCAATACATGGTTGTTGTCCTGCCGGCTTGTAAGTATAATCAAGTTGACAAATTTTCTTCTGCTTTTATCACATACTGACTTGCCTTTTCCTTGTTCATCAGACGGAAGTTACAACTGTTGTTTGTGGAGCCAAAGAATTGAAGAAACTGGTTGACATTAGTGGACAGCTTGACACTGTAAAACGAGTTATATGTATGGATGATGAGGTCCCATCTAATATTTCGTTGGTAGAAGGGAGTCGTGGTTGGACGGTCAAATCATTTGCTTTTGTGGAGAGACTGGGCCAAGAGAATCCTATTGGTCCAGATTTGCCTTTGTCAGCTGACGTAGCAGTTATAATGTATACAAGTGGCAGTACTGGATTACCTAAGGTCGGCCAATCTATAACTTTGGTTGATTCTGTTTTTCTCCATTGTACTTCAATTGACAATGCTACCTCTTATTTAAATCTTGTGGTTGTATGATGCTTGCCATTTTGAGATTTATGTGAATTATGCTCTTATCTTGCTTCTATTGTGTGTTTGACTACTTTATAAGTGAAGAAGTGCTTAGAAGAAGTTTTGTGGGGATATCTTAGTTGACTGGCTCTTGACTGACTAATAATTGAGAAAGAGCACTTTTTCCAAGTTGTGTAAGTGGGGCGTCACAAGAAGCCTATGAAAATCTATAGCTAAATAAGTACTTAAAACACAAAGAGTCTTTTTTATTAAGCTCTCTTTCTCTCTCTAAGCTTTTGAAGAACCAAAATGTTAACTATTTTAGGGCATCAATATTGTTAAGGGGTGCTGATGGATAGAAGAAGTTTGGTGGAGATATCTTAGTTGACTGGCTATTGGCGGACAAATAATTGAGAATTAGTACTTTTTCCATGTTGTGTAAGTGAGGCATCACTATAAGCCTGTGAACTATTGCTAAATAAGTACTTAAAGCCCCAGTAGTCTCTCTTGTTAAGCTCTTTTTTTCTTTTTATGCTTTTGAACGACCAAACTTTTAATTATTTTAGGGTATCAATATTGTCGAGGATAGCTGATGAAAACTTTATTAGTTACAGAGGCTGATTCCTGTTCACCTCTTTCAATCAAAATATTTTGGTTGAGAAGTGGTAAACATGTAGTTATGTAAAGTAAATTCAAGCATGGCACTGATTATGTTGCTTTAGAAGATATCTGTAGGAAAGTTTTGAGTAGGGTTTTTTGTTAGACTTCATGCATCAAAGGATAGCGTGAGATGATTTTTGTACCATATTAAGAATTTGTTGCTATCATTATGAAGGACCAAGCCGCTCTTTGTGGTTGTTGAGCATTTCAGCCATTGGATAATTATTACACCTTGGTTTACCTTTTTACTGTCTTGGTTGTGGCTGGTGCAAACACATATCAATTGTCAATAAGTACTGAAGCATGGTCCATTTGTATCACTCCAATTATTTTTTTCCCCTTAATGCAGGGAGTAATGATGACACATGGCAACATTCTTGCTACAGTTTCTTCCGTTATGACTATTGTCCCAGGCCTTAGTCCCAAGGATGTTTACTTGGCTTACCTCCCATTAGCTCATGTCCTTGAATTAGCAGCTGAGGTATGGAGCATGATACGTTTTAGTTTTAAGATAACATGATGCATTTAATTTTTCCGCTTATAATTTGGTGGTTGTAACATTGTAGAACATAGTAGTTTCTATTGGAGCTCCTATTGGATATGGATCCCCTTTGACTCTAACAGATACATCAAACAAGATTAAAAAGGGAACCCAAGGTGATGCATCAATGTTGAGACCTACAATAATGGCTGCCGTGCCAGCCATTCTCGATCGTGTTCGTGATGGTGTGACCAAGAAGGTTTGTGAAGGAATGATGCTCACATGCTTCTGTATTATGCATGTGCATGGACCGCATTTTCAGAAAGTTCATTCCATAAATACTGAGGATTTGTAACACTACAGGTTGCAGCAAAGGGTGGACTGTCCAAGACACTGTTTAATTTTGCATATGCTCGTAGGTTGTCTGCAATGAATGGCAGTTGGTTTGGTGCCAGAGGCCTAGAAAGGTTCTTGTGGGACTTTTTGGTTTTTAGAAAGGTTCGAGCAGTACTTGGAGGTCGCCTCCGCTTTTTGCTTTCAGGGGGTGCTCCTCTTTCCGGTGATACTCAAAGATTCATCAATATATGTTTCGGGTTAGTATGGCCTTACCTCATTTTCATTAAACATTAAATAAAAGATGTAAGACACCTACTTTGCATGCTCTGGTGCTAATAATTCCATTTCTAAACAGTTTATTAATTGCTGGTCCAAGTACTCATGATAAAGTTTTTCTTTCTCAATAAATAGTTGGATATAGGTTCTGACCTTTCTTTTCTTTTTTTTTCCCGGTGGGAATGGAAACTTGTGCATTTAATCATAGGGAAACTCGTGTATTTAAACTCGTGTATCTAAACCCTGACATTTTCTTTATAACTTCCCCCTAGACATAGATTTTTGATCTCATACAAACGCGTTTTCTTTGCCTCACCATCCTACTTCTACTAATATCGTGTTTTCAACTCAATAGAGTTTGGTATTTGATCAGGATTTTTTTAAGGATTGGATTGTGATAGTGCCTTGTGTGGAAGGCACGTTCCTAGATGATAATCTTCACCATGAGATTTTGCTTTTGAACTAATCGACCAGTTTCTTCTTGTGATCATTATCCATCCTTGATAACCCTGAATCAAGTCCTGACCCAACATTGTCCCCAAATATTCTTTCTGTGTCAATGCTCTTTTTAGCCCCCAACAAACTGCGTTCTGAACAGGTGTTTCAAAATTGTTGGCATGAAGAAGCAAGTTCTCAAAGTGTTTAGTGTTATGTCGTGTTGTGATTGTAAGCTTGGATACCATCCGGTATCATGGTGTTTCTAGGTTGGCTTCAACACGAGGTTAACCAAGTCATCTCGAGTTGCATGCCTTTAACAGATGCCTTTAACGGTCTTTAATCTGATTTATAAAGCACATTTTCCATATAGCAGTATAAGTTGGTCTGAACTTTTTCTTTGTCTTTGTTTTTGTTCTCTCTTTGTTCTCTTTTGTTTTCTTTTTTCTTTTTTCCTTTTTTTGCTTCTTTTTGTTTTTTTCTTCCTAATAAATAATCTGTAGTCCTGCTTCTGACTGGTTGAACTGTCCTTTAGCTGTCCATTTATTAAGCACCTTTTAGCTGAGACTGCACTTTATTAGATGTTCTTGATGAGCAGGAACTTCATGCAATCAAAATTTTCTCCACCCTGCATACATCAAACAAAGAAACAGAGCAGTAGTAAAATTGCTTTAACTGTTTTGCTACAAGCCACTTGGTTGAACTTCATCAGAATATGCATTGCATTTGCATCATGCTCCCTGTGCAAATAATGAATTCGAATGTATTGTGTTTGAAATGGTATTATAATATGTTATTCCAGTGCTACAATTGGTCAAGGGTATGGTCTGACTGAGACCTGTGCTGGTGGAACATTCTCTGAGTTTGACGATACATCTGTGGGTCGTGTTGGCCCTCCTCTTCCCTGTTCATTTGTCAAGGTGAGTTATTAGCAGAAGCAGTAATATGTTCTCCATAAATCCAGTGATGTGCATTAGTTTTTTCATTTTGGATTGTTATCAGATTTGAACTAGTACTATTCTGCATCACAATCTGAGTTAAATCATCTGATACAGAATCTTCAACTATGGCACCAAAACTTTTTAATATATTTATTCTACGGTTTGTCAAGGTAAATTGCCCAGGCAGTGGTTCTGTTCAACCATCAGATGTGTTAAGGTTCTTAGTTCAAGCATTTAGAGTTTCAATCCAGCCTTGAAGAGGCATGTTCGATACCACTAATTATAGTACCAAAATGAAAATATGGTAGCATCTTCAAAAAAACACTTTTTAATTTTTATGGAAGTTTATTGACAATTATTGGAGTGAACATGTTAAATGGTGATTGTGCTGGAGATGGCAAAGAAATGTCTTTGACGTTTTCTAGATATGCGTTTCTTGGTCCCATTTGTTGAGCATGTCTTCATTTTTCAGGAGCTTTGAGAATTGTGCCAGCCATGATATAACATACACAATTTATCATCAGTACTTTGTTTTATATCTTTTTACTCGTGAAATGAATGACTTATCCCATGAGTGGCAGATTGAATTAGCTCGTTCCTTCAAGTTTGGTTTTTATGCACGACCACTCCATGATATGTGGTGGTTCTGTTTTACTTAGTGATGCCCCATTATATTTTGATGTACTTCTTTGTTCTCTTTATGAGTAAAATAGGTATATTGAGCAATGAAAATAAATATCGAAATCTCATTGTTCAGCTGGTAGATTGGCCTGAAGGTGGATACTTGACCAGTGACTCACCAATGCCTCGGGGTGAAATTGTTATTGGGGGCCCAAGTGTTACACTCGGCTATTTCAAGAATGAGGCAAAGACAAATGAAGTGTACAAGGTTGGTGATTCTGTTTCTTAAAATAAGTTGTCAAGGATTGTGATTTATGACAATTAGAAATTCTATTCTGTAAAGGTTGATGAGAAGGGAATGAGGTGGTTCTATTCTGGGGACATTGGCCAGTTTCATGCTGATGGTTGCCTTGAGATAATCGACCGAAAAAAAGATATTGTCAAACTACAGCATGGAGAATATGTTTCCCTTGGAAAGGTAAGTTGCAAGAATAATAGTTAATTTATATGATTAAAATGTTTGCTCCAATCTGAGTGGTGTTTTTTCAGGTGGAGGCTGCACTACTAGTGAGTCCCTATGTTGACAACATCATGTTGCATGCCGATCCTTTCCACAGCTACTGTGTGGCTTTAGTGGTGGCTTCACAGCCTGCAGTGGAAGGATGGGCCGCACAGCAGGGAGTTGTTTTTGTTGACTTCTCCGATTTATGCGAAAAAGAAGAAACGGTGAAAGAGGTCCTTAATTCACTCATAAAGGTTTGTCTTTCTTCTTAAACTTCTATCTTGATTTAGATTTAATACACTAAATTTTATTTTATCATGCAGATGAACTTTCACTAGTATAATATAATGTTAAATGGATTTATCTGGTGTTATGTTCGTCTACCTGTGTTTTGAAAGATAGTGTCTTCCTTTCAATTGCTCTTGCTATAAAAGTTATCAGCACTTTTGAATGCCACTTTCACATGAAGTTACATTATAGAATATTGACCCCAGAAATATACATGAGAGAGGATCATCCTTATTTCTTATCAGCTTATTTGGCATGTTAAACTTGATCTTTTTTGGCAGCCCTAACCCATTTAACTGCTTTGCTGATCTCTATCTTTGAATTATAGCCCTTGTTGTTGTCCTTGGACATACAAATGTTTTATTTCTAATCTTAGAAACACTCGGGCTTGGATCATAGTTGCAAGTGTTGCACTAATCTGGATGACAACCTAAGTTACCACTGACTGCCCGTGTAATGTCCCTCTTAATGTGATTGATATACTAACCGATAACTGAAATTTTTGTAAAATCAAAGTATTATTATTTTTCCTTTTTTCCCATCTGCATTTGGACCACATATGCATGCAGGTATAGAGGATTATAAACCATGATCAGTTCTCTCTATCTCTCTCTCTGGAACTGATTTTTCACTTAAACTTCCCATGTTTCACACTCTAAAGGCTGCAAAGAAGGCAAAACTTGAGAAGTTCGAGATCCCTGCAAAGATCAAATTGCTTTCAGAGCCATGGACACCCGAAACTGGCCTAGTCACTGCGGCTCTGAAGCTCAAGAGGGATATCTTGAAGAAAAAATTCTCAGAAGACCTGTCCAAGTTATATGCATCATGATGGTGGTCAACGGAGATTTTGCAACCTTCTGGAAATCGGCCAAAATTTTGATGTTAATGTGGGAGAGCCCTCGTGTAAGAAAGCACCCTCTGGCATGTTACCTTTTTCCCTGTGGTAATCTTCTCAAGCCATATTTTTCTGTATCTTCCTTTGTTCTTGTCAGAAGTTAATCTTAGGAAGCTCAGCAAGATAAGTTTAAATTAATGAATGCCTACAGCCTTAAATAGCGATCCTGCTTCAGTTAACGAAATGAATGAGGTGATCTTGAAATGAATGAGGTGATCTTGCTTATTTACATGTCTCTTTTCTGTGTTCATCTATAACCTAAGAACTTTTCCGTCATTTAAAAGTTTCATGTCCATAAGCGAGAACGTTGGAATTGTTATCGGGCATATGATAGAGAGAGATTTTCTTAGGGATATGAGGGGAAAGAACAAAAGAACTAGTATGATTTAGGCAGAGACCCACCTCAAACTTTTGTCCATGATGTAAACTCTGACTCGAAGCCAACCAAAATGGAAACAAACTCTTCCTTCCCCATGTGACCATTCCTTTGTTCGTGTCCCTTTCGAATTTTCTATCTTTCCCAATTTTATGTTACTATTTTTTTTCCTAGAATCATAGTCCCTTATCAGAAAAAAGAACGTACAGAATCATTAATATTCTCTCTCTCTCACTGGCCAATCTGTCCATCAGAGAGAGCAAATTAGCGACAATTTTGTGTGGTACACGGGTGTGAACTCCGAAAAGTGAAATGAAGAAACACGAGTCTTTTGTTGATTTCTTTATGATCATCAATGGAAGGAGGCAGCCGACCACTGTCGTACTGATGTAAAATCATGTGTGAATCAGACAAGGTCTTATTAATGCGTCTGGCAATTTTTTTAATGACGAGTGTTCTATGTGAGTTATGGCTGAAGTAGGCACCAAATCCTGATTTCCTCGAACTATTTCCCATCATTAGTCAACCATTTCTCGGACAACCCCACCAAACTGGGGCTTTCTTAACCATTAGGTCCTAATATTCATTTTCTAAACTACAAATTCAATTTTAAAATAATTATAGGTAACATCTATTAATAAATTTTATATTGAATACCTAACATCCTTATATTACTGTAATAATAAATTGGATAGTAATTTAACCAAATTAAATATTTTATAGTAAAAATGGCCCCCAAGTCAACCTAAAAAGATGCACATCACAGAGCAAAGGTTAAATGAAACCCAAAAGTTTGTATGAACCACAATTTTTTTTTTTTTTTTTTTTTTTAAATAAGATTTGAACTCACGACGTTAGGGAAGGGGATGTGACCCTCCTTGGGGACATATGAACCACAATGCACATGTGGTCCAATTTTTCTTCTATGGAGTTAATGCTCCATCTCCCACAACTACAAATGCAAACTCAATAATTCCCCGCCCCCCCTTCAATAATTCTTGGCGTGACAAAACAGAAGACTTTGCTGAAATTTCATTAAAGCACCATGGAAAACCTTAGCCCCTAGTTGTCCACAAATATCTAGTACCTTGGATTTTGATCTGCTTCATATCTTTTCAGCCATTTTTGTTATTTTTAGTTCTCCGGACTTATATATTATGGCAATTAATATATATATCCATGTTACGTCTCCATTTATTTCCTCTATAATAAGTTGTCACAATCTTGCTGAACCATAAACGTGACCACTTGGGGGGCTGTGGAGGGAGGGAGGCGGCTGGCTGCTGTATACACACACACACACACATATATATAGTATTGTACATATTATACAATTTTAAAAATTAATTACTCAAATATTATTTGTTCATAAAATTTATTACATCAAACTCATGAAAATTATAAAAGACGAAAATTTATTATTTTAAATATAGTTATATTTTATCTCATAATATGAATTTTCTTCTCCTTATTTTCATTATAAAGACGACTCACATGCCATGGACCACTAGCATTAGGCTTCTTGTGCGGGAAAGGGGGAAAGCGTGGACCTTTTTCCTAGAAGAAGAAAAAATAATAAGTCAATAAAAGCTTCAAGCATAAATAAAGTTAAATGACTATTAAGTTATGACGTAATAATCTTTTTTTTTTTCCTTTTATGGGAAAGTCATTACTTAATATAATACTTAACCTGCATTAATATATTTTTTTTTTATAAAAAAATACAATCAAACGGGATCGAATCAGAAAAATATGAAAGTGGAAAAATTTTACCGCTTGAACTATCCCAGAGAGACAACTGTATTCGTCTGATAGAAAATGTTTAGGATTAAATAAGAAAGAAAGAGAGAAAATACTAAAGATTAAGATAAAATTTGACGGTAAATCCAACTGAGTTTTCTAGTCAAGGAATGGTAGCTATTAAATTATAAATGAGACTGATTATTTAAAATATTTTAAAAATTATTTTAATAATAAAAATTTTGTAATTTATTTTGATAACTATCAAAGAGTTATTCATTCTCATGAATGATATTTATGAAAATAATAAAAATTTCTATGTCAATATTTGGTCGGTTAAAAAATTACTTCTTCTAATTTGTAATTTGGTGCAGCTGTGCACTAATTATCAATAAATTTTATATCTTTTATTGATAAAAAAAACTTATTATGATAAGCTTCTGGTATTAGAAAGCTAAACAACTGAAATTCATAGATTAGTGCAATGTGTGTGGGCATGAGAGAGGGAGACTAGAGAGAGAGAGAGAGAGAGAGAGAGAGAGAGAGTATGCGAAGTTGAATTTGGAGTCCGCTAATCCACAAACTTGCCCACCCTTTTGCTTAGTCCACAGTACTGATTTGTTCATTGGGCCAATCTTTGTGATTATCCTATTTACCAATATTTCCATATTTTCACTCGCAAGACATAAACACGAACACCCCTATAAAAGCTCTATCTTCTCGTAGTACACTTTCCTCTGTTTTCCTTAAAACCTCTCTCTCTCTCTCTCTCTGTGCCATTATTGTAAAACTCGTTCAGATGAATGATTCTAGAGAAAACCCAAGTTGTTATTTCCATCCAAAAGAGGGAATTGTTGGGGTATGCCCATTTTGCTTGAATGAGAGGCTTCTAATCTTGGCTTCAAAACAAGGTCACCACCCTTCTACTCATAGAAGAAGTCCCTCTGCTTTCCACAGAAAGTCTCCTATCAACCTTCCTAAAATCTTTGCTTTAGGTTCTTTCCTCAACCGGCATCGAAAATCCGATGAATTCGACAACGACGACGACGACGACTCTCTCGGTCTAGAAGGTAAGGGGACAATAACCTCCTTCAAAACCCATTTCTGTTTTCTTCTCTCTAATTTGCACTTCTTCATTCTTGGTTTCGTGATCTTGAATATTCTTCCTATTTAGAAACTAGCCTGTATTCATGAATTCATCGGTATATATTATAAATAGAAATAATTAACATATTCACTACGATTTTTTTTTTAAATTATTATATGTTCTAAAGGAAATATTGTTAATTATTGAGCTCGGTGAGATTATTGGCATCCTTTTTTCTTTCTTACTCTGTTAAGCTATATGAGTATTTTTGGGATGCTTTAAAGCTCTTCGTTTGCCATTGTTAGTATTTTTGGTTCTGATATACAAGAACGTAGAAATGAGAAATTTATACCCAGCATGGATATTATAACATAAATTTGAAATTATAATTTTTAAAACAAGTTATTTGGAATAAATATTATTTAAGATTATAATTTTTAAAATTATATAAGTATATATTATATATCTTTTAAAGAAATTTTAGGGGGCGGCTTGCCCTTCCTTCGCCTACAATATAGCGACAAAATTTAGATTTCGAAGCTTGCAATTATTAGTTAGGAGAAACGTCGTTGCAAACCGAGTAAAGCAAACATCCATTTCGCAATAATTGGGACAGTAATTCTTTAAATAGACTTGAGAGTGACGCTAACGTTCCTGATTAAGAAGAAAACAATGAAACTATTTTGGTGGTATGTGCTCCAAAATGTTAAAATACGGAAATCATTTGATCAACTGTATGCAAATCGGTGGCAATGGCAATCATACTTGTGATTATTTTTTCAAATCATCACACAGTAAAATGAAAAATGTATAGTTGTTCTCCCCAGAAATCCCAGAGACGGCCACTGTGCAAAAACAGTGATGACGTATTGTCACCAACCACTAAATGTAATTTTTTAAAATATATATATATATATATATACACTTTTTAGTTGTTGTAGATGTACATCATATATGTGTGGCTGAGTCCATATATATATATATATATATATATATATTTTAAATCCATATCCGGAGTTATATTTTGATACGAAGATTCTATTTAGAAATAATTCTGTTAATATAATTTTTTTTTATTTTTAAATTTTAAATTTGAAATATGATTAAATAATTTATTCCCTCGTCCTATCCTATCGTATGATTGTATTGATTCCATATATTTCACACGGATATTTACTAGTGTTTGGACACGGGATTCGGCAGATTCTTTCATTTCAATCAAGTTTGAAGAGAATGGAGTTGCCTCTTGGGAGAAAAACACAGTCTCAAAGGTCTCTCTACACAACTGCAACAAAAAGCCATGGGATTTGACCGAGGACACCAATAACACCAAAGGGACAAAGAGTGTAATAGAGCATGCAAGACCGCGCGCATCGCTGAGGTGGCGGAAGCGGATTGGCCACTTGTTCCATCTCATCAGATGGAAGAGGTCCGGCAAGGCAAATGCGAGCCATGTAAACAGCAAGGTGGAGGGTGTCAAGGTGAGGAAAGGCTGGATAAGGACTCTAACAAAGATGAGAGCCAAAGACTAAAAGAAAAGCTCGTAATGTATAGTTGGAGATATTCAGCTTTTTCCCCCCTTTTTTGGCCTTTTTCCTTTCACTGCCTTATTATTTTTGTGTGTTGAGGCTCAATGTGAGTGTAAAGCTGCAAAAATATATCCATATTATTGATATTTGTAGAGTCAACACATAGCTTTATTCATTATTTCCAAAATGTTCTTTTGATTCAACTTTTTTTTTTTTTTTTGTTTCTTTTTAGGTTTTTTCATTTTTATTTCATTTTATTTCTGGGGTTAATTGGATGCCTCTACTCTACTCTGGGGGGCTAGTATTGTGTAGCTGAGGCGGTCAAAGTAAAGTACAGCCTGGTATCACATCGATGTATCACTGTTACCACTCTGTTCTGCCACACTTGCGTCCACAGAACCCCATGTTAGAAGATTCTTCAGATGTTTGTCTATTTTATGGAACTGAGTCAAGTCAAATTTCTAATTACTTGGACCATGACCATGTTATGTTAGGACCATGTTTCGGGGGAATCCCTGTCTCTCTCTCTCAATTACCTTACATATCATCTCTTAATGAACATTTAATTAATAGTGACCGTAAGCAAAGCCAATGTTAGGTTGCCATCAATATATGATGATATATTGAGTTATTTCTAAATAAAATTTTTATATATATTAAAAAATTATTAATTAAAATATAATTTTATATATTAATGATAAAAAAAATAATAATAGAGCACAAGTGCCGCGGCATGCTCCCCTAGACCTTGTCTTGTAGTTGTCTACGCGGTAGAATCTCCCTCGTGTCTAGTAGAGAACGTTAGGGGATATTCAATTTTTCAAGTTAAAAGTCGCCTTAAATTGACCCTAACTTGGAAGTCCCAAGAGTTCTTTTTTTAAAAAAAATAAAAAATAAAAAATAAAAATTGATATTATCTGATAAATTTTAATAATTATAAAATTATATTCTTCTTAAATTTTATAGAGAAAAATTAATTTTAGGATTTTTACTAATTTATAATTAACAACGTGTAGTATGGCACTATTATTATTGTTACAGAGAGAGAGAGAGAGAGAGAGAGAGAGAGAGAGAGAGCTCTTATATGACCGCATCTCCAAACAAAATGAACTTTGAGTGTTACTAGGTACATATATTTTTGTATGACAAATATGAAATTTAGGTGACAACAAATGATAAATTTCTTTGCACGTGCATTCTAACATTGCATACGCCAAACAAACAGCCGACAGAGCCGTGGTTTGTTGGCTAGTGAAGTGTGCGCATGGAATTTGAAGGAAAGAGGGAAGCTGGTCTGGTGGGAGATTAGAAGAGATTAGATAGATTGTCCCAACCGATGGCTCTTGGCGCTGGACCAGTCTTCCTACAGGACCACCCATTTCATAATGTTTAGAAAAGCTTCATATGGGTTGGACGAAAATGACAAGACATGATTTTTCTACCCAACTTCATCAACAATTGCTTCACAAAAACATTACAGAAGAAAAGGGAAAAAAATTATTAGGAGAAAAGTGCATGATACAATCATGCACCGTGGATAGAATCATGATTAAGAGTCATGATAAATGGTTCTATTGGTTCAACTTAACTTCGACCCGTAAAATATATGAAAACGGTAGGATAGACATGTGATTTCCCCCACTTGCAAGGAGTTTACAGGTGGATTGCCATCTTATTCTGAGATTTGATGAGCAAGAGATGATCAAAACCACCATAAATAGCATTGCTTTTTTTTTTTTTTAAATCAAGAACGTAGGAAAGAGTTGGGAACAAAATTTTGTAAATAACGAAAACGGTTGTGTTGAAGTTGATTCAGAAGTTTGTGGATCATGGGATTTTGGAAGCTTTGCCCATCTCCTAAAAAGCTCCATTATATTGCCTGGTAAGGTACTGAAGTTCGACAAGTTTTTTGAGAAAATCAATAGGAGTGCTACATTCAAAAATGCCATAATTAGAGTTTTATATGAGAATGTGAAGCCATGGCAGCTCTATCTTTAGTCAATGGTGTTATCAACCAATTTGTTTGAGCTTAAAAAATCATTTGGGTCAAAATTTGGAGAAAAAATTCATGTATTGAACATGTAACGAACGTACAAAGTTGTATGGGAATGGATGATAAGATCACCAGAAATTTGGAGAAAGATCAGAGGTGGGGGAGAGACGGGAGAGAGAGAGAGAGAGAGAGAGAAATAATTGAGAGGAGTTATGGGAAGAGGACCCCGCAACCTCTATTATCCATCAATCAATAAATCAAGAGAAGAAAAAAAAAAGGAAGGCAACTTTATTTTTCTTTCATTCAAAGAAAGAGGGCTACTTTTGGAAGCTCCCTATTACCAAGTCAAAAGCACTTTATAGTGAGAGAAGCACAGGCACATTGTTTTGTCACACTTCTTTCTTTGGGCTTTGATCTTCTTCATATCCAAAAACCTATAGTAGCTATAAAGAATTACATTCAGGACTTTAGAAGACACTTTGGGGTTGGCTTTTCATATGCTTTTATTCCCCCTGTTCAATTTTCCCTGATGTTTATCCCTCTTTTTCCTGTCTTGGGCTTTTGGCTAGAAACACTCCACATGACTTGGTTCTTCTTCCCTACTTATTTTACCCTTAGACAGACACCATTCAATAATCTGCACTTGATTGCAATGCCATCAACTTCCTGCAAACATTTTCATGCCCTTTGATGTTAGAAGGAAGAAGAGAGATGTTATACACTATAAATTATGAAGAAATTCAAATATAAGTAATTTGGTTAAAATCTGGTTAAATCGTATAATCTTATATCATTTTAATTTTTTTCTCAAATAAGACAAGGTGAAAGTATTTATTAAAAAAATTATTTTCTGAATTTGTCTCCGACGCTCCCATTTCAAGGATGCCCTTTCAGAAGAAATGTGCTAAACTTCTATGATATGCCTAAAGAGTATATGTTTGGATTACACATGATTCGACGAACAATGCATCTGGTGCGATTTCACAAAGTGTATTGAAAAGGGGGGAAAAAATATTGAGAATGTCCTAGAATTGGGGAATTTGTATTGATTTTGGCTACGTTCATGATCTTAATGATTTATAAAAATTTAGACCTAATCGAGTTTTGATTTTTTTTTTTTTAATTTCAGTTACCAATGAGAAGTACAAGTTGAGAATGTTGCAAACATTGAACAGACAATTTCGTTGGGAGAGTGCGAAGGATATGGATATTCCCCAAAAGCCCATGCTCAATGTTGGCCCAATTTAAACTAAAATAAACAAATAATAAATAATTAATTAAATTTACAATTGTGGTGTGGTAGTGAAGAGAGAGAGAGAGAGAGAGAGAGGCTTTGAAACTTTTTCCATGTGGCTATAAATGGAGACACAACTCAAACATATAACAAACCATAGAGGAACACAATGCTACATAATTTCTTGGTTGAAAGTGCATCCAACTTGGCCTTGCCCACCTCATCGGCTATGTCTCCCCCCTCCCAATATTTTTGTTTGCTTTCTATCTTCTTTTAACCTGCACAAAGCCAGCTCAAACTTTCACTCATCTTCTGGTGCGCACCAAATGTTTGGTTTTCCACTAACAATATTAATATTGAAAATTGAAAATCAAATCTTATAAAGAATCATCTTTTATCACCTAACTTAACATACACACACAAAAAATACTTGCTACAAATAGTTATTAATCTAATAGTAATGTTAGTTTTCTAAGTATGGGAGCCAGAAAATTATTCTAAGAACCATGGGGGGGCCCCTTTAAAGGGGGGGGGGGGGAAAAAATATTTTTGGGAAATGCCCAACAGGGGAAAATAAAAAAAAGAAAAAAAAAAAAAAAAAAAAGGGGGGGGGGGGGGGTACCTCCCCCCCCCCCCCCTTTTTTTTTATCTCCTACCGGACTTAGTTTTTGAATAGGAGTCAACTTCCCTATTTTCTCTCATGATTGCAATTCTACGTATGTAACAAGTCTAATGACAATTGCATATTGGATTGTGAGACAATAAAAACTATTCTAAGGAGAGAATAGAGACAATTATTAGAGAGAGAATTAATTGTTGAGTAGAATAATTAATAGTAGGGGTTTTTTGATCGTACGAAAATCATCAGATTAAAAGATTGATACGTTGTGACATCATATTGATGTTCGATTACTGTGACTATCATCCCGACTGTGAGTTATTCGTGTTTAGAGTTTACGGTTTCGAAATTTTTCTGCATCACTGATTGAGATATATCTCAAACTCATCCTTTTACGATTCTGAAAATTACTTTTATTATTTTAACTGCGTGTATGAGTGACGCACTTCTGATATATATAAACTCGGGTCGATATCGTATTGACATTAAATCTGCTAGCTACTTGTACGTAGTGAACTCTATCATAATTTACTCTAACCGATGCCCTTCCACGTGATCCCTCAAATATTCGGCTACCATTCACCATAGCTTCTCGACCACAGGGAGCAACACCAAAGTTATACTCACCTCCACATCCACAACAAGCTAGGGGTATTCATCGGTTCGATTTTTAAATTTTTTGATTAATTCGATTTAACATTTTTTAATTTCAAATCGAAAATTAAACATAATTCGTTTAAATTCGAAATTCGGTTTTTGATTTGAATTTAAATTGAATCGAATAAACCAAATAAATCGATTTTAATTTTTGAGTTCTAAATTTTCACATAAATCCAATTTAACCAAATTCAAATTGATAAAACAATGAATTTTTTAACTACTATTTTATTGTTTGCTTAAAGAAGAAAAATTACAAATCAAAATTTGAATAAAAAGAAAAGAAAATAAATAATAAATAATTAAAATAAATAAAAAATGAGATAATTAAAAACCCTAATTCGGTTTTCAGTTCGAATTCGTATTAAAAATTTCAATTCGAAACTCGAATCGAAAATCAAATTGGGAATTTGATTCTAACCGAAAATCGATTCGAATCTAAAAATCGAATTCAAATTTAATTTGATTCGGTCGGATATTTAGTTACCACCAAATATTGCACACCCCCGCAACAAGCCACAAGTGGGAGCTCAAATCCTGCAAATTCACACACCCACTATATAAAATGTTCTGTGTGAAAAGTTGATTAGATCTTGACATTTTTTTTTGGATTGGTAAAAAGAGAGCATTGTACAGAGTAGAGATCCACATAGGCGAATGCAGCTGAAGGATGGTCTAGTCTAAGTTGGGCAAACACCCTCTTTCAATTTCTGATTGAAATATCGTGCAACTTCATTGCAAGGCTTGGTGCAACCCGCACTCTCGTCACACCCATCTTATGTGAGCGGAAATCCGACCAGAATGTAAGGCAACCTATAGGTCCTGTATTATGGAACCAAAATGATCTTCCTCCTGAATTGTATAAATTCTGCATTCATGACAAGCATATGATCAATTTCAAGGGGGCGAACCACGTGCAATTGCGGCATGACATTGCTAGCTCTCGTCTGGGTTTGGACTATTTGTTATCCTAATTGGGCTTCATTGGACCAGTTTCAGGCCCATCGACATATGACCCTTTTTTTTGGGGGGGGGGGGGGGGAGTAAAAGGGGACCAACAAGCCGAAGACAGACAGCGGGAATGCTAGAAAGCATACAACCCCAAAACTAAAGAGCAGAAGAGATAGGCTGAAGGACCACTGACAAAAGAGAGAGGACCATACTTTTTGGTTATAAGGTTTGATTTCTGGATCATGGATTAAGATATTATCTAAGAAGGTATTTAAAAACCAACAATATTATCTAAGAAGGTATTTAAGTCCGAAATTTTTTGAGAAAACCAATAGGAATGTCAAATTTTGAAGTGTGATAATTAGGGTTTGTGAGAGAATGTGAAACAGTAGTAGCTCTCTAACTTTAGTCAATGAGTATTGAACATGCCACAAGTACGAAGTTCGTTATCGTCCAATTATGTCATGTCACAAACGCGCACAAATTGTAGAATTTTTGTGTAATCTAGCAATTAATTAGGGAAAATGTCATTTAAAAAGTTCAAATTTGATTAAGTTGTCTCTAATCTCAGTCATTAATAAATTGAAGTATGTTGTCTCTAATTTCAGCTAATCCACCAGTGTCGGAGTTGGAATCACCGCAGTTAAAGAACGCTGGAAATTGGCAATCTTTGGAAGCAAAACCAGGTTTGAACTCAAGAAAACAGTGGAAAGGCATAGAAGTGAGGGAAGAGAAACAGCCATATTGGTAGAGTTGAAGCACTTCATCACGAAAGAGGGAAAAAAGTGAATGGAGGGAAACTCGAAATAAGTCTTGTTAGAGATGAGTTTCGACTCCACAAATACTGATTTCTTTTAATTTGATCGGTTGTTTTAGGGAACGATTTGAAACCTATAAAAGACTGCAGAGGTATTCTATCGGGAGAGACTCAACGCTCAAATAAAAAAGAGTGATTTGTGAATGGAATGAAGCAGAGTGAGAGCAAGAGAGTTAGTCTCCCTGTGACTTGTGTGCTAAGTCTAAGAGAGCGTACCTAGATTTCGGTGATGCGAAGGCCTTTATGTATGGGTACCGTAAGATTTATGTGTTTCCCGTGTGTTATAATCTTAGTTTCCTTGTGAGAAAATCCAAAAATTTTAGAGTTTGATGGTTAAAATATTCGGGAGATTCGTGATTTGTAAATTTAGTGATACGGGAAGATTTTTTCTCTTATCAATTAGATTCAAAAAGTTTCATTCCTTATTTAGAAAATGTTCATATAATTTCTTATCGATAGGAGAGTGCTATTGTTCTTTGACAAATGGGTTGAGAGTAATGTCATCTTTTGGAATGTTAAAGGTGTCTAAAGGTCGCCAATCGGTTAGTGTAGTGCCAATGACAGTTTTCGAGTGTGTCGGGTCATGTCTACCTTTCGGGGAGATTGATTCCTATTTATTGACACGTTTAAGCGTATGTGCCTTTTCGAATCATGGGTTTTGTAAGATTGAACACATTTCGTAGTGGGTCCTCTGAACGGATCCCATCATTTACTCCCGACTCGCAGTGTCATTTCGAGAGAAAAGTGCTATGAGTGATAACTATCGAAAAGATATAAAACTTTTAATGCAACATATGTCATTTTAATTCTCACGAATCCTCTTCAATACTCTTCATAAAGCCAAGTGTTGGGGTGTATTATACGCTTTCGTATTTTTCTTTCTCTTTTTGTTTCGAATCACTCCTTTCGTATGATAACTTTTCTCTTAAAAAATGTCGAAAAGTTCATCTTCTTCTTCTCGCCAAAATATCAATGATATTATGAGCTCAATTCCAGGCTAATATGTCACTAGTGAGCAATTATGTGTTGGTGTTAGCCACTGATAAATATAGGGCAAACAGGACGTCTGAGGATTGCGCCCCAATTTACAAACAATTTATAAAGTACGGCCTGAAAGTCCCGCATATGGACCCGCTTAGGGAAGTGATGCACTATTTGAATATTTACCCCACATTGCTCGTCCCTAATGTTTGGTGTTTTGTGGTCGCGGTAATTTCCCTGTTAGAGTTTTGTCGTTTTCGCTTTGACTTAAAGATTTTGGCGGTCCATTTTACGTTGGTGAGATGCCGAGGTCAAGATTCCACCCAAAGTTGGTACAAGTTGTAAACTCGTCGGGAATCCCGCTAGAAATTCTACTATAGTGAATTGAAAGACAAACATTGGATGCTCAAATACTTCTTTATGAAGTTTTTGAATAGGGACCTCTTGCATGTATTACCGAATGCCGATCAAGCACCATTACTAAAGGTGAGACTTCTGACCCCTACTTGCTATTCTCGTTTTCTGTGATCTATTAGGCGCTATTGCAAGTATACTCAACGGAACATCTGGGTGGACTCACTCATAGAGGACCAGATATTGCTTTTGGCGGGCCTATTAATCGATGAGAGGAGGAGAATCGAGAGGCTTATTTTGTTGAAACAAAGAAAAAAAGAATTGATTGACCTTCCGACATCTGTGGGGGACACCATCCTGGAGGAAGTTTCGACCAACAAGCAGGTGAGGTCAAATGCCAAAAGGCCATTGGAGGGAGCAGGTGAGGTCGAATGCTAAAAGGCCGTTGGATGGAGTCGATAGGTCTTCTAAGGTTTGGTCATAGAATGTCTCATCCCCTTTGTCAAAGAGGAGAAAAATTTAACTATCTAGTTGTCCAAAGAAGATGAGAGACCTGAGGACGCTAGGGAGCACACATCTCTTGTTGCATTAAGGTGTTCTGAATCAATAAGAGTAGAGTCGAAGGGAGCTGACTGTCTGTCGCTAGATGCATCTTCTTTGACAGGGGTTGCTAAAGAAGGCATCCTGATAGAGGAAGTTCCCGAAATGGAAGGACCAATAAGTGTTGCTATTCCAACGATAAGAGAGGGCCCATTGGCAGAGTCATATTCCTATTACACCCATGGACGAGACATCTGTACAGTCCCCTGCAGAGCCATAGTACTCTCCTCGCGAGAGAACGGATGGGGCTAGGTTCCCACTATCCATTCCTGTTAGATCGTTTGATGGTCAAAAGGATTGACAGGAGGGCAGATTGATCGCTATTGTGTGGAGGGTTATCGGTACAATTGTATTGATCCTAAAGAGGCACTTCACTTAGTTGAACGATTTGACTTTCATGTTCCTGATCTGGAGTTGTCAAGAATGTCTCAGGAGCAGATCGACAAAACTCTTCAATCTCTTTGCCTGATGGTGTTGTTTCCCGTCATGACTCGTTTTGCTTTGTTTTCATTTGACCTTAGCTGACTTGTGTTCTTTTTTTCCAAATTGCAGCATTAATGAAACTCCAGAGGAAACAGAGGAAGCAATTGGAGAAGCATGTTAATCATTTGGGTAACCAAGTCATAGCACTACAGGACGCTTTGGAACAGAAGGGAGAGGATGCCGAGATAAGGAAAGTCTCAAATACTTTGCTTGCTGAGAAAGATAAACAGATTAAGCAATTACAGAAGGACTTGGCCTTGTCCTAGAAGCAGTGCAAAGAGCTGGAAGCCAAGGCGTGGCTCCGCATAGCAAGCCTAGCAACCGTTGATACATTAATCCGATCATAGGAGGAGTCCCTTTGGGAGGCTAAGCAGAAGATATCCAATCTTAAGGAATCTATCACTAGGGATGTTGCGATTCTTAGGCATTCTCAATGTTGGTTGTTGGAAAGATTAAAATGTGCCGAGACGATAGCTTACCAGGGTGGGATGTATGATGCTTTGCCTCCTCTCAAAAAGGTAGTAGGTCGGGCGGTAATGGACCAGGATTCGATCTCTACAGTTCCGGTCAGTGGACCTACTAGATCAGCCATGACACAAACAAGTGTGGAGCCCTGTTCTTAGGAGGTTTTAGTACTTCCCTCTGTTCCTCATAACTTTGTGTAACTTTAGTATTGCAGAATTTTTTAATTGAGAAGTCTTTTGTATCATTGCTTCATGTATTCATCTTCGCAGAAGATTTTTCTTAAGTAAAAATGGGTTTTATTTGCATACTCTAGATGTGACTTGTTGTCTTTGATAACTCCTAGACCAATCGGCCTGAGGGAGATCACTAGCTTATCCAAGAGTGTATCGTCTCCGTTAGAAAGTCTTATCAATTGAAATGTAGTCATCTCTTCGAAGACTATATTCCATTCGTCCTTTTGATAACCCCGACAATAGTCTTTTGATTAACGAAAGTGGCCCCCAATGATAGACTGAGGTGACATAACTTTACTCGAGAGAATGTGCCCTATCAATAGGTCAAACGACATGGGTCCGCTCGAGGGAACAGATTCTAGTGACGTATTAGGGTGTCACATCGGGATGCCATGGGCTCATTCAAAGGGATAGATCCCACGATAAGTCTGGGCATCATAGGTTCGTTTGGGGGATAGATCCCAATAATAAATCAGGGCGATATAGCCCCGTTCGGGAAGATAGATCCCAATAATAGATCAGGACGACGCAGATCTGTTTGGGGAGATAGATTTTAACAATAGGCTAGAGTGACACGGGCCCATTCGGAAAAATAGATCCCAATGATAAGTCAGGGCGACATGTTCGGGGAAATAGATCCCAATGATAGATCAGGGCGACACAGATCCATTCAGGAAGATAGATTCCAACGATAGGTCAGGGCAATATAAGCTCGTTCGGTGATTCAATTGAGTACAATCGGTTCATTAGTATGTGTTGTCACGAGAGTAAATTGGTAACGAATAAATTGAAAGTAACAATAGAGAGACAAGAGCCACCCGTTAGGGAATATTGAAAAAACGTTCACCAAAAGAGAACAATTCAAAGTTTATATGGGAGAGAACGTAGGAAACTCCAGATCATAAGTTGAAAAAACACTATGTAAGGTTCATGAAGAGACTATTTGTAATTAATCTTGAGGATCACTCCATCCGATCTATTGTGCAGCGGTTGATCGATTGGCTACTCATTCGGTTCATTCTCCCGTAGCAGATCGTGCCAATCGGGAGAGGGTATATTCCTCCCTTTCATACTAATAAATTTTTGTAACTTTCTACTTTGGACCAAGAATTTTAATTCGTCTTTGAGTTTTCTACAATCGTCAATCACTTGGTCATAGTCTCGATAAAAATGACAATATTTGGACATATCTTTCTTAGGGTCATCCTCTATAGAACGAGGAGACCACCTGATGTAAAGCTTATTCTTGATCTGAAATAAGACTTGACCGGGAGTCTCGTTTAGGGGAGTGTAAGTGTTGAACTGTCACTGGGGTGGAGGACCTGGTCGATTCTTTTTTGGCGACGACTATCGAGGCGATCAGCAGCATTCTCTTCAGAACGATCGATTCTTTCACCGATCAAATGTTTCAACATCTTTAGCTACGACATACTTTTCAACACTAGTGTAGAACTCTTGGATAGTAGAAAGGGGATTCTTTGTGACCGAGATTTTCATGCCGGAAGAGCATAACCCAATAAGCAATGCAGCCAGCGCGATAGAATGGTTCAAACCCTGGACCTTCATCATCTCGATCTTGAATTTTTCTAGAAAGTCTCTCAGGGGCTCATCATCCCTTTGTCGTAGTGAGAGTAAAAAGGTGGACTTTCTCTTGGTCTCTCGGCTAATCACGAAATGAGTTTCGAATTGCTGTCGAAATTGAGAAAAACACTTGACGCTAAGTGAGGGGAGTGAATTGAATCACGTCAGTGTATTACCCTTGAGGGTAGTAGGCAAGTGTTTACACATGGCGGCATATGTCATGTCCCTTGAAATTATCACCGTTATAAAATGAATAGCGTGGTCACGAGTGTGGGTCTTATCGTCGTGTCTCTCCATGGGAGGTAAGAGTATGTCTCGGGATACTGGCTCTAAGAAAATTTTGGGATCGAAGGGTGACATACTGGAGGGATAAAAAGGGGCATCGTTCCTTTTGGTATTAGCTCGTTTAAGTTTATCTACGATAAGTTGTTCGACCTGCTTTCTCAAGTCATTAGGGTTGTGGCAGGAGGTCACTGATAACTCATGGTTGAGTCGAGATGCAAACCGTCGCGAGCGTGCCTACCCAGATCTTCCCAAAGAGGATTATCCTTCTGGTATAATAGTACGGCTGAGTCCCTCTAGTTGTTTGCTTATATTCTGTATTCTTGACTCTAGTCTCTTCAGTTTAGGAAGATTGGCTCGGTCCGGGGATACTAGCGTGGGGGGTATAACTGAATGTTCTTGACGTGTGGGTTGTGTAGCCTGCTCTAGGTGAGAAAGTTGAGAATGAGCGACACAATTGTTAATGTCAATAGAGTGTGCAGGCGTCACGGGAAGAGCATCATCAGTTAGGGTAGCAGCATGCCCATCTATGGCGGATGCAACCTTCGAGACAATTCTAGTTCTCCTCTTTGGAGGTATGGTTGTTTGATGATTCGAGATACTTGACAAAGGAGCTCTAGTTTGTTTCCCATGAATGGTGACAATTTGTTGGAGGTGGATTTCAGTTTCATAAATACCGATTTCTTTTGACTTGATGGGTTGTTTGAGGGAACGAAATTTAGTGATACGGGGATATTTTTTCATTTATCGATTAGATCCAAAAAGTTTCATTTCTTATTTGAGAAATGTACCTCTAACTTCTTAACAATAGGAGAGTGCTATCGTCCTCTGACCGATGGCTTGAGAGTTATATTATCTTTTGGAATGTCAAAGGTGTCTAAAGGTCGTCAATCAGTTAACATAGTGTCAATAACAGATCTTGAATGTGTTGGGCTGTGTTTATCTTTCAAGGAAATTGATATCTATTTATTAACACGTCTAAGCATACGTGCCTTTTTGGATCATGAATTTTGTAAGATTGATCACATTTTGTAGTGGGTTCTGATCCCTTCAAGTCTGATATATATAGAGCCTGATTTGTTTTCCAGAGCCTTCTTTCAGTTGCTCATTTTGCATTTGTCTTCGTCTCTGCAATGTCTAGAGTGATATTGATAGGGCCTGAATCAATACAAGCGTGTCAAAGTCCCGCGCCGAGAAAATCTCATTCGGCTTTCATTTTCACGGATTTACTTTCCAAACATTAACTTCTTTCCGTTGGATTGGAGACGTTGGTCTGTTCAATTACAGCCAAATTGCGAAAATGACCGTTGGTCAAGACGTGCGTAACACGAACTTACCCAGGACTAGGCTTGAACTAGGAAAGCCACAATTTTCACAAAATTCAGGTTCTTAGGTCCCATACCATGAAGAAGAGTCAGTAAGGGTAGGCACACTTTTCCACAAAGACGCGCCTAATGCCAGAATTTAGGACCGTGCCCATCATTGCACTATTCAAAGTCCTACTCAAGATTTTTTTGAGGGAGAGGGAGGGAGGGGGAGAGAGAGAGAGAGATTAAATTCCAGAATCTGCCATTTATCTTTTTAAAAATCCAAACATCACTCCTCATTACTCAAATATGCAATGTAGTTATGTACAAGTCACTGCCCACACAATACAAAAAGGGTGATACGAAAAATAAAATAAAAAAAGGAACACCTGGAAAAGGGTAAATAAAAGAGAGAGAGATTGAAACAACATACAGAGTCTTCACAAGCAAAAACTTGGTTATTTTTAATGCCACTGACTATGATCTACAAATAAACAGATACAAACTTATAAGCTTTGCCAGGATAGTTGCAAAACTCACTCATTTACGTCCGTGCAGAGAGGAATCTCAGATTCTCCAGGGGACGAAGGCTGCAAGGCCCTGATTCTGACAATGTATTTTCTACAAGCAGTGCTTTCACTCCCTGAGGTTGATTCAGATCCATCTAATGTGAGTTGGGCTACAGATACATTTTCATCATAAGCATAGCCAACATGGTTTCCACATTTGCGACAAAGTAATTTTATTCTCCTACGGTACAAACCCCAAGACTGCTTGGATTTGTAATAAGGTGTGCACTGAATTTCATCAACCTGAGTAAATCTACTCTCATCAACATTGAAGAATGAAATAATTCCTCGCTTGATAGATTTCCCATATTTGGTGCCAAGGTTTGTAATGTTTCTGCTTGATGAGTTCAGATTTAGCTCATAACCACAGGTACCACAGCTGCAAGCAAGAGATCATGTTATGTCCAGATACATTATGGACAAGCATTTATTTCTTCTTTCTAATTCACTAAATCAAAAGAGATAATAACAATACAAAACAAAGAGGTAGATGGCAATAAGTAAAATTCACCAAGAAAAAGGATGTCACATTAATCTAGAGAAACATACATCTGCAGGCTACGTACTCTGACACAAGCCAAACATACCCATATTGAACTAAATATGGTTCATACAAGAAATAAAGGGAAATGAAGCTAATATCATGAGTCATGCTACTAAAGTTTAAGGTGAAAAACATCCCCACATGGTCACATAAGAATCACATAATCCATTTAGAAGTGTTATCAATTAGCATGATTAATTTAGGAATATACGCCAAGGCAAAATGGTTTCCTCATCAAGGTTTTAAAGAGAGCATTCTAGGAAAAGCTACAATAACCCCCGTAAGCGCAGGCACATAAAGGTTGCTGGCCTACTACCAACAATGCAGCCATAATCCTCATCTTATTTTTAAAGAGAACATGAGAGGAAATGCAACACTAGTACTACAATACCAATAAGAACAAAATGTTGTCCCCTAAATACTTTTACAGTCAATGCCACCAATGTCCAATGAGCAGCATAGGCTTTTTATTATGTTTAGAAGAGAGCATGTGAGAAAATGCTGAATAGACTAAAGACTGATGAAGGTTGGTACCTCCCAAGCCCTACCACTTTGAAATCCAATTAATCTCTCAACTTTTTATCATGAATGAACAACTACTGCAATTAGAAGCGTCCAAATTCTCACCAGACACGCAGTATTTACCGGCCATCAGAATGAATAATTAACAAACATATATTGGCCATGTTTAAAAAAGATGCCATGATAGCAAAATGGAAACATGGTAACATCACCGATCTATATCTATCCTTTAAATCATTAAGGGGCCTTTAAGACATGCTTTTACGGTATAATTCTTGACACCATCATCAATCACTTTAGAAGATGCAACGACGCCCTTTTACTTTCAATGAGACATCCAAACATGTGATGACAAGCAGGTGACCAATTTTCCACCAAACTCTCTCTCTCTCTCTCTCTCTCTCTCTCACACACACACACACAGTTTTCCAATTCAGATTGTCCTATACCAATGTAAGTATATTTAATACTTCACAGCCTGGAAACTGCTCATCAACTCGTTTTTCTTTAAGACAAGAAAATTGGAAATTAAAGGGGTGGGGGGGAAACAGATGAGCAGTTCAAAATTTCAATCAATTGAACCCAGTATAACTCTCCCTAGTTCAGAACTATGCCACCAAAATTAGTTCAATCCATTCATCTACTAATCTCTCCATTTAGCAATCATTTCAAGATAAAAAAATATTCTAATTAGACTGCTTCAGACGCTGCCTATTAAGTCAACCCCCCCCCCCCCAAAAAAAAGAAGCCATAATTCAGCACAAAAAATTTCCAAAACCCTACAACTCTTCCTATTTAATCCTCCCAAACAAACCCCACGAAGCCTAATCTGCCAATTGATTAACACATAGTGGAATTGCATCAAACCAAACGTTCCAATTCAATTAATTTTTTTTAAAAAAATTACACAATTCAGAGAGAGAGAGAGAGAGAGAGAACCTGTAGGAAACGTCTCTGATAGAAGAACGATAGAGACTATTATGGCGATTTCCGTTAGGAGAAGCATCCATCGAATAGTTCTAAGGAAACGGAAAGCAAAGTGAAAACGTGGTTCGACTAATTCGATGACCTTTAACGCATAACTCCCGTTGCCACCTCCGAATCTTTGTACCCACTTCTTCTTAGTCGCGGAGAGAGAGAGAGAGAGAGAGAGAGAGAGATGGGGGTTGTCACAGTCACAAAGAAATGTGAGGGAGACCCAACGGAAATCGACACTTTTGTCTTCTGTCGTTTCTGGACCTACACGTGTTTTGATCTTCTTATCCATTCTTTATTATGCAGCCCAATTTTCAACGGCTGTGATTCTCTTCATCACCTTACATGAAACGCCAAATAATTTGTTATCAATTTTAATTTATTTCGTTTCTTTTTTCTTTTTATGCTTGTCGGCGGCACAGAAAATGGAAGATCTCAATTTAAATATTTAAGAAATATATAATCTAAATACTTTTCCGTGTAATCACAGTAAACCATATATTTTTTTTTTCTGATTTTTTAGTATTTTAAAGTTTTAATAAATATCTTTTATACCTAAACTAATGCCATGCTTTTTTGAAGGCTTTGATCATGTTCTATCATTATCAATATGTACCCCTGAGTAGTAAAATAACAGCAGTAATTGCCTTTTACATGATATAGAAGGCCCACTTATCACTATAATATTAATATATATATATATATATATATATATGTTAAGAATTTAACTAAAGAACTTTCTCAAATGAGGATTCACATGGCTTTTTGCAACTTAAATAGACAAATTTACTAATCGAAAGTACTTTTGGACTCAAATAGTACTATTTAACAGGGTTGTATCTACATAAGGACTAGGGATGGCCAAGTGCCCACTAAAATTTGATTTTTTTTTTTTTTATTTGCATAGTGTATTTGTCCATCCTCTATTATCTAAATTAACCCCCCCTCAAAAAAAGATTTTTATATGGTTTGTCTTAATTTTTATTTAATTGCTTTTTCATATTTCCAAAATATTTGCGAACTCTCCGTTTTCTCTGGCTGCGCAGTGTGTGTTGTGAAAAAAATAATTAAAAATAATTATAATTTATTAATTTTCTAATATTAACATAATTAAAAAAAATATTGAGATTTTGATCATAAAAGATTTAAAAATCTAAATTCTAAATTTAAATTTTAAAATAATGCGATAGATAGACAACACCCTGAAAATTGAAGAAAACCCAAAATATATGAAAAATGAAAAAAAAAAAACTTTAAGAATATGTCGTTAGACTGTGAAGCATGCAATTGAAGGGAAGCGAGAGAAAGAAAAAGGAAATGTTACTTTTTAAAGAGTTATAAACTTGCATGTGTACTTTTTGGAACAACAAAGATATATATAAAAAAAAACGTATAATTTTATAATAATAAAAAAAATGTTGTTTTTTGAAGGAATGAAAAAGGGAATGTTGATTTTTAAGAAAAAAATTAATCTAAAATTATAATATTTAATAATTTAACTGTGAAAAACTCATAAATATTAATATTTAATTTAATTTTTTTAGATTAAAAAATTTAAAATTAATTTTAAAATTTAAATATTTAGATAATACAAATGACAATTTGAAATATCAAATATTTTAATATTAATATTTATATATTTGATATTTAAATAAAAAATAAATTGTAACACAAAATATTAAAATATTAAAAAATAAACTAAAACTATATTCAATAATTTAATTTAAGTAAAATTATAAATATTAATATTTAATTTCAAAATCTATAAGAAAAAAACATTTAAATACTTAAATATTTATTTAACATTAAATATATTAAATTAGAATGATAAAAATATTTATATAATATTAATATTCGTATAATATTTAAAAATAATTTTAAAAAATTTATAAATATTAGTATTTAGTTTAAAATTTTATAATAACAAAAACAAATAAATATTTAATTTAAATACTTAAATATTTATTCAACATTAAATATATTAAATTAAAATGTTAAAAAAATATTTATATAATGTTAATATTTAAAAAGATAAGAAGCATGATCATGGGTTTGTGCGGTCACGTGACTTGACGACCACACGTGACCGCACAAGCCCCTTTTAAGGATTTATTTAGATATATAGATATATGAAAAAAAAAATGCAATTGGAATTCTAAAATAAAAATGGGAATAAAAACGAATGGAAAAAAAAAAGTAAAAAAAAAAAAAGAAAAGAAAAGAATTGGTAAAAAAAAGAATTTGGATTAAAAAAATAAAGATCTGGATTGCAAAAAAAAAAAATCAATAAAAAAAAAGTGGACGGAAAAAAAAGAAGAGAGTGAGTAGAGTCACGTGAGTGGTCGTCACTCACATGACTTTACAAGAACTTTTTAAATTTACATATAGATAAATTAAAATGTTAAAAAATGTTTATATAATGTTAATATTTAAAAATGTAAGATGCATGATCACGGGTTTGTGAGTGGTCATGTGACTTGACGATCACACGTGACCATACAAATCTATTTTAAGAATTTATTTAGATATATAGAAAAGAAAAAAGTGCAGCCAGAGTTCTAAAATAAAAAATGGGACAAAAATGAACGGAAAAAAAAAGTGAAAAAAGAAAAAATTTGGTAAAAAAAGACTTGGATGAAAAAAAAAAGACTCGGATTGCCAAAAAAAAAAGCAAAATCAATGAAAAAAAAAGTTGAACGAAAAAAAAGAAGAGAGAGAGTGGGGTCACGTGAGTTATAGAAAAAGAAAGCGCAATTGGAATCCTAAAACAAAAAAAAGACAAAAATGAATGGAAAAAAAGTGGGGGGAAAAAAAAAAGAAGAGCTTGATAGAAAAAAAAAGTTTTGAATGAAAAAAAAAAAAGGAGAAAGAGAAGCAAAAAAAAATGCGGATGGAAAAAAAAATGAGAGAAAGAGTAGGGTCACGTGAGTCGTCGTCACTCATGGGAGGTATATCTTAGATAACTAATAATCTCATTTTATTTTTATTTTTATTTTTGTCTCTCTCTACAAAATGTATTCGGTTTTTGGATAATATTTTTGTATTGTAAATTTTTTAAATAACTATTTTAAGTAATTTTAATTAGGAGAATACTTAATTTTCATTGTATATTTTTGTATTGTAAATTTTTTAATAACTATATTTTAAGTAATTTTAATTAGAAGAATACTTAATTTTCATTGTATATTCTTTTTTTTTTTTGTTACACAAAATTGAACTTGAAATCTCTAGATTAGGGAAGAGAGTTGTGATCACTAAGCTTTTTTTTTATGACATTTTTCATTGTATACTCTAATTGTTTTAATTATGTATAAATTTATTTGAGTGGAAATTTTTGAGATTATTTTGATATTATTATTTAGATTTTTATGTTATGTGTAAATATTTTCGAGATGTATACTGAGCATAATCGCCCACTTGAAAATTTTCAAAATTCATCATCGCTTTCTGATATGAGGCAAAGGAAACAAACTTCATATGTACAACACTAACCTCAACTATATTATTACTATTTATCAAAATCAAAGAAAAATCATTTACAGATTACATATATAGTAATGATTTTCAAATATTAATTAAGGATGCTTGATTTGCATTCGACAAAATTAAATTCATTAACGTTATAGAATTCATATTTTTATTTGAGTTTAATAAACTTTTTATTTTGAAGATTTTATTTTCAAATCTTCATTTTTATTCTATTAATTCAAATAATTTATATAAATTTAAATCTAATTTTTTATTTTTGTTTTTTTTAATCAAACATTTTCACGTAGTTAACTAAACTACGTAATATTAAAAAAAAAAGTACTGTTTTCCTTATGATTGTCTGGACAACTAATAACCCACAAACATGTTTACTTGAATTTCGTATAACAAGGGAAAAGATTCGCCAAACATACATTAAATCAAATCAAATGTCTTTAATCAAATGTTTATTTCAACCAAGTAGGATTAAGATAATACTAACAGCACAGAAGTGCAAGACCTATGGTCAAGTCAAAGAGGAACGTTCATTGTTCATTATTGGGAATCTCGTGTTTACCGTTTCGATTTTTTAATTATTTGATTAATTTAATTTATTATTTTTTAATCTCAAATCGAAAATCAAATTTAATTTGTTTAAATTCAAAATTCAAATTTCGGTTTAAATTCGAATTGAATCGAATAAATCAAATAAATCGATTTTGAGTTTTTAACTTTAAATTTTCACATAAATTCAATTTAATCAAATTCAAATAGATAAAATAATGAATTTTTTAACTAATATTTTATTACTTACTTAAAAAAAAATTATCAATCAAAGTTTAAATAAAAAAAATAAATAAAGAATGAAATAATTAAAAAACCTAATTTAGTTTTCTGCTCGAATTCATATTAAAAATCTCAATTCAAAACTCAAACGGAAAATCAAATTAAAAATTTGATTCTAATAAAAAATCGATTCGAATACAAAAATCAAATTCAAATTTAATTTTACTGAGTTTAGGGTCGAATATTTAATTATCATCTTGCACACATCTAATCTCCGTACATGAGGGATGGACGGTGGTCCATTCGATGTTTGTTCCTTCGATATATTCATGAGAGAGATGCAGATAGAGAGTGAGAGAAGCCCTTCAGTGGAAAAAAAATATACAATATAAATTGGATTATAAATTGAATCTGCATCATAATTTCACTGATAGCAGAGAGATAGAGAGCGATAGACGAGCACTATTCTTGGATTAACATTGGAAATAGAATTTGTTCAAGCATTATAAGTTTACAACACGCAGGACGAAGAGAGTGTGGTTTAATCTTCTTCTTCCTCATCGGTCAGAAATTTACCTGTTCCAGGGTTCAATGCAGCGAAGAAGAAGAAGACAACATTGAAGAGCACAAGTGGCTCGATTTCGTTCACTGGTATTCCTGTCTCAATGTTCAATTGTGCAAGTGCACCCTTCCCTGTAATGATTTCTCCAATAAGAGAGAACGCTATACCCAACTGAGCCAATCTCCCCACAAACAGCTCGTTTGACTTTGTAAATCCAAACAGAGGACCTTGCATTTCAAAATCACAATAATTCATGCTTTGAATATGTCGGCATAACAAGTTGCACTCAACTAACTTTTGCCTTGTTACCTAGCTTCATCAACCTATGACCCCAAATTCTAGTTCTAAATAAAATCAAAATTGTTTTGATCATTATAAATGATTATTTATGTTATTTTGTGATGATGCATAAGGAAAGTGGGGTTTTACCTCCTTCCTTGAGACCCAGTGCAGACCTGAAGGTTTTCCCGGGAGGAACAACGGCTCCTCCAAGTCCTGTAGGAGGGGTAGGGTCATCGACAAAGCGACCCCTATCACCGAGGGCTCCTATGGATCCAAGCAATGTAAACAAGATGAAGAAGAGAAGAAGAGGCTCTGCTTCATAAATTGGAATTCCAGTTTCGAGATTCAATTGTGCTAGAATTCCCTTTCCTGTGATTGCTTCTCCCAACAATGATGCCTGCAATTTTTATATTGATCGAGGATTCCTCAACATTTCAGAAGACATTCCACCTTTTAGTTTTGTTCCAGGACATTGATTTCTCTACAAACTAACGTCAAATGCAATATTTAGATTTTTGCAAATTGTGGCTCTCCACGAGGGTACATAAGTCCAGGGGAATGGTGCACCTCACTATAAAACATAGGCCACCGTTTGCGGGTCATAGGAATGGAAGATTCTCAATGGCTGAATATACCCTCAAATAGAAAAAATGATAGATAGACTAAATAAGTTAAAAATTAATTAAAATAAATTATATATAATAATCTATTTTAATATTTAATCAATTTAAAATTATTTAAATATAGAAAATTATGATTTTTTAATAAAATACTATTATTTAGAATTTACTTTATTTAGTTGTTAACATATTTAGTCCGAGTACAGTTGTTAAATTTTCCACTAATATATTAAAGGAAAAAAATCTTGGACTACACATATAATATATATATATATATCTCTAAATAATATATTAAGCAAGGGCAAGAGCAAAATGAAATACTCACGGCGAAGCCAATCATGGCAACACGACCCACAAAAAGCTCATTTTGCTTAGTGAAACCAATTCCACCAGAAGTTCCAAATATGCCATCTTCAACCTTAAACTTAGGCTTTGATTGCACGGCCTGCACAGAAAAAAGCACATACATTAGATTCATTTTACATGCTCAAAATCAAATAATCTGAAAAAAAAAAAAATTAATCGTTATACTTTAGTACCTTTTTGGCAGGTGCAGCTTTGGTCTTTGATTTGAAGAGAGCAAAGGTTTTTAGGGTCGGCAAATAAGGAAGAGACTTGGTTCTAGGAGGAAGCAAGAGAGGAGTGAATGAGGTTGGCCTTAGCTTCTGAATTTGAGATTTGAGTAAAGGGTCAATTACTTGAGGACCCGAAACGCTTGAAGTGATCAGCATGGCTTGAGCCATTGCGTTTCTCTTGTATTAATTTGAGGGAAATGTAGATAGCAATAAAATAAGCTTTCTTTCTCTCTCTCTCTCTCTTTCCTGGTTCTTGTGGCTTGAAGGGTTTTTGAATCTGGGAGACCAAAATGTGTGTATGGGAGAGTTTTATCAAATAGATGTGGATGTGGTGTGAGAGTGTTGTGGTGGGTGAAAAGAATGACCACGTCTGCCCACCTACTTTGTGATTCCGAGATAGTCTTTTTTCTTTTCTGCTAATACGATTGCTGCGTTTATTTGAACATATATTGAAAATGAATCCTGGAGTAAAACTCTAGCTTGTGTACTCAGTAAGCTCTGTGACCATGTAAATAATAATATGAAATTGAATTTTTTTTTATTATATCTTTGTCTTTTTAATTCTATAACAATAAATAATTCATTTAAAAGAAATAAATACTAAATTTAAATTAATTACTAGTAAGAAAAAACTCGAGATAAATGTTGAACTTGTCAATAATATAGTTTTTTGCTCTTGTCTCTCTCACTCTTTTTTTTTTTTGGGTGCAAATCTCTCTCACTCCCTTCTCCTCTCTCTCTGTGCGCTTCCCCCACCCCCCCCCGGCGGCCAATGACACAGATGAGTTGCAATGATGAAGTCTCATGCACGATGCAAGGCTGCAGTTTTTTATAATACAATTAAGATCTTAATTTTTTCCCCTAGTTGATAACTTTTTTTTTTTAATAAAAAACAAAAGAATAGTTCACTTTCATCGCAGGTTACGTCCTCTAGTTGATAACTATTAAGCTATTAGTTAGTTATATTGTCTGTATGGATGTAATAGAATTTTTCTAATAATAAGAAAGTTAAATTGTGATTCAATCTATTTATGATTAAATATATAAATAATTAAATAAGGTCTAGTTGGTCAATAATTAAATATTGATATTTTTAAAATAAAATATTAAATTTAAACTTTATATATGATGAAAATTTTGATTTTAAAATCCTATTGAAATCAAATTAAATTAAATTGAATTTATCAATTCCACTATCGACTAACATCAGTTAAGGTTTTTAACGCCATTCCATTCCTGGGTTCGAATATGTAGCGGCCCTATGTCCACCAACCAAACCTCATTCCATACAGGTCCACCTTGGAACCCCCATGGCCCAAGTTTCCCAAATCTACAGAATGAAGTTGGCTTTGAGAAACTCCAGGAAGTCAAATGTAATACTTAAAACCATCTTATTGGCTCGGAAGTCAAATAATATTTTTTATAACATCAAGATTTGAATATGAAATAGTTGAAAAATGAGATTCTGACCATCAAGTTGTCCCCTTGAGGACATTTAAAATAATATTTATAAAAAATCTCATAAATAAAAAACATCTAAAGTTGTTGTTGTAATCATAATTTCTTATATTATTAATATATATATATATATATATATATATATATATATATATATATATATATATTCAAACGGCTCTTCTTTTATGGTGTTTTATGATATAATTTTTATAAGGCGTACGAGTGCTACAAATTGGTTAAGATGGTAATTTTGAATGAGTTAGGTTTTATGGGCCAGAAAAAGGAAAGAAATAATTTCCTCTTGGATGGGCAATCTCCCCAGTCAACCAATCCCATTTCAGCCTGCCTGATGATGGTGTACTCATTGCGAAAAGAACTTTTGGATTAAGAACAGAGTTTTCGGATCCAATTAACATTGTTTCCCTCGTAGCAACATATGGCCATGGTACACTCGATGACATCAGCATGCTGTGTTTATTAGCAGAATATTAAATTTTTTAATTAAAATTTTAAATATATTGAGAGAGATAATCCATAATTTAGATTTTATAATTATTGGAATTTTTTCAAATACCGTGACTACTACGTTCATACTCTTGTTTTTGTCTACCTCATTTCAAAATCAATATTTTAATGATCCTTTTCATGATGTCCCCAGGTCCAGGGGGCAGGAGGGCATGTCAGTGCTAAGACGGGCTTAAAATTATCAAATGGGCCCATAATAAAAAGGCCAATGGGCCTCCCATGTGGCTATAGAAAAAGGCTCTTTCGGCTTTGAAAATCAATGTTCGTCAAATTCCAATCATCCAAGCAGTCTCCACGTGATCGGAGCCCGTGGGGCCTACCGTGGGACATCGGGTAGGGCTGAGGTTGATTGCCCTTTCTCTGCATAATTGTTAAACAAGCCGAGGACCATTATTAAAAGGCCATAAGTCCTGTACTTTCAATACTTTTCGAATGCTGGTAAAGTTCCCATCTAATATAATATAGCCATCATAATTTTGAATTAATAATAGGATAATCCCTTGAAGATCTGTTTCTACTTTTTCTAAGCTACCCACAGTTGATTAGTTTTAATTTTTATGAAGTTATTGATAAAAAAAAATAAAATAATAATTTAAATCAATCAAGTTAAGAACGGATTCGAAGGACCACAAAATATTGAAATATTTGAAAAATAAATCAAAAACTAATCAAAACTATATATCCGAAGTGTTTGAAAAAAAAATGAATTAAGAAATATGTTTCATGACTTATATATATATATTTGTGTCGTAATCTCTGTAAATAGGAGATCTTATTTACCCTAGAGTGAAAACTATTTCTATTTTATTTTATTATATAGTATTATAGTAGTGTTCCTAGTCACTTTCACAGGGAGTTTTTTATTTGTTGATTTTTTTCTTTTGCCTTCAAAATTTACTCTTTATTTATTTTTTATGTAGTGCATAAGATTATAAATTATTTTTGTTGCCTGCATTCAATGTAAAGGTATTGAAATTCAATTTTTGCAAATATAGTTTGCTTTGTCAATGGTGCCTAGATCTGTGGACAAAAATCTTATCGAGTTTGAGGGGGAGTACTAACAAATTGAGAATTGAAATTTAAATCAATCAAGAGAAAAGTAGATTTGGTGGACAATATGGATAAAAATATTTGAAATCAATCTAGACGATAGAAGAGTTGGAAGGCAATGAGAATATATATATATACATATGAAAAAAAATCGAAAATTGATCTAAATCATATGCGGGAACGTTTAAAGAACAAATCAAGAAACTTGTTCTCATGATTAATATGAATTTTAATATAGTCAAAATGGTGCTCTCTTCTTTCTACAATTGAATTAATCCCTTGTTTATTCAAAATTTTTCAACAAAATACTTAAACTTGAACTATGATCAAATATAATCATCTTGTAATTTCTTTAAATTACTGTCTTATTTTATTTTACCTGCAATATTCCTTAATCAATATACAAAATTATAACAAAAAAAATCTATAATTGTTTTAAGAAAACATAATTCTTCATAAAAATTTAAAAATATTAACAAATATGATCCTCTTTCTCTATCCTAGTGCCTCAAATTTTCCCCATTTGGGATTATTGATCCTTCAAACATTAATTCAATCTCAAGTACCCAAAGTTTTGTCATAAAGATTAAAATCCTAAATTAACTTTTATAAGTTATAAAAGTGTTAGTTAACCTGACTGAAAACAAAAAATCCTTAAATTTGTCAAATTTGAAACTTGACGTTGAATTTAAAATAAAATGATAAATTTTAAAGAGACAGACAATATATTTTATTCAGAATAAAAGTTAGAAGCATGCATGGAAACGGCTTCTATTGTTTAACCACAAATGGCAGTCTTCAGATTGCAGAAGACTAGCCCTCCCATTACTACCAAATTCTTGGCAGGATAATGGAGGAGAATGCTTCCCAATTATTTTCTCTAACCCTACACCATTAAATCAATCCTGTTGGTAGATAGGGAAATATGTGGGCGGGAATAATATAGTTTTCATAATTTGAACATAACAAATAATTCAATAAAATAATATTACAACAATAATGGTCAAGGGACAAAAAGATGAAAATCTGAAAAGTCGTTCTATGTGTTAGGTGGTCTCAACTCATTCTTCACGGGACAGATTCACATCACATGCTAGCTAGTGCCTTTTTAGTTTTTAGGCTTTTTTTTTTTTTTTTTTCCCAAAACAGAGTGAATAGGAAAATTTGCTATTTTAAAAATAGAAATCTCATTATCCGAAAAACTCATTGCTCATCTGAATTTGGGTACTGACATTCTACAGGTTTCTTGGCAGAGATCATTTAATGTCTCTTTTAAGTCACTGCCTTGTTTCTCCGAAGCTGAATCCTTTTTATTGTTCGTGAGTTCCCATCGGCTCTGACCTTTGGTTTTTGTTTTCCAGTCAAAGGTGTGAGTATTATTAATTTGGGACTACCCTTTTTTCTCACTGCCTATTGTTGATGGTTGTGATATCTATGTACCACACATTTTAAAATTGGTTTATATATATATATATATATATATATATATATATATATATTTTTAACTGGGTGTGGCTTTTGGGGTAGTGAGAAGGGTTTACTGCAATTTTGGTTTGGTGGGTGGCTCATATTTGGCATCCTCTTAGGTGGCTATTCATTGTTCTTCTATTTCGAAGCTTCTGAAAGTGCAAATGTGGGGTTTGTTACTGTTATATTACCCTAATTTTTACCTTAAAACTGGGTGTATGTTTTGATGATTTGCTTAAGTTTTGTTAGATGTGGAGCAATCCAATTTGTGTTTTGTTAAATGGGTTACTGTTGGTTTTAATTCTTCTTCTCAAACTAGGGTTTGTGGAACTGGTTATGATATTGTGGTTGATTTGGCTTGAGTTTATGGTACCTTATTATTTTTCATGTATTGCTTTTTGGGGTACTGTAAGGTGGGTTTTGTTGGTTTCTGGGGCAATAATGGGGTTTGGGGTGAGTGCATTTGAAGCAAATCTTGCCACAGCTTTTATATGACCTTTTCCTTTTCAAATGACTTGAAATTGTTTCAGAATATTGGGTTTCCGGAGATTTCAGGGTTTGTGATATTCGTGTGGTTGTCCATTCTTTGTCGGGCACTCGAGTCAGATTTTTTTTTTTCCTCTTTCTAGTTTACCTATTTTCTTTCTCCGTTAGGTGAACTAACCTATTGAAAGATAATGTAATGTTTTTCCAGACAACACTGACAATGTCATGTGCTGATCACTGTTAACAATTGAGGTTGGAGATGGAGAAGAGGAAGTGGTTGTGGAAGAGGAAGTCTTCTGAGAGGAGCCCTGGTGAGACTGAAAGCTCAGGATCTATTTCTTCACACTCTGAAAGAAACTCTGATGATCAGGTCAGTACATTGTCACATTTTCTCTACGGCCCACCTAATAATGTTCATTCCCCATTTAGATATACAAAGCTCTTGGATCTTGGAAATGACGTGTGGTCTTTGTATGATAAACAAACTGATAAAGGTGGTCTTTAACAACCAACTTTCTGAAGTTTGTCTGTATTTCTAGTTGAGAGGATGATGACTTTCTATTCAATTTATTCAATAGACTCTGCATTTATTTTTTTATATTTTATCTTATACTGAGATTAAATTTTAACTTTGGAGTCGAGGTGCTAGAGGAAAATCAGACCAAAAGCCTAAACCTTCCCGTAACGGACGAGGTGTTGGTATTAGAAATTTAAACTCCTTTCTTGGGGTTCCAATGTTTCATTTAGAACCTATTTAGGAACTTTTGCCCTATGTTTTTCTAATCTAGGTTCTTGAGCAGATGATATGTTATCTTTAACCTTTAAATTTCTGCTTCTCTGGTCTGCTGATTTGTGTGTCTGACATGGTGGCTGATAGCCTGACTAACTAGGCCGTCACACATATGGCAAGGAAGGTGCCAAATTAAGATTTTTCTCGCTGCATCTGCCTGGATATGAGTGAATGCCTATCTTTTCTACTTCTTCTTCTTCTTCTTTATTATTATTTTTTTTTCCTTCCGATTGTGTACCTGTATTCTGGAGGGAAATACTTGGCTTCGGAATATCTGTGGTCAATTTCGCATTTCTAGCAAGAGTGGTCATTCATGAAGAGTAGTTTCATATTATACCTATTGGATTACGGTTTTCTGCATTTAACTAAAGGGCTGTACAAAGAGTCTGTTTTTATAGTGTTTAAGTGGTACAATTCGTCTGTTGGAGATTAAGACTAATGCTGTTTGTCTTTGCAACTGTGCCAATTCTGTGATGGTGTTAGATTTCTTTATTGATTTTCAATTCATGACGTGGGGATATGGCTGAATTGTGAAACTACTTTTCAATATGTAGATAAAATGTAGCTCTACAGAGAGCACTTATTCAAAAGTGCCCTTTATCTCCTACTCCTGGAAGGCGCTTCCGGGAACCAATCCAATATGTATGTTACATTTATGTTTCAATGGGAAGTGTGTTTAAATTCAAGTCATGTAATGATGAAGTCATTTAACAGTAGAACATGGACAAGCGCAATAATCAGAATTCATTTCTAGCATGGCTCCTGTTGTTGGTGTTCTCTTTACACTGCATGGAATTGTTGTTGACATACCAGCTGAACTATGGGCCTAAAGGTCTTCCTAATTATAAGTTTCTGGTTTCAGTTTCCCATATTACTGTTTCAGACTTCAATTCACATCTTTGTATTGTTTGAGCAGGATGCAATGAAGGCATCTCCAACTCATGGTACTCGGTCTCCAGAAATTAATGGCATTCAATCTCCAGAAGTTACATCAAAAGCCATAATAAGTGGTGAAGAAGTAGATGATGCAGTGAAGATTCTGAGAGAAAAATTATCAGCTGCACTTTTGAATGTAAGTGCTAAAGAAGACTTGGTGAAACAGCATGCTAAAGTGGCTGAAGAAGCAGTTGCAGGTACTAGTAATTAATCGAAAGATTTGGGATACTTAAAAATGCAGAATCAACGAGGAGAAATAGAGAAGCAACAAACTAGAGAAGAAATAGACAGAAAGATAGGGAAAGGCTAGAACACAATACCAGCTGTCGGTATCCACCTATAAAATAGAGACAAAGCTAAACTCAATTCATTAATCATGGCCTAATGTATTACAACCCTAGCACTTTTATAGGCCAAAAAACATAAACAAAATACAGAAACAGAATACCTTCTAAAACCTAATAAAATCAAATAACTGAATGGTGTCTGTTCAATGGCTGAATTATTTATGTGTAAACTACAAAGTGAAAACACCAATATTGGATTCTGATCTATGCTTTTACCATCCTTGATGTATTTATGCTAATTTTTTCCTTATCATCAGGGTGGGAAAAAGCTGAAAATGATAGTACAATACTAAGGCAAAGACTTGACATTACTCTGCAGCAAAAGCTGGCACTAGAAGATCGGGTTAGTCACCTGGATGGGGCCCTAAAGGAATGTGTCAGGCAGCTAAGACAAGCAAGAGAGGAGCAAGAAGAAAAGATTCAAGAAACTCTGCTGAAGAAGACTCATGAGTGGGAATCTACCAAGATTGTGCTTGAGGGCCAGATATTTGAGCTCCAAACGCGGTTAAAAACTATTAAAGCTGAGTCAAGTGCTTCCATCAATCCTGATATACATGACAGACTTGAGTATCTAGAGAATGAGAATTCTGTCCTTAGGCTGGAGCTGGCATCTCAGTCTGAGGAGTTAGAAGTTAGGACCTTTGAGAGGGACTTGAGCACCCAGGCAGCCGAAACAGCTAGCAAGCAACATTTGGATAGCATAAAAAGGGTAGCAAAACTTGAGGCTGAGTGTCGAAGGCTTAGAGCTGCGGACCGAAGATCATCTTCAATTCATGATCAGAAATCAATTACTGCTTCTTCAACCTATGTTGAATCACTTACAGACAGTCAGTCAGACAGTGTGGAGCAGCTTAGCATGACCGAGATTGATGCAAGCAAGATGAACAGCTTGGAACCTAATGAGTTAGAACCATGCTGTTCGGACTCTTGGGCATCTGCTGTGATTGCAGGGCTCAGTCAATCCAAGAAAGAGAAGGCTGTTAATAGAAGTCTCACAGCCTCTTCTGTCAAAATTGATCTCATGGACGACTTTGTTGAGATGGAAAGGCTTGCTTCCCTTCCAGAACCTGAGAATAGAACCCATTGCCATGTGTCAGAAGCTGCTCCAAGTCAACCTGTTAATCGAGAGGCCGAATTGAAAGCTGAGGTTGAGGCCTTGACTAATAGGGCTGCAGTTCTGGGGGAGAAGTTGGAGAAAATGGAAGCAGAGAAAATCGGGCTGGAGGTGAGATTATCAGAGAGTAAAAGTCAGATTGAGGCCTCACAAGTTCAACTAATTAATGCTGAAACAAGGTTGGAGGAACTACAAAGGGAGCTACATGTAATAAATGAGAAAAAACAGTGTTTAGAGTCTCAACTAAATGGCTTAAATAAGGAAATGGAGGTAACGTCTAGAAAGATAGCTTCATTGGAAGAGGAAGTTGAAAGTGAGCGGGCATTGTCAGCAGAAAATGCAGCCAAGTGTCGTGCAGTGGAGGAGGAGCTATCAGTAACGAAACTGGAAGTCGAGTTTCGAAAGAAGGAGCTAGAAGCAGAAATTATAAGTGAGCGGACATTATCAGCAGAAAAGGCAGCCAAATGTTGTGCTATGGAAGAGGAACTATCAAGAAGGAAAAAGGAGGTTGAGCTTCATCATCAGGAGCTGGAAGCAAAAGTTGAAAGTGAGCGGGCATTATCATCGGAAAATGCAGCCAAATGTCGTGCAATGGAGGATGAGCTATCAAAAAGGAAAATGGAAGTTGAGCTTCGACAGAAGGTAACCTATGGCTACCTTTTCCTAATTATTGTGGGCACGTATCATTTCATCTGTAATCTACCAAGTTTTTGACTTGTCTTAATTGATACTAGATACTTGGCCATTGCAGGAGGAGTTAGCTGTAGCAGCTAAAAAGCTTTCCGAGTGTCAGAAAACAATCGAAAGTCTTGGGAGCCAACTTAAATCTTTAGCAACACTCGAAGACTTTCTCCTTGATGCAAACCTACCAGAGATCTCCATGCCTTCAGTTCCCAGAGTTGGTGAATCATGGAAGTTGCATTCGAGCGACACATTTTTGCCCATTGTTGATTCTGATCGTAGGAGAAAAGCCACTGAGCTTTCTAGTTTTCCAATAAGGAGTAGCAACAGGGATTCGCCCACTCTGTCTGCATCTCCATTGTTAGTGAATCATGGGAGCTCGGAGAAAACCAAAAATGGATTTGGGAAACTGTTCTCAGAGCTACGTGCTGGATTGAACTGAAAAGTGAAAGAAGATTTGATTGAACACAGTGTGTAAATTTTTTGAGTTTTACAGTAGAGTGTAGTTAGAGATTGGTCATTGCAAAAGTTTATGCTGTTTAATGAGCATTTAATTTCAGGCAAACATGTGTGAACAGAAAGAGGAAAATTTATAGTCATGCTCATGACATGTTTTGTTTGAGGTGTCTCCAAACTCTCTGCCTTTGTTTTTGGTAGGTTCACGAACAAAGGGGTGAGCAAAAACGGGAGAAAAAAAAATGGCTTAAAATTAAAATTGGGGTGAGAGGGGCTCAAACTAACTCAGAAGCTAAAAAGCTTTCGAGTGTCAGAAAACAATCTCAGGTCTCGGGAGCCAACTTAAATCTTTAGCACACTCCAGACTTCCTCCTGGATGCAAACCTACCTGAGGTCTCAATGCCTTCAGCCCCCTGAGTTGGTGAATCGTGGAAGTTGCAATCGAACACATTTTTGGCCCAGGGTTGATTCTGATTCTAGGTGGAAAGCCACTAAGCTACTGATCCTATGTGCCACCCCCGTTGGCGACATTTGAACCACTTTAAATTTTGATCAGATAACCTTATATTTATCTATTTATTTATCAAATCATCAGATCTGATTAAAAAATGAATCCTTATCAACATCATCGATTTTGTATTTTCATTTTAATTGTAATATCCCCTGCAGCTTGACCCAAAACGGCTCCTTTTTATATCCCGGAAAAAATCTGCTCCTTTCCTGCAAAGAAATTCAATATATTTATGACATCAGCCTCCGCACCGGTTCTATGGTGTAGTGGTTAGCACTCTGGACTTTGAATCCAGCGACCTGGGTTCGACTCCCGGTAGGACCTCCTCTTTTTATTCTGTAATTGTTTTGGTCTTTCTTCATTTGGCAGGGCCTCTTCTTTTTCATTCCGTAATTTTTTGGTTATCGCCAAGAATGATGTACTCACTGAACAGCACAAAAATAGCTCTTTCAAATATGCATTTAATTTCAGACATTCACAATGCCCAGTACAAATAATCAACACCATTTACATAAATTTTCTCCCACGTTGCATGCGCTATTCAACACCTTTTATGCCTCTCAAGTTCCCCATACTGTATTGAAGACCAAGATGAACAGCAGAACCAAAGACAAGCAATTTTCCAACAATGACAGAATGAATCTTTGATTCTTAATATCATCCTATATCACTTGTCATTTTTCTTTTGATTTTCCTTCAAAGAAGCTTACATTTTAAAAAAATAATAATAATAAAAATTCTGCTCCCCCCCCACCAAAAAAAAAACCACCTGCTCCCCCGAAGTAATATGACAACATTCTTTGATATCAACACCGTGTACATAAAAATAAACACACTACAATAGGTGATCAATTTCTAATATACAAGATTCATTCTCTCTCTCTCTCTCTCCCTCTCCCCCCCTTCTCATTCTGTTCGTTCATGATGCTGCGGCTGGGTATTCCTTTCCCTCTTGTAGGCACTGAAGAGATCAATACCGAGGCAAACATTAAGCAAATTCATCCCAACCATACCAAACAGTGCTAGAGGAAGCTCCACACCTTTTTCAAATTTTGAAGCATCTTTAAGAAGCTTGGCTGTGATCAGGACATGCGACACAAACCTTGCCACTGTGAAAGTGACCCAGTTGAGAAACCATTCTACCCTCACAATTTTAGCCTTCCCATCACGAAAACCAGCCATCCTTCGAACTTTCCTCACATGCAGAAAGATGGAGTGTAGCTGAATGTCGGAAGAAATTTTTCCTCAGTTTCTCAAAGAGTGGGGGGCATTGAGAGAGTGATTAGGCTCCTCATATCAATGTCATTTAAAATTAGTAGTCCGGGCCTTAGCCATATATTTCTCATGGCTCTATCGTAATTCTTATGCCAAAGAAACACAGAAAAATGAATACAAGCACTGACAGGACAGAAATAAAACTTGTTAGAAGAGGCATACCTCACAGATCAGAGTAAGAATAAGGTAGTTAATGGTGACATTCCGATACAATGCAAGCGTGAAGCAAATGAGGAGTATCATATGATGCAAAAGAATGGAAGGAATCCAACCACTGTACAAACGGTATTGCAACATATCCCATTGGTCATATGCGAAGTAACCACATGAGATGCATAAAGCCTGGTATGCCCATGGCCAAGTGCCACCAAACAACTGCGAGTGCTCAAACATCTCAGTCATACTGGTATCTCTGAATTGATTAAATAGGATGGATAAAACTGCGCCAGAAATTTAGCTAGATGTTAGTAAATTAGAACAGATATACTTTAGAAACCGGTTTATGCATAAATCTGCATGCATGCACACATGCATACTTCTAACTTCTCATTAGTTTCTGAGCAGAACTAAGCCTCAAGGAAAATTAAGTTTTGGCTCTTCTCATTAAGTAATCACCATCATTTTTTAGTAGCACTAGCCTTCAGTAACCACATGCCACCTACATATTAGGCAGAAGAGGTAAGACAAATGCATATGCCATCTTGCTCTCAGTCCAAGAAAAGAGAGAGGGTTGACACAAGAAAAAGATATTGAAAGCAATATGCAGAATCCACTTCATGATACATAGGCTATCACTTATTGCAACCTTTATTCGGTAAGTTTACATGCGGTGAAAACCCAATAAATCTGTATGAGATTTTTGTAATTTACATTGAGGCAATGATCATTAATAATATAGTATCCTGCCAAGGGCATACATTCTATTCGTAAATCCCATCAAAACCAATTATTTAGTTTCAGTTTCAGGATTCATTTGGATTAAGCAAAGTTCTGAGAATGCAAATTCAAGACTCGTCCAAGAATCCTCAACCTGCTCCTTTCCTGAATTTCTATTTCCACCATTCCTCTCAGGATCATATCCTCTCCCCACTGACTACCCCCTTTACCACTCCACCACCATCACCACATGCAGGCAATCAACTCACTCTTCAAATGAGTTATTTGAAAAAAAAAAAAAGAAAAAAAGAAAAAAAGAAAAAATTCCAAAGAGTTTTCTATCAAAATCACAAAGACAGTTGAGGAATTGGCTCCCCGCAGAATGACGCTTTGGCAATTTGAACATCTTTATATGGTAAAAAACAAGTTTCCCTCCCCCCTGCAATTGGAAGTCAAAGTAATATGGCCATAAAAAGTGCTCAAGACAAATATCTGGACATACCGTGGGATGAACTGCAGTTATGAGGGCAGCATGGAGAGGGGGACACATCCAAAGGAAATGAAGGATGCTTTAATTCTCCTTCATGAAATTTCCTAAAATAGTTCAAAGCTTAGGAGGTTACCCATAGGAGCATTGGGGACAAAAAGAGAATCCACGCATGATGAAAACAACAGTCTCAAATATTTTCAAAGAGAGTAGAAGGCATCAAAACATGTCCTGCCCTTTCAATCCTTCCTGCAAAATGCTTCAATATATACTATTCACCAGAGCCTTTGAATCCTGCAAGACTGTCCCCCTCAAACTCTTCAATGACAGCCTTATCCATCCTTTCTGTCATTTCAACATCATGGGACACCTTCCTTCCTTCTTTGAATGAAGAATTGTTCAATAGATATTACAGCTCACTCCCCAATAGCCTCTTTAACACACTTACCCTTGTAAAAGCTTGACCTCTTAGCAACCGATACATTTACTCACAAAATCCGAGCCAACTTTAACTTGGAAAACCTAATAAATTCAAGAAGTCTCCCCAAACTAATCAGGACCCTTGAACCTAGATTCCTTTCTAGTCGCATATCTCTATTACTACAATCTCCGCTTATCAACTAATCCTCTATCTGCAAACATGCTCGCAAGAATTTCTCCAGCTTCTCCCAAACCCAACACCATTGTAAGACCTATGGTTGAATTAAAGTTTCAAACTGCTGGAATGAAAAAAAGGCCCTTGCCAGTGCAAATTGATCCAGTTTGTTATGCCCAATCATCCTACAATACTGATAGAAAGAATGTTTAACCTTTTTGTCCTTTAAACTCGTGATTACCATCAGCCAAAAACCCCAAAACTTGGAATTACAAAGTGCGCAACATGCCGTATACACCACCTTTGCTTAATTCTCGTGACCTCAATTCTCATCCTCTCTATTGCCAAACATTATGGGTTTAAGGTAAGATCACACACACTTGGTACAATTGTCAGCATCAAACATCTAGGTGTCTAATTTGCTTGAACCATAAATTTGAAGATGAATGGAAACCTTTGAAAGGTTAAGTGTGAACAGGATTCTATATGGCCTTGGCTATGTGTTTCACCTTACAAATCTAAAAGGGGGAAAACATGAAAGAATTAGATACAGTGATTACTTTAAGGTATATAACACGGTTCGTTTCATGAAAATATCATAAACTTCAATATATATAAAATATAAATGAACAAAGAAATACCCAATTGGGTATTTTGAGAAAGTAACCTGAGACAGAGGTAATGGAGGAGTGAAGAAGAGAGACACAAGTGTTGACGAATAAAGGGTCTCGAGAAACCCAAAAGCGAATGACCCAGTTGGCAATTTGGAAGAAGCAAAACCCAGCAAGCACATATATAAGCTGCGTTCTCTTGTTGAACATAATCTCAAAGAAAATTGAGACGAACCAGAGAATCAGTGTTGCCATAAAGAATGCCCCTGCGTTGTCCATTTCTCGTCCATGGCTTCCTCTAGCCATTCTCTCTCTCTCTCCCTCTCGCAGATTCGGCGTCAAAAGCTACAACATCACGTATCCTGTCTGTCTGAGAGTCATAGTCCAAGCCGTCCTTCGGCGATTTGGCTCTTGAAGAACCACACTTCGATTACCATATTTATTTATTTTTTTTGCATTTTTTATTCTATTGCAGTAAATTGTTAAAATAGGTTATTCAGAACAGGAGTCCTTTACTTCCGTTTATGGCAACCCTTGCACGACGTCGTTTTCTTAGAGCTTGTTCCGCCTAGGGGTCCGAACCCCGAGTCTCATTTTATGCGAGGACGCAAGTGCAATGCGCTCTTTCCTCCGTCTCATTCCGCACGTCTTCGAAACCTCAAATCAGTACTCGATTTCACATGTTTCCCTTTTCTCAGATCTGGGGAACAACATTTCCACGATATTATTACTATAATTACTGGAATTTACTTTAATTAAGGTTACTTTGTCAACTGGAAGGAGTAACTAATAAAGAATGATGATACTATTTCTTTTAACCACATTAACGACTTTAATTGGAGTTATAATTAGCTAGATTAGTTTAAAACTTTATCCATCAAAGTGGACACAATCTAAATTATAAAAAAAAAAAAAATTAGACTCGAGTTATATTAGCTTAAATTCTAATACAGATTTAAAATATTTGGTTTATGATTATAATTTCTTTATTTTTTAAAGTTATTCGTTTAATATTTATCTAAGTATATTATTTAATAGATCAGTTGAACAATTTATAATATTTCAGAAATTATCAAGTAAATAACAAAAAAGAGGGGAGGGATAAAGTGACCCTTGAGTTTTTTATGACTTATAATATAAGCCAATGACTATCACTTAATCTAACTTTTGTTTTTATGTTCAATCCCTTTTTTTTTTTCCTGCATCCTCTCTTTTATTTCAATACTTCACAGCTCCCTTAAATCTTAAAAGAGAGGATAAGGAAAAGTGGAATTTGGAAATTGAAAAAAAAATACATATATAGTTTTTGAATGTGAATTGCGGTTCCATTTAAACTTGAATTGAATTTTGTGCCCATGAGGAAACAATTATTTATGATTTTAATTTTAGTGATTATCAGTTTAATAAAATAAATTGAATGAAACTTGTATTTCACATGTATAATTTTTGAATAAATAAATATTAAAATAAAGGGTGTGTAGGAAAAAATAAATAATTTTAAGGAACACAAATTCAAAATAAATAAGGAATAAAAAAAAATCAGAATTGAAGAGGAGATAGAGATTTAGAAATTTAATAAAATATATAATAACAACATAAAATATTTTTTTAAAAAAATGAGAGAAATATTGACAAAAAATAATTCTGATAGGTATACACTTACACACACATATATATTATATACATACATATATCATAATAAAAGTTAAATATATGACCAAAAAAGGCAAGACTTTAACGCGAACAAGTTGAGTTGAGTAGAGAACACCGTAGTAACCAAAAAAAAAAAAAGAAAAAAAAAAAAGAACATCGTAATGTTTCCGCACGTGCACATAGTCAATAAAGTAAGATTAGAGATGACATTCCCTAACCCTAATAAAGATGACTTTGCAGTTGGGTTTACAGATTTTAGTTTCATAACCCAATAAACCCTTGCATTTATCTCAATGGGTCATCGACCAGACAAAACTCGAACAACGTTTGATAAAAATCATAAAAGAAAAAAAGAAAAGAAACCAGAAAGGGATAGAAAATCTCCCTCCTATTTGTCCCCTCCAACTACTTTCTCTCTCTCACTAAAAATGTGGAAGAGAGGAAATTGAATTAATTTGATCCGGATACAGATTGCTGGAACCAAAAAAAAAAAGAAAGAAACCAAAAAGGGTTAGAAAGTCTCCCTCCAATTTGGCCCCTCCAACCACTGTGTGTGTGTGTGTGTCTCTCTCTCTCACTAAAAATGTGGAAGAGAGGAAATCGAATCGATTTCAACAGATGGCAAAGCAGATTAAGAAAGACATCTACAGAGTCCGAGCTGGCAAGATATGAAAGCACACTGGTCTAAGTTGAGACAGATACTCTTCCAGAAAACGAGCCCTCGTGTTGCTCAGCATGTGGAAGCCTCTGATGCCACGTTTACGACACAGGAGTCCACGCATGTCCACGTGTCATCTCATGGAAGGGCATCTTAGATCGCGTTCAACACCAACCTCTTATCAACAAAATCCCCCTCTTAAATTTCTCTCTAAAATTGCACTCGGTCTTTTCTTCCTTTTTCCTTTCTATTTTTTGTCTCTCTGCCCCCGAGGTGTCACCTTCAAACGCCATGACCGGCGTAGCTACTGCTGCTGCGCTTTCTCTTCCTATTTCTTTATGTAGAACATCTAAGTTCAATACCAAGAAGGTACTTTCACCTTATGATCTCGTAATATAATTTATATGATTTATCTTATTATTTTATTAGTTTTTGGAGTGCCCATTTATTTTTATGAAATGAACTTGATTAGACTAGCCCTACTGATGGGTGATCTTTACTTTTCAAAGAACCCCAATTGTTTGTTCTTGTTTTTATCAATTTTTGTTCGTTAAATTCACCTGGGTATTGATTGAATGTTGCAAAAATTTAGTTAATTGAGCCTAGCGACAGTCAAATGTTCAAACGTAGGTGTTTTTTTCATGAAAAATTATCTGGGTATTGGCTGAATGTTAAATAAATTAAGTTAAATGAGCCTTACATTGCTATGTAATTTAAGTGCCAATTTGTGTTTAACTTGTATAGATTTCTTTTCAATTTTGGTGGGTATGTGTTGATTTGACATTTCAGGGTGTTAGAGGAGGGTTGAGAGTGGTTGCTGTGTTTGGGGGGGAGGGTGGGCTAGTGGATAAAAAAAATGCTTGGGGCACTCTATTTGATGTGGAGGATCCAAGGCCTAAAGTCCCACAATTCAAGGGGAAGTTCTTGGATGTAAATCAAGCCCTGGAAGTTGCTAGATTTGATCTTCAGTATTGCGATTGGCGTGCTCGGCAAGATGTTCTCACCATCATGCTGCTTCATGAAAAGGTGCTCATTGATTTTCTTTTTATATTGTGGCTGTGCAGAGGCACCACCTTTTTTTTTTCTTCCTTTAACTTTTTTTAATATTTGAAATGGTCTTTTGTTGGATCAATCCCAGCTACCTACAAATACACATAATGGCAGTTAATAGATGTCTGTGTTGATCTGAAAGCTTTAGGCTTTAAGATGGGGGTCGGCTGGCTAACTGTTTGTTCCTGGATGTAGGTCGTAGAGGTGCTAAATCCTCTTGCCCGCGATTATAAGTCCATTGGCACCATGAAGAAGGAACTGGCTGAGTTACAAGAAGAACTGTCACAAGCACATCGGCAGGTATGGGCATTTTTGCTTTTAAAGATATTGCTTGCTTTAGAAAAATGAAGAGTTTTTGCATGGTCCAATTGACACCAGCCTAGCAAGCAAAGCTATGTATGTGGATCGAATGAAATGACCTAGCATTGGGCCTCTAACAGCACAAATGTACATTTCGATCTGTACAGTCATGTTCATTGTCTCTGACTGATGAATATCTAACAGGTTCATATATCTGAAGCAAGGGTTGCGACTGCTCTCGATAAACTAGCTTACATGGAGGAATTGGTAAATGATAGACTTTTACAAGACAGAAGCACAACAACGGAATCAGAGCAATCACATCCATCTCCGGGTACTTCAGCCGAATCTTTAAATACGGTGAAGTGCAAGGTGCCTCGGAAAAGTTTGGATGTGTCAGGTCCAGTCCAAACCTTTCATCCCCGGATGAAGAACTTCTGGTACCCTGTTGCATTCTCCACTGACTTAAAGGATGACACCATGGTAAGCTACTACGTTGGTGTTCATGATGTTCTGTTTTATCTATTAAACGCATTAATAAATAGCCCCTTTCAGAAGCTTAAAGAGCATCTTAGTAGGCAGTACAGGTTCATTTATGGTTTCTCCACTGTTCTCTAGCTAAATTAGGGGATCATTTCACAAGGATCCTTAGAACCTCTCAATGTAGTTCAATGTTGAAGTCGGCATCTTAGAGACATTATGATTTTCCTTCATTATATTGTATCCTATGTTATATCTTTCTAATAACTGCCAATTTTTACTTCTGTTTCAGATTCCAATTGATTGCTTTGAGGAACCATGGGTTATCTTTCGGGGTAAAGATGGCAAACCAGGTTGTGTACAGAACACATGTGCACATAGAGCATGCCCTCTCCACCTTGGATCAGTAAATGAGGGTCGCATTCAATGTCCTTACCATGGTTAGTATGATAACGTGCTAAAGCAGTAAATAATATTTACAAATCTTACTAGATGCAGAAGTTAAGACTGATCCACATTTAGGGTTATGTAGAAACAAACTAACCAATTGAACCTATTAAACCAAACCAAATTGATATATTCGATTCAGTTTCAAAAGGCCAAAAGTATGGTTTGGTTTGACTGTTTGTTAAACTTTTAATATTAGTTTGGATCAGGGTTCAAAAAAATTCTAAATCATACCAAATCAAATCAAACGAAACCAGTCAATCAATAATAATATTAACGTTATACTTTCTCTTTATGTCTTTTTACATTATCAAGTGCAATTACTTCGTACCATCCACCATACTTTTAGCCCATCATGTTTTTATTTTCTCCATCTCCATAATTAGTTCTAGCAAACTTATTCCTCCATTCATAAGTCAGTTTTTAATTTCTCAAAGTCCTTGAGAAAAAGAGCTGTGGCATCTGAAGATTCTAGTTTGGGAGCTGCCAAATGGTTGAACTCCTTGACTTAGAATTAGCTTTCTAATCATCAATGTAAGGGTGTTGGATTTTTATTTGAAGTATCTTCATATATTTTGTTTCATGTGTGGGCTACCCTCTGTAATTATATGACCTACTCTCTTATGTTGTTAGAATGTTTTGTGCATTTTACATTATAGTAAACTTTTAGTAATTTAGAATTTTTATTTTACTGTTTTTGAATGGAATTATTAAATTATTAATTATTAATACAACTTATGATAAAAATTATATTATAAATGCTTTAAGTAACAGAACCAATAGACCAAACCAAACCAACCCACTCCTCTATAGTTTGGTTTAGTTGGTTTGGTCAACGTCATTGGTTCTATTTGATTTTAAATCTTCTGGAACCAATCAAGTTTGGTTTGATTTGAGTCTGTATTTGAAACTAAACCAAACCGCCTCATACACACCCCTATATACATGGCATCAGTTGCTGACAAGAGAATAGAACTCAATCTTGACAGTCTGATGGATGAATTTCAGGTTGGGAATATTCAACAGATGGCAAGTGTGAGAAAATGCCATCTACTAGATTACTCAACGTGAAGATAAAATCATTACCATGTTTTGAGCAGGAGGGAATGATCTGGGTTTGGCCTGGCAGTGACCCTCCAACGGCAACTCTTCCCTCTTTACAGCCTCCGGCAGGGTTTATTGTTCATGCGGAGGTAAGCCTCATGATGTGTTTACTTGTTTGCAGATACGAGTAAATGTGAGATGCATCTGAACTGTCACTTCACAAGCCTATTTTCTTATGTCTTTCATGTGCTGGAATTGGTAGATTGTTATGGAGCTTCCAGTGGAACACGGACTGCTTCTAGATAACCTTTTGGATCTCGCTCATGCCCCATTTACTCATACCTCAACCTTTGCCAAGGGATGGAGTGTTCCCAGGTTTGTTCTATGGGTTTTGAAAGTTGAATGTGACCCATATTGAGAGATACATACTGTGGTGGTTAACATAAACATCTGTCTGAATTCCACAGCTTGGTGAAATTCTTGACACCAGCATCAGGCCTGCAAGGTTATTGGGATCCATATCCAATTGACATGGAATTTCGACCACCTTGCATGGTGTTATCGACCATTGGCATCTCAAAGCCAGGAAAATTGGAGGGACAGAACACACAACAATGCTCAACTCACCTTCACCAGCTCCATGTTTGCTTACCTTCATCGAGACAGAAGACAAGACTATTGTACAGAATGTCTCTGGATTTTGCTCCCGTTCTTAAGCACATTCCATTTATGCAATATCTATGGAGGCATTTTGCAGAAAAGGTAAAAACCCCAGATCATCCAAATCTTGAACATCCCCAGATATGGTGCAACCGGTCGCACCTTATAAAGCATTGGCCCTAATGATGACTTTTTGCTTATTCCCGACTGGCCAGGTTTTGAATGAAGATTTAAGACTTGTTGTCGGGCAACAAGACAGGATGATAAATGGAGCAAACGTTTGGAATTGTCCGGTCTCTTATGACAAATTAGGAGTAAGGTACAGATTATGGAGAGATGCTGTGGAGAGTGGAGCCAAGCGATTACCCTTCAGCAAAGAAGTGTGAGAGTTATTTATTCCCTAATGATAAATAATCTTCATCTATCTTTGTGCCGATGCCCGAGTCATCTGAAGTGTGAATCAACCTACAATCGTTAGGAGTTAGCGTACTCCAATGCTAAACTTGCTGATTGCCATCACCCAAGATCCATATTTAACACACATCATCTCGCAATACCATCTCAACTGCGATTCAGCCGGAATCTGTTAATTGTTCAAGAGGCAGATGAAAAGACTTAAATCCCATCACTGTCAAAGAAGAAAGAAGAACCCCCCTGTAAATTAAACAGCTGTACACTAATTTTTATTATTTTTTTTGTGTACAGTGGTGTATCAATTTATAATTTTTCCCCCTCCTCCCTTATTTTGTAATCGCTGAAGCCTATTAAAGCAATGAAAATCGCTTTTTGAGCTTTGTCACTCACCTACATTTCTGCAAATTTGACCTCTTGTGGTTGACTGAAAGCACAGCGCTTGTCTTGCGTCAAAATTAAACCAGCCAAATCTGAATTTGTCACCACTTTGAAATTGAACTGAGATTAGGGTTTTCCAAAGGAGAGCCGGTGTAAGTGATACGCCCAAGGCACATATCAAAATACAAGAAATCGAACACAATTTCAAATACCCATCAAAATATTCACTACCCATTTCTCATATAACTCTTTTTTTGTTACAATTTCTCTAACAAAACTTCATTACAACCAGACCTCACTACGAAACACGAAAACCCGATTTACACTAATACAACGGGAAACTGTCTCTCTCTCTCTAGAGAGCAGAGCCGCAAAAGGGGCAGAACTTGAACTCGCTATCAACAGCGCGATCGCAATAGCGGCATCGAAGAAGATCGAGAGAAGCGGAAGTGGGTTCGGAATTGGGAGGGAGAGAGAAGGATTGGGGATAGAAGAGAGAGCAATTGTTGCAACGCATAAGAGGTCCTTTACCAGGCCACCTCCAAACCGGGACGAAGAAGAGTTTCAGTACTTTCTCGTATTCCACCAGATCCGCACGTGACCCGCACCAGATGCATCTCCCGGCTTCTCTTTCCAGTACTAGGCTCACCTGCTGATCGACTCCTCCCACAAAGAAGAAAAACATCTCTCTGTCTCTCTGTCTCTCTCTTCGATTTTCCGTCTCCTTTTCTACTTCTGGGTCGTTGGAATTTTTCCAGGTTGGGGTTTTGAGGGGAATAAAGTTGTTTGGTTCCGGAGAGTTCTTGTTGTTGCTTCGCGACTTGGGTAACAAGTTATTCTGCAGTATATTTTGTTTACAGTATTTTTTTTCCCAAAACTTTTCGCTGGGTTAAAATATATAAAGGAATATGAAAAAGAAATATATTTGATTTTTTTTTTCTTATTCATGCTTTTTTTTGTCTTTAAAAATTTTGTAAATAATTTTTTTTAAAAAAGGTGAGATAGTTATAAATAGTAAAGCAGATATATCATCGTGTATTCTGTATCTTTAAAATAAATTTTAATCTTTTAATGTAATATAAAAATAATAGAAAAGCACGAAAGTAGACATATCATCGTGTATTCTGTATTTTTTAAAATAAATTTAAATTCTGATTTTAAATTATTTAATAATTAAATAATGAGGGTTATTTTTGATATAAGAATAACTGAGAAAAATGGAAACATCGGTATCCACGTCCCTGCTGGCCGTTGCAACAGAAAGACAGCTGTCCACGACCCACTAGCCGTTGTACGGGACAAAGTGCTCTTATCAGAGTCTTAACTCCGTCTGCGCCTGATGAACCCCGTCCTCACCCTCTCACACACACACAACTAGCACTCGCCATCTCTGCAGCTCTCCCACCCTGCTCTCTAGTAGGATTTCAAAACCCCTAACGGAAGCCCTAATCTCAGAATTCCTAATCTCTCTCTCTCTAGGGTTTTTGATTTCTTTTTTAATGGCGAACGTTGTTGATCGAGATCAACAATAGTTGGTCAACTGCTTGACGGCCACGCTCGACCCCAATCACGAGTTTCGATCATTTGCTGAAGCGTCTTTGGATCAGGCTTCCCTTCAACCAAGTCTCTCTCTCTCTCTCTCTCATGAGAAATTCATCGAATATGTAATTCTCTCTATTACTTTCTTGAAGAGACTTTCAATTGCCCGATTAACATACTGAAACCAAGATTTCTGTATTATTAGGGAAAATGCTTCTTGGGTCATTTTTATTCTGCCAATCCTTTGTCTTTTAATTCAATCTTTTAGATTTGCCTCTTTATGTTATTTGCATAATGAAATCTATAACACAGTTTTGGTTAACTCAATCTTTATGAAATTTGCTTGTGCAACTTCGTATAATTATTTGTGGGAGTTAATATTGTTTACCGAGCTTCCGTCCTTCTGAAACAATTTGTCTGGTAACATTGAAAGGAGGGCGACGATAATTTTGAACATCCAGTTGTTTCACATGCAGAAAAGGTAAGTATCTTAGGACTTACATATTTTGTTTATTGATAATTTTTTTCTTGCCAAGGTTCAAAGCAATCCAGATGGTGTCTTGAAATAAAGTGATGTCCTTTTTACACACCATGTCCCCAATATCTCTTAGGTCTTTTTCCAAAGGTTTAGGATGTTACAGTACCCTTAAATAGAGCTGTCTCTGGATTTTATCTTTGTATTATGTGTCTTTTTTGATGGTTTTGGTTGGAGTTGTTACTAAATTTGAAAGATTGATGAGAGGCTTTTTTTTTGGGGGGGGGGGATTACTGGGTTTGGATAAAAGGGGTCGTTTGTTTACTTGCAAGTGTTAGGGCTAAAAACTAACACAAAGAACTGTAGCCTTGCAAGTGTTGACATTTGCTGTTATAATTTGGACTTCTTTTTTCCCGTATGTTTGCCTGTGAAATCCTGGATATTTTGATCACTTATTGAGGAGTTCCTTTGTGTGTTTCATGTGTGCCATGTGTCATTTGTATAAGTTCCAGCAATCTCTATTCCTTTGATTTGTAATTTGGATTTTAAAGTGCTGCAGATTTTATTCACCGGAAACTTCCATTGACCTTAAATTTGTTATCAATTTGATGAAAAAACTTTCTATCAGTATCAACTGCTCTTGCTATGATTGTTGATGCATTCTTTTTTATTTTCTCTTTCTTTTATGAGTTGTTGCTCTTCAGTTTCCAGCTCTGTCTTTGGTTCGTTAGGCTTTTACCTTGTATAAATTTAGCATCACTGAATATCATTCTTGTTCATAAAACTTTCCAGTTTTTCCTCTATGCTTCTTATCTTGCTTTTTCCCAACTTTTCATGATAACTTGTTAGTTAATTTTCTTTTCTCTTGAGTTCTTAAATTATTTTGAAAATATTCTTTATATTACTTCTTGTCCGATTTTATCAAATTTAAAATACCAAAAACTATATGAAGAGTACTTCTACTTGTCACTGGATGACCCCATAGAAAAATCTGTACAGCTATCAGCATGGCTGTGGCATCAGGCCCACTATGACAGACTAGAGTGGTCAGACTTAGTGCCTTTCCTCCTGAAGTTGATCGGTGATCAGGCTAATGTGAGTGGAGGTAGGATGAACTAATGTTCCACTCAATATATTTGCATTCCAATTTTTTCCCCATCTTTGGTGCTTCAAATTCAGTTGAACAATATGGTTTTTATAACTGCTTTGTCCATTTATGTTTTATGTAATACAAATAAAAAAAAAGAGCTCTAAAGCATGCAAACCTAGGTACAAAGGAGGAAGTATTAACATGAAAGAGACTTGAAAAGCCCCATGTGATGTTTGATGGGAATAAATAATGGAGAAGACTTCCAAACTTAAGGATGCGACACAAATTAATAAAAAGATGTATATGGGTCCCTCCACAAGAATTCTCCAGTTTTCTTTCCTTATCATCATATTGCGTGTGTTTCTTTTTCTCTTCGCCTTTTTTTTTTATTCGGTTCATCCTCTGGGGTCGTGTTTTTAGGTTAATGTGTGCTTTACACTTAAAGACTTCTCTCAGTTGTGGAGGTTTAATTACCTTTTCATTGAAGGTGTTTGTTTTTCCTGTAACTATGCAGTTCAAGGTGCATTAAGATTCTTGGCCTTTTTGTCTGCTGATTCGTCTGCTGATTCGGATGATATGGTGGTGCCAAAACTAGTGCCAACTATGTTCCCTTGCTCGTACACAGTAATCTCATCTACCCAAGTGTGTTTTATTGGATAATCCTTGGTTGGTTGGGAGATGGTTTATAGGCCAAGGATTAAGGTGGGCTTGGATTTGGGCACGAGGTGTCCTAGACAGAAAATCATGGTGGTGGCTAGTTTACTTGGAGGTGTGAATTCCTATTGTGGGTTGTTGCCATCTATCATAGGGAAAAAGGAAAAATGAAACATAATAATAGACGGGATGCTCAGAAAGGCATTTTCTTTAATTAATTCTTTGAAATTCACCACTGACATATATCACTCTTTCCCTCATGCAGTTGGAGATAGATATATGCAAATAAACTCTCCTTCTCCGGTTTCTCACTTTCAGTGTTTCCACTCTGGAGGTGGCTCCATGATTTTCCCATCTTGGGTGGTATATAGATTTTTTTGGAAATTCCTTTTCTTTTGTTTATTTTTCTCTTTTTACACTAACAAGAGAGAGCAATCAGCTTCCTCTTTGCTACTTCTATGCGTTTTTTCCAATCTAGACATAAAATTTTGTACTCTTCAAAAAATTGGGACCTTTTCCTGCATATTCTTTTGTGACCTTTTTGCAATTGACTTAAAAGCTATTTCCTTTTCACCTTATGGATTATGGATGGCCTAGATTCAACTTAAGTCATGGCTAGAGTTTGCATGCCACAACATGTAGCAAGTGGAGAGGCCTTACAAGGCTATGTGGAACACACTTCTTGGAGTATCTGGTGACCAATGGATATGGCCCTAGGCATAATACTTTTTTTAATCAATATGTTCAATGAGCATGACATCTTATTTGTGGGGATTTGATTCATAAAGATGGAAAGAATTGTTAGGATTCTTGAGACTCTTTCTTAGTTGCTAAATTGGGAAAGATAATCTTCCTCACTTTTTTTTTTGGTGCAACACTTTCAGGGCTTCCAAGGAGTTTAATGTTTGGATTTTAGTGCACTTGGCATTTTCAATAGGTAGAGTTATACTTTTATTCTCTTGTTCTCTTGGAAAGTGTCTCATCCTCTTCCTTTGTAGTCTTCCATTCTTTTCTATTCTAATACAATTAAGTTCCCTTTTATGACATAATGACCAGAAGATTTAACATCCAAAGCCCATCAACAAATCATTACTTGTCCTGTTTGGGAAAAGTCAACACGAGGTGAAATTGGGGTTGGATAGGGTTTTTAGTGCAAAAAATTATTGACGTTATAATGATTTTAGTTCTTTTATGGATAATTTAACGCCTACTTGCAAATTTCCTACAAAAAAATATTTTCCTTTAGTTATAAAATTTTACAAGTAAAATAATACAAAGTAGAGGTAATTTGACACCCAAGTATCCTTGATTGTCCGAGTAGTATCTCATGTTTTAAGAATAATAAATATCATGCATATGGTATCTTGTTAATATAAAGTAGGACAAGGATACATCTTTTCTTAGTTCTAATAATATTCAATAACAATTAAGATTATCAGGTGTCACCAGAGGCAAAAAAGAAAGGTCCTGAAGCAAAATCAAGAGGAGATGATGCGTTTAAGAGTAAGGACTATTTTGCATACACCCAGGTAACCATCTGTCTGTTTGGTTGGCTTTTTTTTTTGGGGGGGGGGGTTTCCGTTTAATGAGGGCACTGCCATAGAATAATTTTGTCATGTTTACCAAGCAGCTCTATAACCATTGTGCTTAGCAAACCAATCAAAGTGTCTTTTAATGGTACATTTTTTGGGACAAACATGCCCATGGAATATGATGGAATGCACTTTTGTACATTCCTTTTTGCCCCCTGGAGGAAGGGAAGGTTGGTCAGGAATTAGACACAGTTAATGTTGATGGTTTTGTTATTAGCTTGCTGATATTAGTTCTATCCCTACAACTTTGCCTTGGGATTTTCTGAGGTTTAATATTTTTTGAGTTGGCCTCGAATGTGTTGTTTGTATGCATAAGTAACTTAAAATGACAGTTGATGTAGCATGCTTCAAAGGCGAATTACCCCCTCTTCCCCCTCCTACTGGAAAAAAAAATTGAAAGGAAAAAAGAAAGGAGTGCTGATATTGTCAAAGAAAATGAAGTTGGAAGGGAAGCTTCACAAAAGGAAACACTATTGGAAATGGCTATGTCTGAATCAAGAATCAGAGTCTAAAAATCAGAAGGAAAATGACAATTTAAAAATATTTGACATGAGAAAGTGTTCATCTTTCGAACCCTTGGTTTCTATTCATATTAGTTTTTACAGAATGGATAATAAAAGCTAACCAAAATTTCTTTTAAAAAAATTGAAAGCAATGACAGTTTGATTATTCCTACTTTTTGTTGTTGAGCTCTTCGCTTATATTTTTTTGGGGCATGGGTGGCCATCTTCATATTGCAACAGAACTAATTTTCCTCTTTACAGGCAGTAGATTTTGATCCGTCAGACAGTACATTGCTTTCAAATAGAAGTCTCTGCTGGATTCGTCTGTGTCAGGCTGAACATGCCTTAGCTGATTCAAAGGCCTGCAGAGCATTGCGACCTGATTGGTCAAAAGCTTGCTACCATGAAGGTGCAGCTCTTCGTTTGTTGGAGGTACTCTCCATCTGCCCCTACCTCTGGTGTGTTAGGCTTATTGCATATAGTTGTTTGTTTTTCCAGACCTTATCTGACTCTCTCTTTGCAGAGATTTGATGAAGCAGCAAACTCTTTCTATGAGGGTGGGAAGCTTGATCCCCAAAATATGTAGCTCGTAAGCGCGTTCAGGTTGTTAATCAAAACTCTACTATCTTCACAACCTTTCCTGATTTTTTACCCTTTTCTTGGACATTGGATCTCATGAATTTGGTGTTTCCTGACGCCCTTTATTTTATCACTGGAACTTATATCTTTTAGGTCATCCTCTATTCATAATCACTGAGTCACATACATAAATTTTTCAGTTAGTTCTCTTTATGGCTCATGTAGGAGGTTGTTTAGTTGCAGATCGAAAATTCTATTCGATGTTAAATCTTCTTAGCCTCATCACGAAAAAATTGTTACTTCCGAAGGGCTTTAGATCTTGCTACTCATCATTTCTATCGTTGAAATGCAAGTCTGTCACATGATTTCCATCACAAAGCATTGTCATGAAAGCAATTGACATTGATCAGAATTATGCGCTTTTTTAACATTAGCCATCAAGTCATATCACCTGTGGCATTTCTTAGAGCAATTATTATAACACTGGACAAATCCGGATTTGTAAAGTTAACTCAAATGGGCTATTTGAAAGAGAGAAATAATTAATTTGATATAAATATAAAATTATGCTCTTTTGGTTGTTCATAAATCTCTTAGACATTTAATCGGTAGGCTTTTAACTTGAAGTGATCGGTTATTAGAGTGTTAGTGTTCAATAGAGTTTAAATTGTGTTCAGTGTTTAGTAGGAATTGAGGTTCCGATGGGAAATTGATTGTCTCGTAAAGTTTTGAATTTGATGGATTATCTTTTCCAATTTTAATTTTCCAACCGGTGATCGGTAATTTCCACCTGTTGATAACCATCGGCTAATTTGCAAATTAGGAACCCTGTCGGTACTTTACTCCATTCCTCTTATCGGTAAATTCATTTGGCTCACGGTAATTTACCTTACTAATTTTTCAAATTCTTATCGGTATACTTTAATTACCTATTGGTGATGTTATTCTCTTACCTCTTAATTTTCAAATTAGCCAGACATTTGCTCGGTATACTATATTTCCATTCAAAGTGGTCGGCACTCGCTTGCAAATTTAAAATGTTGTTGATTACTTGCGCCCAATGAAATTTGTATATGACCGAATGACATTTCTAATCTCCAATTGGTGCCTTCCATTTCTGCATCTATTCGGCACATCCCTTCAGTACTTGGATGCAACTCAACTTGAATTTGCACTCCCAATTCCCCTCTATTTGGTACACACACACACACACATTTATCACAAATTGATTGACTCTCATCGGTTACTCTTGAATTTTGACTTTCCATTTCCTTAATGCCTTGTCAATATTGTTTGCATGCATTCAACAAATTTTTCCAACTCTTGTCGTTGCATGCATTCACTTGGAATGGAACCCTTAACCTCCCATTTATCCAAAAAGATTTTCTCCACCAAGCTATCCAAGTATTTCAATTATTATATTCCATGTTTTGTTATCTCCATTAATGTGTTCCATGTATGAATGTGACCCTTCGGTGGAGAGCACTTTCTTTCATATTGTGTTGGCTTCTGTTCGATAATCGATAGGAATTGAACCCCAAGCACCATCAATCTCCAAAAAGACTTGGTACCACCATGCCATGCAAGCAACTTATAGCAATATTCATGAATATTTCATATTCTAATAATTTGAATTTATTTTTCATAAATTTGTACTTTTTCTCTCAATCCCTCTTAGCATATCACCGATCACTCATTTCTCAACAAATAAAACTTCAAATACTTAAACTCGTTGAGTTGAGTTTCAAATTACCAAAAAGGGTATATTGGGCACTTGTGAAAGTTGAAAGTAAAGTAGGACAATTAAGTAAAAAAGAGAAATGAGTTTGTAGATAAAAAGTGGAGTTAAGACTCCAAAACCCACGAAGGCTAAATCCCACTCCTCCTTTTACTCTCTTCCTTTTTTACTCACACTCTCTTTTTCCCTCTCTCTCTCTCCTTATTTCCATCAAAAATCAATCAGAATACCACAAAATACACCCTCTAAAGACACCAAAACTCATAACGAAATCTCTAGAGGGTTAGATTTAATGGAGAGTTGAGGTTTTCTAGAGAGAGAAAACCCAGGGTTTGATGGTGACTCAGTTTAAGGTGAAATTGGTGATAAAAAAAAATTGGGTAATATTTTTTTTCTTAATTTGAGTTTATTTTCCTCTTTTATGGTTTTGGAGTTTATGTTGAAATTGTATGAAATGGATTTTGGTAGATTTTAAGTTATCGTAAGTGAGAGAAAGATCGGGTATTGAAAGTTAGAATTTTGGGTTTACTTGTATAGATTTACATTGATGATAGTGGTGATTTGAAATCCCTTAGCGGTTGGTGAAAACCAAATGAGGCAGAACATTTTCTTTAGAGACGCCCTGGAATGACTATTATTTCTAATACTGTGAGTGGTTGCATGTTTGCACTTAAATAAGAAAAATATTTTTGTGGGTTTTTCTAAATGATTTCAAAACTTGATTTTTATATGTTTTGGTGTGTGAAATTTTCAAAAATTGAGTTTGAAATTCCTATGCATCATAATGTTTTAAATGAATGTGTCATGTTAATTTATTGATGTTGAATACATTGTGATGTTTGATTATTGATAAACAATTATAAAGCTGATGGCACATGGAATAGATTATTAAATCTTATGAAATGGTGCGTCGTGTGGTTACTAGGAAAAGAGTCTGAACCCTGAAAAATGACTAGTCATTTCCATCTACGGAGTGACTCGACGGAGTGACGTGATGAGTTTACTAGACATGGTATGTAGCTGAACGTATGCGCCGCTTGAAGGACATGGGATAGTTGGTTGCACCACCAACGAAACACTATAGCCAATGCCAAGGAATAAACACTTTTTTTTAAAAGAGAAATTAATAAAATACTTGATAGTCCCACCTTAGGTCATGGTAAACCTTTATTGGGAAAAAGGTTGTCTCATATTTGAAAATGTGAAATGATTGGATACATATGGAATTGAATCATGATAACTAGAAAATCAATTTATTATTGAATGATCTTGAAATTGATACGATAATTTGAAATACATATTTGATATGTCCACCACACAACTTTTATTTTTGTTTAACATGTATATCACGAACTGAGTATTCTGTACTCATCCTTCTCTTTTTATCTCTTTCTAGGGGAAGACTAATTTAGAAACTTAAACAACTTCTTGTGCTGGATCGAAGGGATTTCTTTTGTTGAACTTCCATATGTATTTACCGTGTGAGTATTTCGGGAATTATATGGATTTGACTCATGGAATGAGTTTTGTAAATTATTAAAAGTTAGTTTTTATTAAGTACTTGTTTATTTTGTTTAATATTGAAAAACCTTTATTTGTTTATTTAGGGACATTTGGATTGTTTGATAAAATTATTTTAATTATCTGAAATTTGTTCGGAATGGCTACCTGACGGGTGGATGATTTGAATATATTTTAAAATGTTTGAACTATTGGAATGTCTTGTGGTTTCTTGGGACACGGAGTGAGATTTACTCGTGTATTGGAATAGTATGACGGTTGTCACGTGCTCGATCTGAAAATCGGGGCGTGATAATTTTATTGATATCAGAATTTAGACTCACGATTTCAAATGTTTTAAGTTTTCGAAATATTTTCAAATGTCCCAAAGAGTATCCAATGATTTTAAAATATCATTCTTTTTGAAAAATTAAGAGTTTAAAGAATTTTTCAAAAGATTTCCAAAAAACTCCTATGGGTCCTACGGACAATGATTTCCTATTTTAGGAGGTTAAACACTAGTTCTATTCTTAACTTAGTGAGTTAATAATAGTATTTCTTTTTTATAGGACAATACCTCTTAGATGAAGGGTGAGGAATGTAAATGAAATTCCTCCTTCCGAGCATGAGGATGAATTGTCTTCACATGCTCCATCTTCTCCTTCTACTACTACTCATTCGGCACTTCCAATCGGGATTTCTCCATCATCACTCGACGCCCTTTGGCAATGGACTGAATGGTGAAATATTTATGGTTCTCATATCCAAGCTCCATCTCAAGTACCAATACCTTCTCCATCGAATCCGATCATCCCTTCGAGCCCTCAAACAACACCGATTGTTCCTCCTACTTCAATGACCACATTTATAGACCGTCCTACCGTTGACTTGTCCAAATTGATCAAAAAAACCCGACAACTTGCATGTGCCATCTTTTTTAGGACCAGTGATGCAATTGTGACAAAGAACTAGATAAATAGGGTTAGGGAGACAATGACTAATATGAGACTCGATGATGGGTTAAAGTTATTGGTGGCCGTAAAACTGTTAGATGAAAATGTCTGAGTATGGTGGGACAACTTAAAGGATAGGGCAGCAACACCTATTTCTTGGAGCGAATTTCTTAGGGAATTTGATGAAAAATATTATACTTGATTCTAGCAGGATTTAAAAATGAAAGAGTTCCTCCATCACCGCCAAAGCAACAAGTCGGTAGTGGAATATGAGACGGAGTTGAGGAGACTATCCTCATTCGTCCCAGAATTGGTGACTTCTGAGGAGTATTTACGTTTCAAATTTGAGAAAGGTCTAAATTTGTTCATCCGAGAGAAGATGTCTGTGACCTCGGTCTACTCCTATAAAGATGTCTTAGAGTTAGCCTTGAGAGTCGAGAAAATGGTCGAGGAAAGGAAAAGAACTAGAAAATGACAAAAAAAGAAGAGAAGGTCCGAACTTGTATCGGGTCAAAGTTCGAAACAAAGTAGGAGCATGAGCTCCTACAGTGGAGTTTCGGTCACTGAGTTCGTTAGCAGTCCACAAGGCCAAAGATCATCCAAGTTTGAGGTTCCCATGTCTAATGCTGCCTCTGGGAGTAGATCGATGGGAAACAAAATGTAGCAGTGCAAGAACTATGAGAAATACCATCTTGAGATTTGTCACACACCCAAGAGGTGTTATCAATGTGGAGAGAAGAGTCATCTCCGAAATAGTTGTCTCGAACTGTGTTTGAGCAGGCAAGGGGTCAGCAAAATCGAGACCTTCCTGGTAGCTCTAGGGGTGGATTGGTAGACACATTTACACCTCTCTCCAACACTACTCTAAGAATAGGGACCAACAATAACACCATAGCTACAAATCCCCAACGTTCTCAGGCTTGAATTCAAACTCGAATCTATGCGATGATCAATTAAGAGGCACAAGACAACCCCGATATTATCACAGGTAAAATTTAGACAAGTGTAAATGTATTGATTTGGAGAGTATGTTGGCATTGCATGATATTTGAGATTTGCTAATGGTCTTGAATCATTGCTTGATAGAGATAGATTGATAATCCAATCTTGGGCATCAGCTTTATATGATAAATTGTGGTGATTGTTAATATTGCTATGTGATGAATATATGAGTATTGTTGACCAAGTGGCATGATATTAGAGGCGATGATGGCTATTCTAGTAGAATATTTAAATTAGTTAATGTCTATGATTTAATACCATGTCGTAGGAAGCATGTATGGGATTATGAAGTGTGTATTATAAGTTTTGACTAATAATCATTTGGTGGTTTATTATAATAGGTATGATAAAAATTTTTGGTGATTGGTACTTGTATACTTATTGACATAGGGTCTAATAATTTCTTCACAAGCACAAACTTTGTTAGGCATGCCGATAGCCCTTTGACCCCATGGGTAAATAGCTTAAACGAGATACAGAGTGTAACACCGATACTGCAGTGTCCGTACTAGTGTACTGTTCATGGAATATTTATATATAATATTCCTCCGTATATATATAGAGAGAAATTTTTTATTTATATTGATTTTCGATTTTGGGGTCTTTAAATTGAAATTTTTGGTATATTCAAAAGTATCCGTATTTCCGATTTGTAGTGTAAAGTGAGAATAAAAATATATAGATGAATATTCATTAATTTATTAATTTATTAAATTACTCATTTAATTATTTATAAATTTATTTTATAAAAAGAAATATATATATGTTTAATAATAATACTAAAAAAAAAAAATAGAGGGAGAGGAGACGCAGTGTTTTGCCTCAAAACGCTGCATCCCCATTTTTTTAATTAGGGTTTGAGAAACCCTAATCTTCTCTCCCTCCTGTCTCTCTCTCTCTCCCACAGCCGCTCTCTCTTCCCCTCTCGCCGTCGTTCACTCTCTCCGCCTCCTTCCTCCGCCACAGCCACCACCGACTCACTCTCTCTATATTTTCTCTGCCTTTTTCCCTCGCACGAAACAGTCCCTTCTTCTCTCTTGCGGGCGCGACCGCAGAGCTCTCTTCCTCTCCCTTGCTCGCTCACTTGCGCGCGGGCTGCACTCTGTTGAGAGCCTTGTTGCAACCCCAATGGAAACCCCAAACTGCAGTCATCCACTGTGTTTCGAAAACCCTAGACTGCAATCATTTCTCTGCGAAGGTAAGGATGAATTTAGCTTAGGGTTTCGATATTATTTTAGTGTTTTAGCTAAATTTCTAAATTGTATTTCAATTGGAAATGTTACAGGTTTTAGACTGAACTGAATGACGAACGAAAGCTAGAATCTGCGAATCGAGAAACCCTAGGTGAGGAGACTTCTAATCTTTTTAATAATAGAATGAATTTAGAGTTAATTTAGAGTGAAAAGTCTTGTATAGGTCTAGAATGCATGTTCGATTGGAATAGAATGCATTTCTGAAATTCCATGCTTGAATATTAAGGTTAAGTCTAGTGTCTGATATGAAAGAAGTATGTTAAAGGATAATAAAATCATGATGAGTTGATTTGAACGGTTTCCCTTAGAGTTAATTTGAAATGTGCATGAAAATATAAGATTTTGGGGTTAGAATGAAATATTATGCAGAATGAAGGATACTGTTGTGTTCAATATCTTTCTTAGGTTGTTTTTGAGTTGTTAATTACATAACAGTATGTAGGTGGAAGGATAGTTTAAAAACTTGGAGTTGGAACTTAAGGATCGATACAGCCTTTTTATTATAAGTTGTCCTACATATAGGAAATCAAAATACGATCTCCATATTATGAAAATAGACTTTCATACTTTGAAAATGACATATGGTTTGAAGCATTTGGATGGAAATTGAAAAGTGTATGATTTTTCAAAAATTTTTCTATTTTGTAGACAATTTATTAATTTACGCATGTTTACAACTTTGAGTGGTTTTGGAGTTGAATTAGACTTGGTTTTGATTGTGTTATTTATTTATAAATGAAATGCAATTGATGATATTAGAGTTTATTCATAAATTGGAGAATTGAGATTTGTACAAAATTAGGGGAAATAGAAAAACCCTAAAAATATTTGGAAATTAATGATGAAATTGTGATTTTGTGTTAGGAAAATATGAAAACCCTTGTTATGGGATTTTATTTGATGATAATTGCGATGTTTAATTAGGCTAATCTTTTGGGGGACTTAAAAGGACTCAAATTGAATTAGATCCGATATGTGTAGGAGAAGTTACATCAATTTCTCTGTGGCTGTACAAATGCAAATTCTGAATTGTTTTAGAAAATGATTTTAAGTAGAATTGATGTTCAATGCCTTAGGATAACATGTTTGGGTTCAAAAGAGGAATTTGATTTGGTTTGGTTTGGAATTTGGGAGTGCACACCCTCCCGTATACTATGAGTGGGACCCTAATCTCTTGCATGAAATAGTGAAACCTGATTGTATCATATTTTTAATAAAACTTGCTTTTGATATGCATTGTCTCGACGTATGGAATTGAAATTCAAATCTGTTTTGTGATTATTGGAGTGTCGTACTTATATTTTCTACGATTATGCATCCATGTTTGAAATGAAATGAAATTGTGCCATGATTTGAGAAATTGAATGTTTTCTATTCTACCATTGCATTGGTTTGCTGAATTTAAATAATTTCGATGAAATGTATTGACACACGGATTTGAATTGTTTTGAGGATATGATGAGATGATTTGGCTATGTGGGTTGGATGCCTACTAGCTTGAGATGATATGATGATATGACATTATTTGATTGATTCCGTAGCTACGAAGGGACTTTATAGAGGCACGGGTTGCCCCGATACGCTTCTGCAGGAAGTATCCGCAAACGTCCAGTTTATATTTATTCATAGGCGCAGCCGGTTGAACTCACATCGGGGGAGGACGTGTGTCCGTCACCATCTAGCACAGCACGTGGCCCTATGTCGAGTCTGGGTAAGCAAGGGCTAAGCCCACGGCCAACTCGGGGTAGAGAGCTACTTTTGAAACACTTTGCATAATAAAACCCCCGATGCGCCTGTCCTTGGTCATGGTTGACCTTTGCCAGGATCCTTTCGGCTTGCTCTATGACCTACTTGATTTTAAATGGATGCTTATATGTATGATATCGTGTGAATGATTAAATGAGTTTATTTTATTCGAAAATATCATGATTTACAGCGAAATTTGAATCATTGGTTATGAATGATATTATTTGACACTCTAATGTTCACCTACACTATTAGTACTTGAGATTAATCCCCCCACTCACTGGGTATCTTCCTTGATACTCACCCCTCTTCTTTCCTCCCTCAGACAGGATTGTTGTGCTGGAGTGACACTTCAGAGTTTAGAGATTTTGACGGATTTGGTTATTTGGGACGGTGGGGTTTAAGTTTAAGCTGAGATTTAAATTCCGCGCTTTATTTTGACCCTACGTGGTCTGGATATTGAGGTCCGTAGTTGACCGTGTACTTAATTTGGGATGACTATATAACTTATGTATACTTATTTGCGAAACTCTCATATTTCATTTGCATTAAGGCAATTGTAGTGTTTGAATGTTAACTTGGGAAAATTTATTGTAAATTGTATAAAACTTAGGCCCGCTCAGTGTGGTGGCTGCTCATGCTCTAGTTGGGCATGACAGTAAAGGTCTGTGGCTAGGATTGCTGGTAATTTACTTAACCTGGCGTTGTCCTGGATGTCTGCTGTGGTTGGTGGGTTGTTGTGAGACCGGGATGACCATTTTATTTTATTTACAGGACGATTTTAAATTATACAGATTTAAACAGGTTTATTTGTACATGGGGGACAACATGGAATTTGGCCTCAAAGCAACTTTGAAACCTTCTGTGCAGTAATCATACTCACATGCTTTGGATTTCAGGCATTAACAAAGAAGGTAGTCTGTAATTTGAATGTGGAATATTTGAAATCACTGTTGTTCATCATTCATGTTTGATTACATTACACGTTTGTTTGTGATTTATCTTATTTAATTCAGCTTAAACCATGTTAACAATAGACAGGCTAATGTTAATCACATATTTGGTATTTTTATGCTGTTCACTTAATCCCAAGAAAACAAAATATGTATTTTGCTCATTATTTACTTGAGTTCATAATCTATATATGACTAGAGATAGAATTTTTCAGTTCCAGTTGTTGATTAAGGGCAATTGTACATATTTCCTTTGAGATATAGATAGTCACTTTGGCAAGATGATAGCAACAACAAATATGTGGGGAAGTATCTTCTTGCTTTAGTTTTGAGGTTCTGTTTCACATGCTGGAACCTTCATCTCTAACTATTAGGCGGGAACACTTGCACATGGAAATTTCCCAAATTGTATGAATCTACTAAAATTGGTCAAATATCAAATGCTCTGCATCTGGCCGTGTGGCAAGCATAACATATTTCTATATCTTTAATGGATTAGCTTGAAAGTTTCTGTCTAAAAGCAGTGCTGTCGATAAACTTCTGGTGTGGGGTGCTGATTTTGATTATGCTTGGCTGATACTTTTGCAGTTATTTTCACTCGAGGCAACTGGAATGGTAATGAGTTCTAGGGTTGCAGACCAGTGCTGTAGACATTTACCCTACTTAGAGGTGCTAAGGAGGGCTTTTTTTTTTTTTTTTGGATTAGTGTTTCTTCTTCTTTTTCTTTTGGGTAGCAGATGAGCTCAGCAGTAGTATGCCAATTTTAGCATGGTTAGGGTAGAGTATGCTATGTGTTCAGGAGTTCAACATTCTGCTGGAGGTTGTAGCATGCAACTAGTAAATAATGAAATTTACTGTGCAAGTCATCAGTACTCAGGTTGTCCAAGATTTATAATTTCTGATTGGCTGCTGGCTAGGAGTTAGAATAGACCTTTTGATCTCGTTGGTACTTGTAGAATTTTCTGTTATTAGTACTTGCTTTAATTTCAATTCCTTTTGGCTTTGATTGGTTTTCTAATGTGTATTCGTGCACTTCCGTGCTGGGAACCATGAGTGGTGTATATAAGGTACCTTCTATAGTAGAAATGAAAAGGTAGTTTTTTAATGAAAAGATAGTTTTTTAATAGTCTTCATTTTCAGATGAAAACCAATGGATTGATGGTGTGCCAATGCTTAAGTCATGGTTCGATCAGTTCTTTATTATCATGGAGCATCCAGTACACTCTGAAAATCCTGATGATTGGAGTCTTACAATGGAGGTGATTGCATAGTTTTGCCCGCATAAGATTTATTTTTCTGTATGTTCTCCACTTGGTATGGAATCAAATTAGTCTTGTTTCTGAATTTCTTTTTCTACAGGTTCTGAAGTGCTTGAATCAGTCTGTTCAGAAGTTTGGCTGAATTTGGTGGTTAGTTTCACACTCAGTGGAGCTTTTCTAAAATGAGCGCTTGAATCTTTAGTTTCAAACCAAGGAGGTGCTACCACAGAAACCTGCACCCACTTCTTATGCCTGCAACCACTCTTAATTTGATTTTCTTACAAGTTGATTCTAGAAATGCGAATCATGCAGTCATATGAATATTCTCCCCCCCCCCCAAAATAGACTAGGAAAGAAAACAGTAGAAGGCAACTAGGTCCTAAGGTAGGGTGTAGCTTAAATGTTGGAAACACTAAAAGGAAATACCTTGCCTGGGGTCTGGGATTTCCATTTTCTTCATTAAGGTTCTTTGCCAAGAGTTTGAAAGCTGATAACTTTGCATCCTCTTTGTATGTGGTTTGCCAAGACTAGGAAAGAAAACAGTAGAAGGCAACTAGGTCCTAGGGCAGGGTGTAGCATAAATGTTGGAAACACTAAAGGAAACACCTTGCCTAGGCTCCAGGATTTCCATTTTTCTTATTAAGGTTATTTGCCAAGAGTTTGAAAGCTGATAACTTTGTGTCCTTGTTGTGTGTGGTCTGCAGCCCCACCTTTTATGGCTAGGGTGCAAGTTACCCAGAGAGAGAAGGGGAAGGGGCGTGAGTAAAATATAATAATCATGAAAGTTTTGTTCCAATACTACCCCATGTCAAAAGTAAATAAGTTAGACCCAAAAAGCCTTTATTTTTGTATTTGAGCTAGCATACTTTCCTACATAATATAACATTTTTGTGAATTATCAAATTGTATTTTGATTTAATATTTTACTTTACAACATATATCAATAATTAACTAGTATAAAAATTCAGCACACAATGAAACCCTTGAATATGTTTGAATCAAGTTGATCAAAACTCTTGGTATATGTTACTCAATTATTTAATAGTACTCTTTGAAATTATTATATTTAATCAAGTATACTCATATGTCCATGCACCATTTTCCAAATTTGGGATCCTTTTTTGCTGTGCTAATGCATCCTAAAATAAAAGGATCATCGGACTCAAGCTTGTGCACTCATACCTTTATCGTCACCCTTAGTAGTCATAATAAAATAGCATTTTTCTTTATACATGTATTTCTCATCCTTACTATTACTGTTATTGTCACCATTGAAAGTTGCAACTTTCACTTCATTGTTTCCAAGAATTCATTTCAACCTTCTGTACAACTGAATTTGTCTAGTAAATTTGACAGATAAGGGAGGCTCCAATTTTTGCTTTGGCTTCTCTATCTGATCAGTTGCTGGAAGCAGAGGTCGGTGCTTTCTGAATTTGTCTATAGTCATGGTTGGCTGCATGGTCATTGCTCTGACTAGTGTACTGCACATTGATTCCACGCCTTTTGCCTGCAGACCCAACCTTTGCCTGCTTCTCATAATTCATTTATTTTCATAGGTGTCAAAATCTACCAGAGTTCACTTGTTAAACCTTCTGTGAAAAATTTTTACAGGATGGTAGTAGGTGCATGCAGAAGACATAGGAAAGGGTGAGCACTTGATTCAGGATGGCAGTGGGTGCATCTGTGGATTCCTTCTATCTTCTTGGTTGTGTGTGTGGGGTTTGATGGTTTTTCTGCTTTGCAGGAATACATAAATACCCTTTCCTTTATGCTTGCTTGGCTTTATCCATTGCTAAATTTTCCACTGTGGTAAATATAACTTGTCATTTCCTTGTACCATAAATTACATCATCGGCATGACCTTCTTGTTGTATCATGAAAGCTTTCACTGTGCAGATCAGACATGAAAACTGGAGCAATTTCTATAGGCAGCTATCAAGGCAATTGGCATGGATGTGTAGGTTTTTATTTCCTCAAAGTCTTGATCACCATATGATAATAATGTTCTTCTTACAGCCCTCCACCAGTGGAAGTAGGGGCTTGTCAAGCACTCACGCAGCTGTTACCTGAGGCCAATAGAGAAGCAGTTCAACCCCATATTGGGGTTGTTTTTATTCCTTGTAGATCTGCTTAACCAAGTAAAGTATTCTTTATAGGAAATATTGTTTGTGCTCATTATGATATATTTCGTATTATTCTGCAGTACAGGCATCTAAAGAGTCATTGCACTTATTACGTGAAACTCTGCATGCTGCAGTGAAAGCAGGTGGGTACCAATATTCTTGGTTTTTAGTTAAGAGTTGTATTTTGTTGTTGTCATCTTGTGCTACTAATTGAGGAAAAAAGTTTTTTGTCTCTCTTTGTCATTAATTGCAGGTGTCTAGATTTTGATCTCCTTTGAAACTTAAGGTTTGTTCATTGAACTTTTTAATTGCAGGGTATGAAGTATAAGCCAATTGTTTCTCCTATTTTACTTAACATGTGGGCGAAGCATGTTTTAGATCCCACTTATTAGTATTCATGCTGTTGACGTTCTTGAGGTAATGACCGTATGATTCATTTTACAATTAATATACAAGTTATTTTGTGATTGCCAGTTATATTGTCTAGCATGGCTACAAATGCTTGCTTTTTCTGTCATCTCATGGGTACCTCTGAACATTGGTATCTGCAGCAGGACTTGCTAACAATGATACTTAAACATGAGACAGGACAATGCTTGGTCTATACGCGCATATACAAGAATTTATTTTATAATCGGTCTTCTACATTTATTTATCCATCACATGGAAAGAGTTTTTATTTTATTTTTCTATTTATTATGAATTTTTTTAGTAGGAAATTATTTTTTTAATTTTTTTTCCTCTAAGAATGCTGGGAAGGAAATATTTTGGTCATAATATTTGAATGCTGTGTCAACCCATCCTGGGCACCTAACACTTCAACCATAGAAAAAGGAAAATATTTTCCCTACTACAGTTGTATTTTTCTAAGAGAATTCTCTCAACACTCAATTTTATTTTTACTACAAATATATTGGATATTGCTTTCTATCATTATATAAGTTCCGGTGACATTTTTTGTGTGCTTAGCTATTTTACAAACTATGCATATTTGGTGTGATGTCAAATAATGAAACATTGAGCCCCAAAGAAAGAAAGATTTTCTCATAATGATGAAAATGTCGCAAGGATTTCCCTCATGATGGGTAGCAATGCACAACAACCATGCTTAATTCTTGAAAGGCAAGAATATATATATATATATTTTTAATGAAATGTTAGAATTTAGAAATCACATCCATTCAATTTCATTTCTAGAAATTGTTTGAGAATTTATTGACATAGAAAAAACATTAAAAGGATGAAAGCTTCGAAATTTATAGCCATATGTTTGGGCAGTATCATAGGAATGCCATGTTGGCTTGTGGTTGGTACAGAAAAAGATTTCCCAATTTATTTGTCAGTGCTTTAACGACCCTGATGATGACTGTCGTCAAATTAACAGAATACTGAAAAATCAATTTACACTTAATTTGTTTGAATCTTCATTGTCATAATATTGCATGTGTACCTTTAAAAATTTGTAGGCAATTAAAAATGTGCCCTATTGTGTTCATCCGCTTGTTTCATGGGTCATGCCATCTATTCAGCCCATCCTAGATAAGGTATGGTTTTGATTCTCTGGTTTCAAGTTTTTGAATTCTATTGGGTGATTTCTACTTGTTCTGATGCATCTTGATGCCAATCATCAGCCTCAGCAACAGCCTGATGGATTGGTTGCGGGGTCATTGTATCTGGTGAATATGCTATTAAAGGCCAAGTCTAGCTTACATTTTTTAATGGCTTCTGCTAATTTTGTACAGAATGTGCCAACTGATGTTGCGAAAGCTGTATATGATGCTTACTTTGATCGTGTTATCAGAATAGTACTTCGAAGTGCAGATCATGGTGAACTACAGGTAATATTGTAATTTTCATTTTGATCTTATTTCTATTTGCTCAATTTTCTCCGCAGGGAAGCATGCACCAATTCAAAGGAAGAGAATGTCACGTCATGCTGTTTTGGCAACTTCATTCAAGATATTGGTACAAGTCTACTAGAACCCTCTGGCATACATCAACAGGTTGAAATCTTTGGCCATGGTTCAGTATGCAGCGATGGTTTTTCTGCCAAATCTGTGACTCCAGATGGGTATCCCTCGTACTTCTTGGGAAGAAAGGGATGGGAACTTCAAACATCAGCTCCAAATTATTGCCATGAATTAGGAGAAGCTAATGGCCTTAAATGTCGCTCTTCGCTCTAAGCTTCCTACATCTGATTTCCCATTGTCTTACAAGGGTGCTGAACATATAGTTTTTGGCAAATGGTATACCCCATTCATGTTTGTTAAGGAAGGGACTTTGAGAGATCAAATGAAGTGGCAACAAATTTTTGAATGCGAAAATCATGGCAACAACAAAGGAGATGCAGTGGATGTGGATGCAATTGTTTAGAGCGAAGTGATTAGTATTGGACCACGAAAAGTTTTGTTTGGAGATATGAAAATGGTTGATGGTCTCATGTGGTATTGGTGTGTTGGTGCTGTGGAAGGTGGAGTGAGTGAAGGTCTGAGTCTAGCAATTGTGGAGAGGTTGAAGTGGGAGCAATAAAGAGTTGGATATGTTAGTGGAAGAGAGAGCGAAGTAAGGGTGAAGACTGCATGAATTTGGAGGGGTTGGCCAATGGAGGAGATTTGGATGTTATATATATATATATATTAGGTCTACAGATATAATAAATAGTTAAGAAATAACTTAGAAGATTTTGAAAAACAAATAGATGAGTGGGAGATATCCAAAATAAGTATATATATATATATATTTTGACCAACCGGTGGTTGAGAGGTTTATGTTGAAGAGAATGGATAGTGTTTTTTTTTTTTTTTTTGGTTTATGGGAGTTTCGAACCCAAGGACCTTTATATGGGAGAGGGCGATGGCGATGGCGTTAGTTGAGTTCTCATTCGCAATGGTGGTTTGTTAATGACATTAGAGTTAAAGCATAGCCATCAAATTAGGAGCAAATGGGAATGAGCGCCTTTGGTGTTCCTTCAAGCATTTCTAGTGGATTTTAAAATTTTTTCTGCTGATGGTGATTTTTGGAGAATCCAACCATGATAAATTTAATGGATATTAATACCTACGAGGAGACGAAAAAAGTCTGAAAAAAATGCAAAAATAACAAAAAGTCCTATAAAGTATTTATCATTGGTTTGCATAAGTTTGTGCCGGTAATATACAATTTAATTATTGATTTGTATTTTTTGTATAATCTTTAATTTGGTGGTTTTGTGATATATATTTTGAGTAAGTAAAAATCAATTTAATATTGTAAATAATTTGAATTTTGAAAATTTTCATTTTTGGGGATTTTTTTTTCTTCTAAAGTTGAATGTATATTAGAAGTTCTATGTGGTTATATAAATAACGATGAATGTATATTTTTGGGGATTTTTTTGGTGTGTCATGTTTTTGTGTTTTAGAAAGAAATGAGATGATTTGAATTAGACACATGAGAACGATGTGAGTTTGAAAACAAAAATCGTACAGGCAAGAACAAAGCAAAATATGATATAAATGAGTTAGCATACTTCTCAAAATCCAACATCATCGTGCAAGTCATTGTATGCAAACCAAGGAGAGCGTACTTTGATCTGGTAGGCATGATTTAGTTCAAATATCTTGCAAGAATAGAATGTTCATAAGTTGCTACAGGTTAGGGATGGCAAGGAGCCGGGAAAAGGGAAGGGGAAGCTTCCTCATCTCCTATCCTAATTCTCTATGGTATCCTTGATATCCAAGGGGATACCATAACTATTTAAAAATAAATAACTTAATTGACAAAGAATTCAAATTTTCAATACAACTCTATATAAAATCAATTAAACATTCATTTAATTCGAAATAATAAACATAAAAATCATTTAATCATCTACAAAATTATCTTGAAAATGACATAAATATAAGTTAAAATGTGATGACTTTTTCATCAATTATCTACAAAATTAACTTGAAATTAACTTAAATATAAGTTAAAATTTAAATGTCACGTGATCATTTTATCATCAAATTTTCTTGCTTCCCTTCTAACTAATAATCTGATCAACTCCCAAAATCATCTCTCTATATTAATTAAGATCATAAGTAAAATTTATTATCAACTAAAAATAAAATGTAAATTTATATTAAGTTAACAATCATACTTACATTATTAGCATCCATAATGAAATTTTTGAACTAAAAGCACTTGAAATATAAGAAAAATTTGTTAGTAAGGAGCAAGAGGGAGCGTGGTGAAGGAAGAGTGTTGAGCCTTGACGGGGGGGGGGGGAAAGAGGATGAAATCAAATTAGATGAAGGAAGAATGAGAATTTATCTTAAGATTTGTTTTATATTTTTCATTTAATATATATAATTTGATATATTTCAAAAATCACCGCGTGGTGCAATGTGGGTAGCACTTCTCACTTCCCGTGGGTCGACTCATGAAATTCCGCTTCACCCCACATTTCGCAAGCAAAACTCTTCCGCGCTCGCACTCCATATGGACAGATTTCTGTGGGTATCCGACCCCCCCTGTTTTTTTAATAATCAACCGGTATTTGTATTCATATTTTAATTAATCTGATCCGAACATTATCAAACTCAATTTAAGAGAACTCTTATCATGTAGTTTTTTATTATTTTTAAATTTTAAATTTTAAATTTGATTAAAAGATTTAATACTTTTACTCAATTTAAGAAAACTTTCCACACGTAGGTTTTTTTTTTTAATTTTAAAATTTTGAATCTGAAACTTGATTGAGAGATTTAATACTTTTAGCCACTAAACTGAACTCAAATCTATTACAATAAGGGAGGAGGAAGGTGCCACTTGAGTTAAGGCTCATTGGCCAGTTGATATGGATATCCACCTATGCAAGAGTGATTGTTATCTTTACTATTCATTGTCCCAGAAAAAACACATGAATATCAAAGAGGTTGCTATAGGCCACTTGCACATTAGATATATACATGGATCAAGTCGGATTAGAGCTGACTCAAAAAATTTTAGCCTAATTTACGGAAAGGAGGGCCGGAGGAATGCTCAAATGACGTCCTTATTGTTTCTCCCACTTTTGACCTAATTACATGAATGGTGGGAGGAGAAATAGAGTAAATTATTACTATTCTTAAATTTTATCTCCTATGCAGTGGGAAGGATAATGGGTCAGCCATGGGGTGGGTTTTGTTAGTACCATATCTTTCTCGAAATCCTTATCCTATTATTAATATTAGGCCTTGACATTATTTGTTTCAATGAAATGAAATATCGTTATAGGATTTTACAAAAAACCAACCTAACTCTATCCAATCCGAATTGATTGTTTTTCTTAATATCTGATTCATATCTGATTGTTTTCTTGTTTGTATATATTCTTTTTTAGAGAAAGAATACTGATACAAGGAGATTTAGATACATATTGTACAAAAGATTTATATTCTAAATACTCAACCTTGACCTACCAATTTTTTCCAATATCCTTATATATATATATATAAGTTGAACATTCACAAAAACCATACTTTATTAACTTAGAGTTTTTCATTTGTTATTGCTAGATTTTTTTTAAAAAACTTATAATTGGGGCAATCACTTATTTAATTTTGATTTTCTTTTTTTACCCTTTCTTTTGGATAATTTTGGAAAGGGCATTGCAAGTTTCAAGTGATACGTCCTCTTTTACTGATAGTGGGTGATTCTTTTTACTGTATCACCGTATACCAGCTTCTTTCACCACCCTATGTTCCATAATAATAATGATAATAATAATAAAAAAGAGATAGTATCAAGCATGACAAGGTGACAAAACGATCAAAAATCTTATTTTTCTTCATAGGTGAGATTTGAAGAGAATATTTAAGGAAGATTTGATCGAACTCGTCATTTTTAATGATAATTTTCTCTCTTCAAAATATTAAATAACTACGAGAAAACATAGGTTTGGTTTTGTGATGGAAACATCTGTTACAAAGGTTGTAACAAAAAAAAAAAAAAAAAAAATCCGTTTCAAAGGAAGAGATCCTATCATAACTGACCTTTCGTTTTTTTTTTTTTTTTTTTTTTTTATCCGGTATCCAGAGTTTTATCCTGATTAATCCGTATCGATCTATTGTTGGGCTCTTTTCGAAAAGAAGTCTCCCAATATGATTTTTTTTTACATTCATAGAGAGTTAAACTCCTGATTATGATTAAAAAAATTTAACTCTCATCCAATTAAACCAACTAATATTGGTATCATAGCTTACCTTTCGTGACGATGCATTCATCTTGCTCGACACATAAATACCTTTTATGAAACATATGAGAACTAGCCCCGAGGTGGGCTACTTGGATTGGGCCATGTAATGGACAGCAGCAGAGACTACAGCCCATAATGACTCCTTGATCTTAGCCGAAAGGACATGTTAGTTGGGACAAATTGTAATAACAAGAACGGTTGGACGGTTAGCTTAGTTCAACATTTAGTTTTTGACTTGTATAAATAATCTGGACAAAGAAAGGAAGAGTACAAGTTGGATTTGCTCTCTCTCTCTCTCCCCCTCTACCTTTTTCTCTTCTCTCTAATCTCTCCTTCTCCCAGTCTCAGCACCTTGTTAAGTTTCTTGGCCGACCACCCATAATAAGCAGCCAGCTACCTTACATCTTCGGTCAACCATCCAGAACTATCGGTCGACTGATCAGCATCCTCTGTTCGACCGTCCAGGATTATTAGTCAACTGCCATTCTCTTTGGTTGACTTCCCAACTTGAGAGCCTACTCAGTCACTTGGGTCGTGACAAATTTTGGTAACAAAGCCATAGATTCTCGGCATGAACTTGAAATGGTAGAGGGAACCAGATCAAAATTGCTGGAAGACCAAATTAGGAGACAAGATGCGAAGATTCATGAATTGGCCATCGAACTCAATGAAAATTATATCAAGCTAGGAAGGAGGCTCGAAGAACAAAACAAGAAGTTCAAAAAACAAAACAAGAAATTCGAAGAACAAAACAAAAAGACAGACAATCTCATAGCTAGCGTGAATGATCAATTCAATACCATCCTGTGAATGATGAATAAGGATAGAAGTAAGGAACACAAAGCTGAGTGGTTGCTTAAAACCGAATCTTGCCCACACCAATAGAAGGAAGGATGAAGGAAGATGCCGGGAACCTTCTAACCAAGAAGGATTTGATCTCTAGAGGGGGCCTACCAAATCTGCCTAGGATAGACGTACCTGTGTTTATTGGGGAAAACCAATGCATATGGTTAAGAAAATACCAAATTTTTTTTTTACTATTTATCAAGTATCTAGTTAGATGTGGGTAGACACAATTGAGATGTATCTTGATGGTAAAGTAGAAATCTAGTTCCAAGAATTAAAAATGGTAAAGGAGATAGAATGGAAAGAGTTTGCCTGATTGCTTTATTAGGGCTTTGAAGATAAAGGAGTTCAAAATGAAATAGAGGAATTCAACAAGTTATGACAAACTGATCAGTAGCAAAATATTAGGAAAATTTTGAAGAGTTATAACCGATTATGTTGCACAAAACCCTAGACTCACAGAATCATACTTTATTTCCAGCTTTATAAGTGGGGTAAAAGAAGAAATCAAGTTTGTATTGAGGATGATGAATCCCACCACTCTATTACAGGCATTTGAAATTGCTATACTACAAGAATAGTCACTTGAACTCAATAAGCAAAGAAGAAGCACAATAAATAGAAATTGGGAGTCAAATAATTCAAGGATGGTCCAAAAAAGGGGTTTAAACAAATGAAAAATTTTGATGGGTGGGGCTACTAAAGGTAAAACAAATATATCCTCACAAGAGATGCAATATAGGAGAGCCAATTGGACACTAGTGCAAGCTTAAAGCTCTCAATGTAATGATAGCAGTAGAGGAAGAAGAAGCTAGAATAGAAGACACCAGAGAGGATGCAGCATTAACATGTGAAATTTATGATATTCCTTTATGTGCTTTTTCCAGTTCACTTAAAAAAAAAATCTATAACACTGCAAGGAACCATAAGGGAACTGCTTATAATAATACTGGTGGATACTGAAAGTTCAAATAGCTTCATTAATCAGACATTAGTAGAAAAACTTAAATTGAAGCCAAAAGTAGCTGAGTCCTTACATGCCATACTAGCTGATGGAAGCAAAAATAAGTAGTTTCCCTCAAGTCAAGGGAGTTAAATGGAATATGCAAGGGTATAATTTTTCTTTTGCCATAAGAGTAATACAATTGGATAGTTGGGACATCATACTATGAGTGGACTGGATGTGCAACTTTAGCCCTATAACCTTTGATTTTAAGCTTTTGCAAGTTAAGATTGCTAGGGAGGAAGGAGAAGCAGTATTGACAGGAATGGTGGAGAACTCTAAAATAAAACTCATTCATGGGAAAACTATTAGGAAATTTAGAAGATAGCAGCTCCAAAGTTGTGCCACACTAACCATGTTTGGGAAAGGGGAGCTTAGGGAGATACCTCAAGCCATTGTTGTTCTACTAAAGAGTTTTGAAAATGTGTTCTCAACACCCGATACCCTACCTCCAAAGAGATCGTATGACCATTCCAACCCTCTCAAACGGTAGGCACAACCATTCAAACTTCTCCCACACAGATATCCCCACTCTTAAAAAGCTAAAGTAGAGAAACAAGTGTAGAAAATGAAGAACAATACGATAATCAGGCAAAACAAAAGCACTTTTGCTTCCTCAGTGCTACTAGTAAAAAAAAAAAGTCAACACATGGAGATTTTGTATGAATTACAGGCAGTTTAACAACCTGACCATAAAAAATAGGTATCCTATCCTTAATAGATGAATTGTTGAATGAATTATATGGTTCTAGACTATTTTCTAAAATTGATCTTAGGTTAGGCTATCATCAAATTATAGTCAGGCCAACTGATTGCAAAGACAACATTTCAAACTCATCATGGACACTTTGAGTTTCTGGTCATGTCTTTTAAGCCATGGATACTTTGAGTTTCTGGTCATGTCTTTTGGCTTAACTAATGCCTCAACAACTTTCCAAGTACTTTGAATCATATTTTTCAGCACCATCTAAGAAGATTTGTATTAGTTATCTTTGATGACATTCTCATCTACAGTCTAGACATGCGAACTCACATTGAGAATCTTAAATAAGTCCTCACAATACTCAAAAAACACTACCTATTTGCCAAATTTTCAAAATGTACTTTTGCTCAGTCACAAGTGGAGTATTTAGGTCATATAGTGTCAGAAATGGGAATGAAAATGGATCCTTAAAAAATTGATTGTATCATGAAATGACCAGAACCAACCTTTGTTAAAGCACTAAGGGGTTTCTTGGGGCTTGTAAGATACTATAGAGGATTTATCAAACATTATGGTTGATTATCAGACCCCTTCATCATCTACTTAAGAAAGACAACTATCGTTGGAATGAAAAAACTAGTCGAACATTCCAATACCTCAAAACAGCAATAAGCTCAGCCCCTGTCATGAGGTTTTTTAATTTTCAAAACCTTTTATTGGTGAGATTAATGCATGTTCAAGAGGTTAGGGGGTTGTTCTGGAATGACAACCCATTGCTTTTCTGAGCAAAGCCTTGGGACCTAAGAGCTTAGGATTGTCTATATATGAAAAAGAATTTATGGCAGTAGTGATGACTATTACAAAATGGAGGCATTATTTGGTTGGCTAGCATTTTATCATTAGAACTGATCATCAGAGTCTGAAATATTTGTTGGAGCAAAGATTAACCAATACATTACAACATAAATGTTGTTTGGGTTAGATTAGGAGATACAGTACAAGAAAGGAGTAGAAAATAGGGTGGTGGATGTATTGTCTAGGAAAGAATGTCTAGAAGGTGAGCCTCTTGAAGGGGAAACTTCGACAATCACTACTCTAACCACAATGGATTAAAGAAGTACTTCAGAGTTATAAAGAAGACTAGGAATGCAAATCATTGATAGCAAAACTTATACTGAGCCTAACTGTGATTTAGACTTCCAATTACAGAATGGAATCTTAAAATTTAGAAAAAAAATATTTGTGGGCAGTGGAGGTGACCTTAGAAATAGAATTTTTCAGCAGATGCATAGTTTTGCTGTTGGAGGACACTCTGGATAACACAACACTTTTTAGAAGGTGAGGACTATCTTTTATTGGCCTTCAATGAAGGCAACAGTAGTTAAATTTATTTAGGAACACGAAATATGTCAAAGCAACAAACATAAAAATATTCCATACCCAGAATTGCTTTAGTCCCTACCTATACCTTCTCAAGTTTGGCCCCCAAATAAGTATGGATTTTGTGGAAGATTTACTTGAGTCTAAAGGGTACAATACCATCATGGTAGTTATTGATAGATTGATTAAATTTAGCCATTTTATAGCCATACAACATCCATTCACTGCACTTAAGGTAGCTCAACTATTTGTGGACTACATTTTTAAATTGCATGGACTGTTTGACTCGATTGTGACTGATAGAGACAAAATTTTCACAAGTTTTTTTTTTGGCAAGAACTCTTCAAGTTAGTAGGTATTCAGCTGAAATTGAGTAGTGCCTATCATCACCAAACTGATGGCCAAAGTGAGAGGTTAAATTAGTGTGTGGAATGTTACTTAAGGTGTATGACATCCGACACACCTGGACTATGGTTCAAATGAATAAGTTTGGCTCAATGGTGGTATAACACTACCTATCATTCCAACATACAAATGACTCCTTTTGAGGCATTGTATGGGTATAGGCCTAAATCTATTCCTTGGGGGCTCTATCTAGTCACAACTACACTAGTAACAGCTAATTTTGTATAGAACAGGCAAGCAATATTATAAATTCTACGAGACCATCTAGCTAAAGCGCATAATAGAATGAAGATGAAGGCTGATCTGAACCGAACCGAGAGGGAATTCATGGTAGGAGACTGGGTCTATCTCAAACTTCAACCGTATAGATAATAGTCTGTTGAACTTAGAAAGCAGCTAAAGTTATCTTTCAAGTTCTATGGGTCATTTCAGATCATAGAAAAAATTGAGAAGGTAGCTTACAAGCTATAGCTACCACTAAGATCAAGAATCCATCCTGTATTTCATATATCAATGCTCAAAAAGAAATTGGGATCCAATCACAGAATCATGCCCTCACTACCTCTCATTGGGATAGACAAGAAGGCTCTAGTAGAACCAGAAGCTATCTTGAAGAGACGAGTGATTCTAATAGACATAGGCCAGTTACTCAATGGTTTATCAGATGGATCAACTTGAATCCAGAGGAGGCCACTTGGGAAGAATTGAGTTTCATTCAATCACAATTTCCTACCTTTCATCCTTGACGACAAGAGATGCTTTAAAGGGGTTGGATATGTAATGAACAACAGCAGCAAACTACCATACCGACTCCAACAGAATGTTAGTTAGGATGAACCGTAATAGCAAGAACGTTTGGACAGATATATTAGTTCAACAACTAGTTCTTGACTTGTATAAATAATCTGTACAAAGAAAGGAAGAATACAAGTTGGATTTGCTCTTTGCTCTCTCTCTCTCTCTCTCTCTTCCCTCCTTTACCTTTTTCTCTTCTCTCTAATCTTTCCTTCTCTCGTCTCTGCACCTTATCAGTTTCTTAGCTGACCGCCCATAATAAGCAGCCAGCTGCCTTGCATCTTCAGTCAACTTTCTAGAATAACTGATCGGCTGATCAGCATCCTTCGGTCGACGTCTAGGAATATCAGTCAACTGCCATTCTTTTTGGTTGACTTCCCAACTTGAGAGCCCACTCAGTCACTTGGGTCGTGACATGCCAATGGTAACTCGACTTAACAGCCCAACCCTTACTTGAGTTACAAGTCTGCGTTATTGAGCTCCTCCGTTGGTGTTTCTAAGAGTAACATTGCTAAGTTTTTAAGAGAATAATTTAGTGGTCATGACCTATCTCATTAATTTTATAATTTGGGTTCAAATCTTATGTAATTAAAAAAAAAAACATAACATTGCCAAAAGTGAGCTCTTTTTTTTTTTTTTTTTTTTTTTTGGGCCGGGGATTGCCCAAAGTGAAGTTGCTCCAACAAACACTGAAACTATGACAGCATATTGAATACTACAATAGGGGAGATCTCGAATACCATCTAATGTTAACACGAATGATTTTGCTTGTCCTTTTCTTTTTCTAGTAAGTTCATAAAACACCTAAAATTTGTATGGTGGCACTTGTGGGTGGTTTCCACGAAATGGACATCTCTTCAAACATTACAAGAAACAATCCTCCACCTTGTGCCGCAGATGAAGATTTCGAAGCTCTGGGTTGAGATTGAACCAGGGGTAGCCACCATCCTTATCATCAATGATCTTTCCTGCTCAATGCCCAATCAAAACCCAGTGACGCATGGTTGAGGATCCCTTTTAGGGAATCCAGGTCACCTGTATATCCAGGGAGGCCATCAATGTGCAGACTACTTAACAGTGCATGCTCACCAATTCGATCCTGTATGCATAAGTTAGGTAAAGATTGACAAGGATGTCCACGTGAACAAATTCGATGCTAGCTCCATGTATATTATACGCATAAAATTTAGCATTTCTGACATTTTGCAACATATTAGTAAATTCTTATTTTAATTATTTTTGAAAATAAAAATTTTCACTTATGTTACTAGCAACGTTAAGCTTGTTTTGGTACAAAGATATATATGGATTCAATAGGGTGCAAGGGGATATGATGCGATATTGTAGGACCTGTGCCAAAAAAGTGAGATTGATTTGCGAGAAACAAATGCATGCTTCATACATGCCATGTATATATACAAAAAATATATAGAAAACATCAGCTTTTTGCGGCCTTAAGAGAACTTGACATAGTAAATTAGGCAGGTTTCCAGACAGTGAGCACCTCTTGAAACATCTCCACCATCAATTCTCTATCAGACTGCCAGAAAAAATCGGTAATTTCATCTCTGACATCGTAAAACTTCCCGAAATCAAATAGGTATGTCAAGCATGCTTTCTTCAACTTTTTCAGCTGGTAAAGCCAGGCCTCTTGAAGCCTCTCAAGGACATTTCCCGAATTTATGTCTTCCAAAAGACTCTCCTCGCAGAATTGTTTGAGGTCTGTAATGTCATACTTGTTAGCCGCACCTAGCAGGGCTAGCCGATGCTTCCAAAAGTCTTCTTGCTTTAAGTTACCGTACAAGTAGCCCAAGAGGGCCATGCAGGATTCAACTGACATGTCTTCTATGTTGATTGTGGAGGACTCTTTCTCCTTAAGGTTATGAAGGAACATGCTCTGAAAGACGGGAGAATTTGCAGAGAGCACAGCTCTGTGAGCTCTTAGAGTGCCGTCAGCTGTGTTAATTGTGACATCAGCATAGATTTCCTCTTCAAGCATGCGAGAGAGGCATCGAAGAGTGTTTTGAGTTGCTTGAGATTTCATCATCCCATCACTGGGCCAGATCGAACTGGGTTCTCCACCCTGAGATTCAGGAGCAAGCATTATAAGTGCAACAGCCGGGCTTAATATCTGAATCTATAGAGTTTCTTCTCATTCTCTATAGAACTCTTTTAAAACCAATGACAGATAGGAAGATACTTTATGTAGGTGCCAATATACATTAATAATCACAGAATAGGATGAAACTTTTCCCTGATTTAGGTTAATAAGGGGAAGCATACATTTGGTGAATGGATCTTCAGGTCGAGGAACTCAACATCAATAATGAAGCGGCCAAGAATGGCAGAATCCACGGGCCAGACAAAATCATCACTCGTCTTAAGCAGTCTCTCATGAACTGCAGCACAAGAGTAAAACGTGAGTGGAAGTCAATTCAAAAGTGAACAGAGAGAGATATTGAGACAAGAAAAAGGGCTAAAACAGCACACAAAAATCACTCATCATATATCACAAGCCTAACAATTGAGGTGTCCTATCAGACGAGATTAAACAATTATATCAAAAGAAACGGGAGGCTTCATGGCATATTCAGTAAAAAATAATTCGAAGTGTTGAAACATAAGAATTAACTTGATGTAAACTCCAGTGGGAATACATCCAAGACAAGTGTCTTCAATGGCATTGGGATTTTCTCTTCCAAATGACTACTTGCAGATGCTTTTGCAGTTTCTTTCTCGCCCTTCAAATTCATGAGGAGTGAACCATACAAACTTCAAATTTTGATTGTTTTTCTTTTATATTTTCCTGTCCTTCCCAGCATATGAGAATCCCTACAGAAAACTTTCTTTGAAAATGCCAAGAAGCTAAGAAAGTGTTCCATTTGTGTGAGTCTGACAATCAAACAAAGACATAGAAGCATTCACATATTCAAAATTAACTTGGATTGTGAATTCGTTATCGCCATCACACACATCTAAGGTTGCTTTTCACTTTAGTCCCTCGAACTTTAAACAAGTACAAAGCTTATCCGAGACTCTATTCAAAGAGCACAAACATGTTCTAAAGTTTCATCAACCATTTGTGGGACTGGAAGTCCTCTACCACGTAAAAGCAAAATGAGGAAAGGAAAAAAAAAAAAAAGAAATTTCCAAGGATGGAATAGTAAAACAGAGATTATATTGGCAATTTATGCAGATGACGAACTAAATGTAAGATGACTGTGTCAGCATATTCCATTTTGTCAACAGACTTAATATCTTTAGCATCTAAGATTTGTTGGGGGAAGAACAATAACTGAGAGAGAGAGAGAGCACTTGGAGAAATGTAGGGTTTGCGATTAGCGCCAGGGTTGGAGACGCGAAGAACGAATCTAGCAATGGGAGGTTGATCTTTAGAGACTCGGCATGCCTCTGGAAAGAGACGAATATACAAATAACGATTCTTCTCGATCGATAAGTGCCTACAAAATCGAAAATTCAAGCAATTCACAAAAAAAAAAAAAAAAAAAACCTCTAAAGCGAATTCAAAAGGAGAGAGAGAAGTGAAATCTACCAATTCCAAAGACCAATTTTAAAGGGATCGGATCTTCTGCAAGAACAAGTTCCGAAATTCGCGATCCTCCACTGAGCTAACCTCGAGATCGTCTCTACTTTCGCGTCGTTCATCTCCCTCTCTCTCTCTCTCTCTCTCTCTCTCTGTGACTAAGTACAGCTCAAAGTAGTATGGACTGAAAGGAGACGGGAAAAGCAGAGAGCTTGGATTAGAGGTTTTTCCGCTTTTTTATCACCCCCATCTTTTTTCCCTGGAATCCTCCCCGCAAAAGGATGAGACAGCCAGCGTTGACCAAATTACGTAAACACCCCCACAAGAAAAACTTGTTCGACGTAAAGAAAAGGGTAATTGACGACTTTCGCCGTTAGGGTTATCTTTAACAGCTGGCAAAATTTTTAAACCGTAGTTGCCATTTTCTTATCTCAAGTCGTTCGGTTGGGATCAAAAAGTTGACTGTTTGACGTGTTAATTATTGAGTCGTAAATAATATTAATATTTATTTTACTATAAAATAATTTAACAAAAAATTATTTTCAAATAAAAAGAAGATAATAAAAATATAATATTTGAAAAAGAATCTCAGCGATGGCGGCACCTAGTCACACCAACTACATAATACCACAAACTCCGTTCCTTAAATATACACTTAAATTTAATTTAATGTTTTTCAACATGGGAAACAAGGACGTGTATTCATCCAAAATATAGAAGTATTTGGCATGGTTAGAATCAAATGAACTTAATTTTATTATAAGTCACTAAATAAACCTAAAATACACGTTTGAGCAAATTGACGGGAACGAAGTTGAAATCCAAGCCCTAACCTAACTTAATCATTGATTGAAATCAAGAGTTCTAAACCGAGCATGCCTGCTCTCAACTTTATTTTCTATTTGGAAAATTTTGAGAGTGGAGAAGACTTGATTACAATTAGAATTTGAAAGGAGGAGAATAGTACTTGAATTTGGGCTAATTTGTAGATTTCTCATTTAGTACTTACTCATATTAGGTGTGAAAGAAAATTGTAGACAGAATTTTATTTTTATTAAATATAATATTTTATTTTTAATTAAAATATTTAACATCCAAAATCACTAAATCAATTTTCCATCGTAACATTTATTCTAATTACATCAGTGTTAACCACTACAAGAAAATAGACTTTCAGCGATAAAAATTAACGACGAAAAAAAATCCGTCGCTATTAGCGACGGATTTGTGACGGAAAAATTAACAAAGGATTTAGCGATAGAAAAATTTGTCACTAATTTTTCTGTCGCTAATTTCATTGCTAAAATTAGCGACGAAAAATATCCGTCTTTAAATCTGTCACTAAAACCATTAGCGATGGATTTAGCGACGGAAAAATCCATCGCTTATTTTTTCGTCTCTAAATTCGTTGTAAATTTTTTTTATTAAATATAATTGTGTTTTTATTAAATATAAATTTTTATTTTTATCAAATATAATTTTGTTATTAAATATAATATTTTGTTTTCATTAAATATAATTTTGTGTTTTTATCAAATATAATTTTTTTTTGTTTTTATTAAATATAATTTTGTGTTTTTATTAAATATAAATTTTTATTTTTATCAAATATAATTTTTTTATTAAATATAATATTTTGTTTTCATTAAATATAATTTTGTGTTTTTATCAAATATAATTTTTTTTTGTTTTTATTAAATATAATATTTTATTTTTATTAAATATAATATTTTATTTTTATCAAATATAATTTTTTTATTAAATATAATATTTTGTTTTTGTTAAATATAATAATTTGTTTTATTAAATATAATTTTTTGTTTTTATTAAATATAATTTTTTTATTAAATATAATATTTTGTTTTTTATAAAATATTATTGTTTTTATTAAATATAATATTTGTTTTTATTAAATATATTTTTTTGTGTTTTTATTAAATATAATTTTTTTATTAATAAATATAATTTTGTATTTTTATCAAATATAATTTTTTTATTAAATATAATATTTTGTTTTTATTAAATATAATTTTTTATTAAATATAATATTTTGTTTTATTAAATATTATTGTTTTTATTAAATATAATTTTGTATTTTTATTAAATATAATATTATGTTTTTATTAAATATAATATTATGTTTTTATTAAATAAAATTTTATATTTTTTTAAATTAGGGTATTGTATTTTTAATATTGAGAGTTAGAAATAAAGTATAGAAATATAAAAAAAATAAACTAATAACACAAAAGTGACGGTGACATGGTGGTTAAAACTCTCAATATTTTTCTCTCAATTCAGGTTCGAACCTGGACAGGTGCATTTTTCAAACAATTTAAAGGCGGACAGGCCGGGTGCGAGGGCGGGCTAGGGCTAGGTGCGGACGGGGCTAGCCAGGCTGTCGGATCGGGTCTGGCAACTGGATTCGGGCATTTGGATTTGCCCTTACTCACTTCAGCGTCTGATTAACGAAAATATTTCCGTCGGTAATTAATAATAATTAAAAAAAAATACTAATAAATTTTCGATGGATTATTAGCGACGGATTTTCTTAGTCACGAAAAATTTCCGTCGCTAAATTAGCGATGTGATTTTTTTTCCGTCGTTGATACCCGTTTTTTTTTTATAGTGAACCTAGCGCGCTGCATATTACCTCCCCCCCCCCCCGGGGCCGGGCCGGGGGCGGAGGGAGAGAGAGAGACGTGCGGAGGTAGTGTCGCCAAAGGTCGTGTGGAACGAGAGGCAACAGAAATTCGAAACTGACGACAAAGAGGCATACCTGCGATATGTGACGAGAAACGAAGTGATGGACACAGTTCACTCTTTCGTGCCTCGCAGAAAGAGAGGCTTAGGCTTGGCTACTCATCTTTGCGTTTCTGCCTTTACTCGTGCTAAATATCACTCCTTGTCTGTCATCCCCACCTGCTCTTATGTCTCTCCCCTTTCCTTTTGCCCTATTTTTTCAACTGAATTCCGCATCATAATACCCCTTTATAGAAATAGTTCAAAGTCGTCGAATTGCTTTCGGGGTTTGGTTTAATTTCCCTTATATGATGGAATTCCTTTCTGGGTTTTGTTCACTTTGCATAAAAATTGTCATCTTTAATTCGTTCTATAATTCTTTTATTTATTTATTTTTAAAATTTTTGTCACCACTTAAATGCTTGCAGTTTAGATCTGGGCTTGTATTTTCCATAAGTGCATTGATATAAGATCAGGACACATTCCTTCCTCGGAACCCATCATGGAACTCTGTTGTGCACTCGGACGACCTCAAATCCGATATATGATTAGCCTCCTTGTGTGTGATTTGCAACCTTAGCTAACATATTTCACATGCTTTATGCAACGTAGTTAACCTCTCATCTTCTCTTAAGATGTCCTTTTAGACTTGTGATGAATAAATAGTAGCATGCAACAGTTAAGAATATTTTGATTTTCAACAATCTTGCATGACAGACGGAAATAGTTGCGCTTTAAATACCAGAGACACAGAGAAAAGTACGGGCTGAGCTGAGTAGCCTTAAATTAACAAGACTCATCCCATTGAGAAAGCATCAATAGGGTTCAAAACATTTGGGGAATTCATGCGTATGATGAAAAGCCCTTTATACACACTGAAATTCCATTTTTTTAGATGGGTAATCCCAGAAGTACAACCATACTACAGAGATGAAATTCGTCCAAATGATTGACAATCAACCAGGCACAAAATAATCCATTTTATCCACAGGCAGATTGAGAACTGATGTTTCCACCTACACCAACACAGATGAATCAAATTAGTTCTGAAGACTGTTCATTTAGTAGGAGGCAGCCAAAATTAATGATCTCATCTGTTTCAGAGAGAGAGAGAGAGAGAGGAAAACATATATATACATAAGCATCTTAAGAAAAAAGATTTACCTCTTCAAAGGGAACGAAGACAAAGGGTGTTAAACCTCTCTTGTGTGAGATTGCAGGGACATCAGGGTTGTGAGTTTCATCATCCTGCCACTCTTCAACTACCCCAAGCATGTCCTCTTCAGGGGCATTGACATCATTATCATCCAAACCACTTGTAACAAGTGATAGGAGATCCATTCTATTGTTAGCACCAGCTGTAGTTCCTCTCAACCTGGTATAGTGACAAATTAATAAATAAATGAACTGGGACTCCCAGAGGGACAGGAATTGGGCTAAACAGAATGCAGTTCATTATGAGTGTAAAGGGAAGTATCTAATGATGAATACCTTAGACGGATTCTCAAAACAGTTGGACGCAAACCTGGGTACATAAGAGCAGCTTCAACCTGGAAGTACACGGGTAGCTACTTTTTGAGTTCAAAATGCAAATGTGATGTTACAAAAGCAAATCATGCAAGAATATTTCCTATAAGGAAGATTTCTCATTGTACTCTGAAATTACTGGAGAGACAAACAGGCCATCAGGGAACTGTATAAATGAAAATCTGGCAAAGAAACAGATCTAACCCTGTCATCGGCCAATGTGTAGTGGCCAGTGAAGACACAATCTCCCTTAGAGGCACGAAAGTTCATCAATTTGACCACGTCCTTAATTTTTTGAGAAGAATTCTGGTAACCATGACCAAGAAAATGGTCGAAACAAAATCAGACACACAAAAAACTTGGCCACATTTGTGTATTATTAAGACAGCAAATATTAACCTTGTAGATGAACCTCCCAGAAGGATAAAATCTCATGTAACGGAAATAACAAACCTGCAAATAAAATTAAAAAAATAATAAATAAATAAATAAATAAAGCGCGAAACTTAAAAAGCATATGGGAAAAATTAAGCAAAAATTATGCAGTTGTTTATTATGGTCCTATCACACGTAGTTCTCCCTTGTTATTTAGCAGGTTATCAAATATTTTCCCTGGTGTTACAGGGCTAGCATGCAAACAGATGCTAATGTTCCTCAGCCATCTGCCTTTTGTTGCAAGTTGGTCCATTTAACGAAGTCCATCTCCCATTACAACACTAAAGATGTCTCAACACAGAAGAACAAAATTAACTCTCACATACAAAATTTGCTTCTAAAACTTTATCCTGGTAGACTTTTTAATTACTATTTCAACTTCTCTGTCTTTTCTGTTTCCACCTGGGATAAGATAGTGAAATGGATCATTGTGAGAGAAGAAACAGGGACAAAACTTAGGTTAAGATATTTAGAAATTGCAATTTGCGGCAAAGAGAAAGACCATTGGCATGTCTCATCCTGAAAGTCAACAAAATACCCACCCTTACTACAAAACCTCCCTGCATCATCATGAACTAGAACTAGATATATACATTGAAATTCAATATTCACATGTTTCCAAGGAAGTGAAATGAAAAATTATAGTCACTGAAAAATTTTATCCATGATAAGTGAGAAGTCAAGATCGAAGAGTGTTCAAAGCACAAGCAAGAAACTCATTTTTAACTCTCAAGTGATTTTACATTCCATATCAGCCTTCAGATTGTTGATACCACACAAATTACATTAACTGTATGATACCAAAAGTCCACATACAATGGATATTTTCTATTTTTTAGGTGTGCAAAAGAGATTGCACAGAACTTCCTCTAAATTTGTCGTCATCTTATCCTTTTTCCTTTTCTCTTGTCTCTAAAAACAATTTTAGCTATTCACCATATGAAATTTTACCAGCAATATCAGAACAGGCTTTTCATGTAATGAACAAAAAACATACCACATGAACTGGATTTGTAACCTTCCACTCTGCAACTCCGGCCCGGATGTAAGTGTTCCTACTCACATAAAGACCTGATATGTAAAACGACAGTTCAGTTTCAGGTAAATTTTGATCATCTGCGTAGTGAAACTCAAAAACCCCACATGGCGCTCTTGCTTGCAACAGTTTTTCCCAGACAAGAACATTTTGTTGTCCAACAAACACAGCAATGCATGATTTCACTATATGGCACTCTCAAGGGCTCACCGAGTGGACAAAATGTTCCCCGGCTTAGTGCGGGGGTAGAGGGAGGGTGGACATATATGTACGCAGCCTTCTCCTTGCATTTTTGAAAAAAGACTGTTTCCACGCCTCAAACCCATGATCACGATGTCACCAAAGGCAAAGTAAAAAAAAAAAAAAAGAAAATAAAAATTGACCTTACAGGAGATAACATGATTTCAGTGATCTCATTAACTAAGGAACAAATCAAGCATAAACACATTATCCTCATGGCAGGAACAAGAATTCTTTGGTATCTTACCATCTGTGCGGAGCCTAGGTCTCAACAACCACATTTTCCTCCATGAGCCATCATACCTTGACTGCACAATTTTATAATTTTCCACCATACCAGCTTGCTTCATAAAGGAGGTTGGCATTTAGACCTTTATTGATTATACACCCCAAGAACAAAAGAAAATCAACTTAGAGGCACTAGAATGCTTACCTGCCATGCCTTGAGGCATGCATTGCGCCAAAATAAAGGATTACGAATTGTATATCTCCATTTTCGACAAACACAAGATGCCCTCCCCAAGGTATATGGGCTCATTCGTGCAAACACCTTCAAATAATGATCCATTATTCTATGGAATGGATTGCTATACAATGATTGCATAAAGGCAGTTTCCAGATTTGTAAAAGTAAGAACTCATATTTAAGCGAAACAAACTCTTGCACTTCAAACAATATAAAAGAAAAGGCAGGGTAACAACAAGTAAGAATTTGCAACTAGCAAGCCGATTGGAAGTCACAGGATCCATAGTACCTGTGATCTCCCAAACTTTCACTTCATATTCATCATTTTTTAAAGCAGGGGGAAGGGATCTTAGGTCTTAACTCCTGTTGGCAATATCAAGTTAAAATGCTACAGTACACTGATACCCCAACAGCAACCTCAATCCCAAAGGACAACCATGACATAATAATATTAGCCACACACACACACACACACACACACATTGTGATACAACACGTTGGCAACAACCTCTTAAGATTTACAAGAGACGTGCAAGACCAAAAGCACAAGCTTTGGTTTAGGATATGGATGATAATGAAGGGTTTAGTTGGAATTTATTTTAAATATTTATATTTTATCTTTTATGGTAGATAAGATTTATCTTGATTAGAATTATATCTTTAGATGGAGTCCTTGTTTATCTTGACTAGATTCTTATCTTTAGATAGAGTCATTTCTTTATATAAATTAGTTTTCCACATAGGAGAAAAATCATATTTGAAGGGTTTCTTAAGCTTTATTTTTTCTGTAAATAGGCACTTATGTAGCCTTTCAAAGGGGGATTTTTTTTTCTGATTAATAAACATTCTTTCAGATTGTGAGATGCAATCTTCTCTTAGGTGTGAAGCCTAAGAACCCTAGGTTGCGATCTAGGTCAACTTTCCTAATTTTCCTTTTACTTTCATCACTATTGCTACACCCACTACCCTGTTCTGCGTCAGTTGGTATCAGAGTTGAAGTTTTTTATTAATTTTAAGATTGTTTTCTCATACACAACTATGGTTGGTATCAGAGCTGAAGTTTTTTATTAATTTTAAGATTGTTTTCTCATGCACAACTATGGTAACTAATGCTGAGTTGAGTTCAAGAATTGAACGCCTAGAAGACAATATGCAAGAAGTGAGGGAGCAGTTAAAGAATTTAACTGCAACAATTGAAAAACTGCTGAAAGGGCCAGCACAATCCATAGATGAAGGAACATCTGAAGCTGCAACAATGGCAACACAAAGCCTTCAAATAGTACAGCCACATCCCTGAGGAAGATCTGAACGTGACACGGCCAGAGGCATCACACCAAAAATCAAGCTTGAAGTCTCAAATTTCAAAGGGAAAATTGATGCTATCATATTTTGTGATTGGCTTAGTTTTCTTGAAAAATTTTTTGACTGATATGATATGGAGGATTCTCGACGAATTCGATTTGCTAAGATGAACATGGTTGGTTTGGCAAAGTTATGGTGGAGTACAGTAAAGGGCAGCCTACAACGACCAGGCCAGCAACCTATTAGAACTTGGCAAGATATGAAAGCTAAGCTACAAGAGAAATATTTACCTTATAACTATTTTGATCGGATGCGTGAGAGGGTTTTTACATTAAAGCAAGGCAGTATAAGTGTGACCGAATATATGCAGCAATTTGAGGAACTCAAGATGCGCAGCCAAATTGAGGAAAGTGCAGAGCAAGCAACAACTCAATTTAGAGCAGGATTGAAAGCAGATATTAAGCGAGAATTAGCTAAACAACCTATCTATAGTTTGGAGCATGCCTTCCAAGTTCCACTTGATGTGGAAGAATATTTGAACCATCCAACCACTAAAAGAATTGGGGTTCAAAGTGGAGAATTTGGAGCAAAGAGACAATTCCCACAAAATCGACAAGTCACAACAAGACCTAATGGAGCCAATCCCAATAACAAAACAAATTAGTCAGGAGGAAAAACCAATAAGGGTGTTACCCACTTCAAGTGTGGAGAGCAAGGCCATATGTGTTTTCAATGCCCACAAAAGAAAAATCTACATATGGGTGCAGAAGGAACAACAAAACAGGCAGCTGAGGATGATGAAGCAGACAACTCTTTAGACTATGGAGAATATCAGAATGATGATCTTGTAGGTGATGATGACATGGACACATCATTAATGACAGTGGTACGACGAATCCTAGCAGCTCTAAAGGCAGAGGAAGAAGACCGGAAGCATACATCAATTTTCCAAACACTAGTACGTTGTGGGAAACATGCTAAGAAGCTCATCATTGATGGAGGTAGCTACATGAATGTGGTATCTTGTTCTACTGTTGAACGCCTCAAGTTACCAACCAACCCAGACCCTCAGCCATACAAAGTTGCATGGATTGATAACACAACTATCCCAGTGACCAAACAGTGCCTCATCTCCTTCAAGTGTGGAGCTTATAGTGATTCCATCCTATGCAATGTCATCCCTATGTGAGTGACACACATTCTTTTGGGTTGTCCATGGCTTTATTATCGGAATGTCAATCATAATGGCAGAGAGAATACTTACACGTTCTCATATGAGAATAAACTCATTGTGCTATAACCTATGAGCACTTTAGAGATAAAGAAATATGGGGGAAAACCACCGTCAAAATCTAAGAACAATGTTGGAGGTAACAAAAGACATCTTTATGTCTTAACAAAGGAGGAGGATATGGAAAGTCAAGAATCAAAGGTGGCATTTGCTGTTTTCGCAAGAGAAGTCAGAAACTCTAATGATACTCTTAGTAGCAGCATTCCTCCTGAGGCAGCAAAACTACTAACTGAATTTTCTGATGTTGCACATGAAGAATTGCCTAACGAACTTCCGCCTATGCGCAATATCCAACATGCTATTGATTTGATACCTGAAGACCAATTACCAAATCTACCAGCCGACGGGATGAATCCAAGTGATCACGAAGAGCTGAAGAGGCAGTTTGAAGAGCTGTTATTAAAAGGTTTTATTCGAGAAAGCTTAAATCCATATGCAGTCCCAGCATTACTCACACCAAAGAAAGATGGAAGCTGACGTATGTGTGCTGGTAGTCGAGCTATTAACAAGATTACCATCAAGTATAAGTTTCCTATACCTAAATTGGATGACATGCTAGATGTGATGAGTGGTTCCACTGTTTTCTCAAAATTAGATTTGAAGAGTGGATATTACCAAATCAGAATCAGACCAGGAGATGAATGGAGGACTGCTTTTAAAACCAGGGATGGTCTTTATGAGTGGTTAGTCATGCCTTTTGGACTTTCTAATGCTCCCAGCACATTTATGAGATTCATGACCCAAATATTTCAACCGTTCGTCGGACGATTTCTTGTTGTCAATTTTGATGACATTCTAATATATAGCAAAGACAAAGAACATATTTTTCACTTGTAGCAGATATTTAGAGTTCTCCTGCAAAAGAAGCTCTATATTAATTTGAAGAAGTGCTCATTTTTTAAGACCAACATGGTTTTCTTGAGTTATATTATTTCCTCTAATGAAGTTGATAGAGCATAAATTGGTGTAATATTTACAACTGGTTTTGTTTTATTTTTGAATAAATATTACACTAATTATTGTATTTTATTATATTTTATATGTTAGGAATGATGAAGGAGACATGAAGAAAAAGGAAGGAAAAATGAAGACAAATTTGATTTGCAAATATATTGAATTTATTCCTAAATATTTGAAAATAAGAATTTTGGAAACTTCAATATTGTAACTTTTTATTTAGTAGTTACATAAAATTTAGGAGAGTTTTCTTTATTGAAAATAGGATTACTACTATTTATAGAGTGCTTCATTGTACAATTAAAAGAGAGATAGAGAGCCGGCCTTAGAGAGGGGGCAGTCGCCCCTCCACCCTCTTCCCAGCAGCAGTAGTATTTTTTTTTTTTTTTTTTTTGTTTTATTGCTTCAAGTTTCTATCCCAGTGGCTGCTGCTCATATTCCTAGACTACCATATTTTGTTCTTCATTGCTCAGCACTTGCGACATTGAATAAAGTATATTTTTGAGTTTTTCTTTTTTTTTTTAATGTTTTTATATTAATTTTATTTTATAGTTAAAGGGTATTGAAATCTTGATTTTCAATGATTGTGAAATTTAATTAGGTTTATTAAATTAATATCTTATTAGGGCTAGATCCGACCCGAACAAAACCATGACCAGCCCGAATCCGAGGTGTTCGGGTCGGATTAATTCGAATTTTTTGTTATACCGGGTTGAATTTGGGTAGGTAATTAAAAAAGCCGAATTAACCCGACCCACCCGAATCAACCCGAATACATATAATCATAAAAGTGGAATTAGGGCAAAAAAATATTTTGTAAAGACTATATTTCCTTTTTTTTTTTTTTGATTTGTATATAGAGTTCTCTTAAAAAAATTTTAAATTTTTCAATTTTTTTTTGAATACTATTAAGTATAAGATTTTTTAGAAAAATTCTTTTTCTGACTTCTACGTAGCTAAAAAAAAAATCTCCTTATTATGATCACTAAAAAAACAATATTTAGATATTATTTTAAATTTTTGGGTTAAAAAAAAAAAGAATTTTCGGGTTCGGGTACCCGCCCGAAATTAAATAATTTGCTCGGGTTCGGGTTCGGGTCAAAATAATGTATTCGAGTTCGGATACCCGACCTGGACACAACCCTATATCTTATAGGTATTTATTTGATTTCTGTATTTTATGGATTATGATTTTCTAGAATTTGTTAAATAGTGGCAAATATTTAATAGATTTAGAATAATCTATAACTAATTAAAACGGTAAATCCGTAATTGTCTGTTAGTTTTAATAAAGTGGTAAATGACATTCGTGTCATGGGATTGAATAATCTAATTTAAATGAACTCGCTATGTGTTTTTTAATTAGAATTGAGTTTTTCTAAATTTTAATATTGTTGAGACTTTCAATCCTAAGAGTTTCTCTAGGGTTAACTCTCGATTAGGGAAATAATTAACGAATTTCTCTTAATTATCGATGAAATAAAGAGAGATTGGTCGTTGGGTGTTTGTCGACGGTTATAACCAATTTATTTATGAGTGTTGAAATCTTTAAATAGATCGATGATTAATCACATGAAATTAAGGTGAATACAATTCCTTTGACTAGAAAAATTTATTTTCCATTAGATTTTTTATTTTTATTCTTCTGCGTATTTTATTTTTATTTTAATTAGTTTAGTTAATTCTCCAAACCCATATTTTTATTTTATTTTATTTTCCTAAAAAAACGTAAATCCACCATTCCTTGTGGAGATGACTTTATTCACTCTATACTAGTATTTTGTGAAGTAAGTATTTTATTTTTGGTAGTTTGACGATACACCAGGAGTTGAGATGGATCCTAGCAAGATTGAGGCGGATCCTAGCAAGATTGAGGCAATTAAAACATGGCCAACCCTTACAACTCTGCATGAAATCAGGAGCATTCATGGTTTGGCCACATTTTAGAGGCGTTTTATTCAAAATTTTAGTACTATTATGGCTTCTATCATAGATTGTACGAAGAAATGAGGATTTTCATGGACCAAGACTGCATCCAAGGCCTTTGAAGAAGTCAAGAAAAATATGACTGAAGCACCTATTTTGAGATTGCCAAATTTTGACAAAGTGTTTGAAGTTGCCTACGATGCTTCACACATTGGTATTGGAGGAGTGCTAAGTCAAGAAGGACATTCAATTGCCTATTTTAGCGAGAGACTAAATGAGGCAAAACAAAGCTATTCTAATTATGATCGGGAGTTCTATGTAGTAGTCCAAACCCTACGATATTAGCGCTATTACTTGCTTCCAAAAGAGTTTGTCTTATACTTTGACCATGAAGCCCTCAAGTACCTAAACTCTCAAAAGAAACTAAACCATCGTTATATCAAAATGGGTTACTTTCTTGCAAGAATAGACATTTGTACTTAAGCATATGGCTGGAGTAGAGAATAAAGCTGCAAATGCACTTAGTAGAAAACAACAAATCCTTATTTCCATGGCTGTTCAAGTGATTGGTTTTGAATCACTTAAGAGAGATTATTCATCTTGCAAGGATTTTAGTATCATATATGCTGAATTACTTGCTTGACAGCGTGCTAATTATCCTAATTTTTCTATATCAAATGGATATATATTCAAAGGAACACGATTATGTCTACCAAACACATCTTTGTGAGAAGAAGTTATTCGAGAACTTCATTCCGGAGGAGTGGCTTGGCACATTGGGTGAGATAAGACTGTGGCTCTTGTAGAAGATTGATTCTATTGGCCAAGTTTGAAGCGAAATGTTGCTAGAATTGTGGCCAAATGTCGGATATGCCAAATTTCAAAGGGAATGAGGGAAAATACAGGTTTTTATACCCCTTTACCTATTCCACATGAACCATGGCAAGACTTAAGCATGGATTTTGTGATAGGATTGCCTAAAACTATTAGGGGTTTTGATCCTATCTTTGTGGTAGTTGACCGCTATTCTAAGATGGCTCAGTTCATTTCATGTTCAAAGACTTCGAATGCCCTTCATATAGCAAAACTTTCTTTAGAGAAGTTGTGAGGTTTCATGGGATACCACTTACAATTGTTTCTGACCGTGATGTGAAGTTTATGAGCTATTTTTGGCGTTTATTGTGGAAATTGCTAGGCACCAAACTGAAGTTTTTATCAGCATTTCATCCACAAACAGATGGATAAACTGAAGTTGTTATAGGATTTTGGGAGATCTTCTGCGTTGCTATGTGCAAGACCGTACTTGTAGTTGGGATTTGACACTTCCTATGATTGAGTTTGCTTACACCAGCTCAGTTAATAAGAGTATAAGTCGTAGTCCTTTTGAAGTGGTTACAGGAATGAGACCTAAGAAGCCAATTGATTTGGTTCCTTTATCAATTGAAACTCGTCATAGTGTAGAAGCTGAAGCCTTTGCCAAGCACATACGAGAGTAACATGATGAAATTAGAAAGAAAATTGCTACAAGCAATGAAAGCCACAAGTCACATGCTGATTTGAAGAGAAAGTTTGCTAAGTTCAAGGAATGAGACATGGTCATGATTCGCCTAAAACTTGAGAGGTTTCCTAAGGGGTGATATAAGAAGCTTCACTTAAGGAGTGCAGGTCATTATAAAATCCTTAAGATGATCAGTTCAAATGCTTATGTACTTGACTTTCCAGATGATATAGGCATATGCAATGTCTTCAATATTGAAGATTTGACCTTATACCATGGTAATGATATACTTATGAATGACACCGCTATTTCTAAGCTTCCATTGGGGCCACAATTGAAGGAAGAAGTTGAAGAAATTGTAGACTTTCAAGAAGATTACACTGCATATGGCATTCACCAGAAATTTCTTGTTAGGTGGAAGGGATGTCCACTTTCAGATTGCACTTGGGTTATAGAAAAAAAGTTGCAGCATATTAATCCAAGTCTTTATGATAACTTTCATGCTTTTAACTCGCCAGAGTCGAGTTCTTTCAAGCCGGGGAGAGATGATACAACACGTTGGCAACAAACTCTTAAGATTTACAAGAGACGTTCAAGATCAAAAGCACAAATTTTGGTTTGGGATATGGATGATAATGAAGTGTTTAGTTGGGATTTATTTTAAATATTTTAGATTTTATCTCTTATGGTAGATAAGATTTATCTTGATTAGAATTGTATCTTTAGATAGAGTCCTTGTTTATCTTAACTACATTCTTATCTTTAGACAGAGTCCTTTCTTTATATAAATTGGTTTTCCAAATAGAAGAAGAGTCATATTTGAGTATAGTTTCTTAAGCTTTATTTTTTTCTATAAATAGGTACTTATGTAGCCTTTCAAAAGAGGATTTTTTTTTCTGATTAATAAACTTTCTTTCAGATTGTGAGATGCAATCTTCTCTTAAGTGTGAAGCCTAAGAACCCTAGATTGCGGGCCAACCTTTCTAATTTTCCTTTTACTTTCATCACTACTGCTACACCCACTACCCTATCCCGCATCACATAGATAATATATGCATATGTATATGTATATATACAAACCAAAAGGTGAAAAAAAATGATCCAAAGTTTTCCTGTGGTCTATCTTGTAGAAATAAGCATAGAATTGAGTTTAAACCTTAAACTTCATAGAATAAAATTTCACATGGTTAGAATTTGGGAAATTTAGCATGACCAAGAACCCAACCTAACTTGGAACCAGTTGGTAGTTACATTAATTATCAAGATCATACATTTCAATATTTCATTTCCTTAAACATAAAGCAAAACTGCACATGGTAAAACAATCTACCGTTAATCCTCTAGGAGGCACCGGAAATGTTTACCATTCCAAAGAGCCAAATTAACCCACCTAATCCATCACTAAGCAAGGTTCTCCCCTCTTGTTGTCATTAGTTTTCACAAAACTAAATAGCCAAATAAGCAAATAGATCTGTGGGATCTGAAAGGCCTTTACCACCGCCGCTTTTTTAACCATTTGATTCAACTTATAAAAGAGTTAACAATTAAAGCTCCAAACCAACTAACCAAGTCCTAATTTGCATTATCCTGGGCATTTACAAAGCAAAAGAAAAAAAAATAATAATAAAGGCAGAAATACCTCAAAGAGCAGCTCATCAGGCAAACAACGATGTATAAGTGCAGGGTCAACATATGGTTTATTACTAGTGCTTCCAAAAGCAGCTACAGGTTTAACCCTCTTTCCATACAGATCTGGACAAAGGAAAATCCACAAACACCAAAATGGAGCATGAAAGACGGAAACCAAAATGAAAACTAATTCCCACACCAGTGTGAAAAGACTAGAGAAAAAGAGATCCCTAAGGGTTATTGTTTTTCGAACAAAATTGTCACTTTAGGTTGATCAATCGAGGTGAATGGGCAGGGCAAATTGATTCATAGATTTCGAATAAGCATGCAAAACTCCCCTTTCAAATCACCTCGGTTGGTCAACCTATGGTTGCCCATTTGTTTGAATAACATTGTCCAATCACCTAAACCTAAAAATATGGTTGGAAAATCATTTAATGATAATAATGAACTTTTTATAATAAAGTCTTACCAAGCCAGGGCCTTTGTGTGACAAAGAATTGAACAGACTTTAGTCGCAATTCTGATTCAAGTCCCGCAGGAATTGTGAAGCCTAGATCTGCAACAGATGGCCATGAGACAATTATAAAGACCACCCATTTCCTTTTGATAAATGTCCATTTTATACATTCCCCTCAATATTTAAGGATCAATGTTCATTCATTTTCTATCCAATATGTTCCCACTTAACAAAGAAATGAAGTATATTGGAGCAACAACTACAACTTCCAAAGTGTGTTTTTCCGCATAAAATTTATAATGCAAAGTTGTTCTAATTGCCGCAATTAACTAAAGTGAGACCAAGACAAAAAGATAGAACCAACCAAAATTCACATTTCGAAAGATTCATGAGTCTCATGTCCACATAATATCTAGATCTTGGTATCCTATACTGACTTTGAATCGAAAGTTTTCATTTCTGCTCGTGAAAAAAAGGAGGTAGGGGCGACCTGCACTGCTACCCTCTCTTGGCATTACCATGAGGGACTTCACCAGCTTTGAAATGTTCAATTAGAGCCATAGCTACTACTTTTAAGGTGAATCTGCCACCACAGCCCCATCAAAGCAAGGAGCCTTAATACTCCTCATAATCTCAGGAAGTTCTGGGAGCAATTTCCATTAACTGGATCCAAACCCAAGTTCTCGAGGTTATGAAGTGTTTTCCCCAACCACTTTGGCAACCACAACTCATGGTGAGTTTGAAACAGAAAATCATTTCGAAAGGACTACACTAAACAACTCCATTCACAAGAAAACCAAAACTCCACCCCACATGCCTGATAAAAAAATTTTTAATATTTTTATAGGACCAAATCAAAATTCTTGCTTAATCAAGAGGTAGATGTGTATCATTTCACGTTCCAAGGACGGGTCATCAGAAACTTACACAAACATGCACTAAAATATAAAAGGGTGTAAAATTAAAAGCATCAACGAAATTTCAATCAAACAAGAAAGAATTAGGGTAATCATCCATAAACCCATGAATTAAGCAAGCCAACTCATCGGGAAAAAAATGAATTCCAAATTGCTCGGTGGAGGTTTCCCTCAAAATTAATTACATGGTATATCAAATCGAAGGGATATAGATTTTAGGACAATTCAGAAACTTACCAGAAGTCATAATTTCTTGTCGTCGCTCCCTCTGTCCGATTTCGCAGCTCAATTATTGATCATTTCCGCCACGGAAAGAGAGGGAGAGAGATAGAGAGAGAGAGAGAGAGGGTTTAAGCCAAGGAATGAACCGGGACGCACGGTCGTCTACAGCATCAAAAGGGCCATGTGTACTTGCAGCCAGTAGTCTTACGCCACCTCATAATATTTCATTTTTTCTTGTCACAGTCGGTTATTTTTAAGGTTCCCTCCGAGTCCAGAATGATCCAATTTCCATTTTTTTTTTCTTTTAATCAGATCGAAAAACTATATCACTGCCTTGGAAGTGTTTCCTTCTTGAAGTTTTAAGATATTTCAATTTTAAATTTGAAAAATGTTACTTACGAAAGGAAAAAATATAAATTAGTATTAAGAATAATAATATTTGATATAGATTATGTTGGAGGTATTCTTCTCCTTTAATTCTTGTTTTATTTTAATTTAATTTACTAATAATATTTATTAATTAAAAATAAAAAAAAAGACTCAAATTATGTTAGATCATTAAACTATGTTAGTTTATATTACTTATAATATTTACCACTCTGAGAAAATCTCTTTGTTTAGAGTTTACTACTAATAAAACAAATGATAATAAAAAATTTAATTTCTAATCATAAAATAGTACCGTTTATCAGATTCACCATTTATAATCTTTTAACTTTTTTTTTTCAAATTTTTAGTTGTTCTTCCAGAACCAAAATTTGCATTCAACTATGATTGAAATTGATTACTAGATTTTATAATCAAATTAATCGGTGAATGGAATTTTTTAATGTAACACATATTGTTATGATAATAAGGTAGTGAATGATTTGATTGTACTAAGTAATATTGCTATTTTCAAAGAGTATAGATATATGGAATAAGCCTTTCTTTACCCGAGCAATTTGTTCTGCAAATTTGAACAATATCAAATGGTAAATTTTGCAACATTTATTCACTAATCTCAGGTACTATGTCTTACTTAATTAATATTATTAATCTAGCATTAGAGGGTGTATACCAATTTTTCGAAAAGGAGTTTGCAATTTCCTCGACTACCCATGCAAAATCTACTAAAGAAGCACAAAAATAGGGACAAAAGAGTAAATACGCATCCATAGGATTACAAACTTATGCGGTGTGCATGGTTGGTGAATTATTACACTATTTTTTCTAATGACTGCCACCTGAAGATTACAAGAAGTACTTAGTTCTTAATCAGAGAGATAAGCTAAAAATTAGATCCCTTGTGGAACTCCATGACCCAACTGTTATACAAAGAACAAATGACTAGGCATTTGGCAAAGCCAGAATTTATGGCCAAGGTCTCATATTCTTCGAGAGTCCTCTCCTTTCCTCCTGGATTAACGGCAAGCATGAGCAGGTCTTGGTCGAATACTATGTTCGAGGAAACATCATTCTTTGGGAGCTCAGGACGGATTGATTCCACGATGATCACTTTTCCGCATTCCGGGAGAGCTTTGTAACAATTTTTGAGAAGTTTCAAGCAGTGCTCATCGCTCCAATCATGTAGTATCCACTACAGGAATGGTTGACATACATGAGAGAGAAAAAAAAGCAATATTGAAAAAATATTGTGATTATAGTTTGTAAATTTATCACCTTCATGAAGATGGCGTCCGCATTTGGAATGCTAGCAAACATATCTCCACCCACATGCTCAACCCCTTCCACACCAATGAAATTAACTTTTAGTCATCAATGGGGAAAACTTTATAAATTGAAGAATGTGCAAAATTTAGATGATGCCCATCTTTTAAGGGGCAATAGAATTGATGAAGTGAAACCTGAATAAGGAGGTGCATGAGCTATAACATGAGGTAGATCAAAATTGATGCCCTTGATACGAGGATACTTGGAGGTGATGATTTTGAGAGTAACACCAACGCCACCGCCAACATCAACCAGCACTTTAAGGCCTTCGAAGTCAAATCCTTTGTATGTATTAACCATCTCGTTGATGATCATGGTAGTGTGGTTTGACATTCCTTGGTTAAATACCTTATTGTACCTCTCATCTGTCCCGTTGTAATCAAATGCCATTTTTCCATACGCCCTCTCAAATGCGATCCCACCTTCTAGTATCACGTCATTTAAGTGGTACCTACGCCATTATAATTGTATGATCAATGTTAACAAATATATTATATATTAAAATTAAATTAATAATTAATTTAATTTTAATAAATTTTTATCCTTGTATTTATAATTATTTTTATATCTATCACAACGAGCTTTTTATATGAAATCAACTTAATATAATAATTTGTTAAGACAATGAAATATTAGATTTCATATTATTATATTATTCTCCATCTCTAATACAATATTACAATCATATTCATCTATTTCTATTATTATTTTTATATTTCTATATGGTATTTTTTCCCTAAAACAGTATCAAAATTCTGTCCGCAAAAAAGTTATCCATACACCTACATGACATCTAGTAGCCAGAACCTGTGGTAGAATCAGATCACCCCGAGTTAAAGCATGCCAATCCCAGAGCCAAGAACCAAGAGCCAGATATCGAACTTGTTGGAATCTACAGCCAGGACCCAAGCCTAACCAGATCCAGAGTCTAGAGCCAGCGCGCAAGGGTTGCAAAAACATCTTTTGGATTTTAAATTTTCTATTCAAATTTTATTTTAAATTCAAATAGTTTTTATCATATTATATTAATATATATTTAAATTTCATATTTTTATATTTATAACTATATTTTTTTTATATAAATTTAATTTATTATAATAATTTATTAAAATAATCAATTATTAAATTTTATATTTTTATATTATATTTTGTCTTTAACATAATATCACAATCATATTTATGTATCTATTAGTTATATTATTTTTATATTTTAACATGACACCACAGACCACAAATAGTTCACATGATAATAATAATGACCAAAATGATCATATAAGGTTAAGAATCACGTACCAGCAATTGATCAAGACTTGATCGTGATGCAACAGAAGCAGAGGAGCAACAGAACCACTACCGCTGCCACCACCACCACCCTCACCCTCATTTCCGGTCAAACTGGTCAAGAACTTGCAAATGGGTTCCGCACAATACTCTCTTACGCTTCCCTCCTCTCCGGTTCGCAGCCTACACTTGACAATCGAGTGACTCGCCAGTAAACCCAACATCCGGTCCAACAAAACCGGCGCTTCCGGATTTTTAGTAGGAATACGCCCTGCAATCTCCGAAGCTGATAGATACGCATCGCCTTCGACGACGAGGAGGTCTATGACATTGAGCTCGATTGCTGACTTCAACACCATGGGAAGGACACCCGCATTGGCCAATCGGATCGCGAGTTTTCCGACCTCCGCATCGTCGAAGGCGCCATCGGGACCTCCTCGAACTGGCGGTGGAGAGGCACTCATTGCCACACGTCTTCTGATTTGGATGGTGAAAATGAGAAACAGGGAGACGGGCTAAGCATCGGTTAACGCGACATTAGCACGTGACCTAGGGCCCTGAACTTTGTTGATTCAGATGTTCAGGGCAATTATTGCTTTCCAGATTTGTCTAGTTGGCGGTGTCAGAAACACTTTTGCTAATCACAATATTAATTGTATATTTTATAATTTGTAAAATCCATGTTATAATTAATGTAATTTCCATTCTATTCTATATTCTATTCTCTTCCTCGTCTGTTTGAGAATATTGAAATTAACTTGTCCAAGGTTAGGTACAAATTAGGCCACAGTTTAGGATCATCGGACTGGAACTCTAATTCCGAAGAAAAAAGAACCTTTGGAATCTTTCTCACTGTCTAAACCCGATTTTAATTTGTCTTGATTACTACTTACCATATATATATTAAAAAAAACTAAATAAATTAAAAAAATAAAATTTTTATTATTAAGTTACTTTATATTTATTTTTGAAAAGAATATAAAATTTACTTGATAAACTTATATAATATTTATTTTTTCATTATAAAATTACCCATTATTCATTATTCATACAATTTTCATTATAAAATTACTCATTACTTACATATATAAAAAAACTAAACAAGTCAAAAAATATAAAATTTTTATTTATAAATTATTTTTTTAATTTTTGAAAAAGATAAAAGGTTTACTTGATAAATTCATATAATATTTATTTTTTTCAAGTGAAATTAATTCATACAATATTTTAAAATAATTTATTTTAAATTATTTATAGTTTTTATTGTATATTGGAATAAGAGTAAAATTGAAAAATTATTAATTACTATTAAAAAAAATATTAGGTATAGTAATGATATCCATTCCAATATACAGAACCAAATAGATGATTTGGAATGATTTTATCAATTCCGATTCCAAATGATATAATTTTCATTCTGATTCTGATTCCCAGAACTAAACCAAACGCCCCCAAGATCGATTGTAATCATTCCATTTTTCCACCAGAAAAATGTTTCACTCAACAACAACATGCAAAGAAAATAACAGCTATAGAAGAGAAAAGGATGTTTCAATTTTGAAAATAATTTTTCAAAGGAGGAAAAAAAAAAGGAATCAAAAGAGAACAACATTGACAACATTGCCAAAAGAGGTAACCTTTTGGAAAATATTTTAGTAAATGTAACTCATTTTATTTTTCTAATAAGGAAAATATTTCACAGAAAAGTTTCACGCAACATGCAAACAGGGTTAAAGAATTTAGAAGAAGAAAAGCATCTTTATAATACTTTTTTTTTTCCCTTTCTCACAAAGGATCATAGAAAATATCATAAGAGGATGGAGGACTGTTGGGCATGCAGCAGAAATAGGGGTTCAAGAGAACCGGAACCACTAGGACCGTCTTGACTAAGATTAGTGAAGAACTTGACAATGAACCCTTGCGGTACTGTCTCTCAACCTTCCCGTCCTCTTCGGGTCGGACCCCACAGTCAGAGGATGGAGTAACTAATGAGCAGGACCAGCATCCGTTCCAGCAGAACTGGCTCTTCCGGGTTTCGGGGTGGGAATCCCACCCGCGATTTTCCCACTCGGACGTGTTAAGAAGCGTTTCGGCGGAGATGAGGACGTTGATCGGCCAGGACAACCTGATAATCTATCGATATTGAGCTCCAGCGCTGACTTCCACCGGCCAATCAGATACCCAGATTTCCCATCTCAGCATCTTGGTCCTCCTCGTCCTCGTGATCTACCCCTCCTTGTACAGATGGTTGTTCCTTGTTTCGGAAAAAAGCAGCCGGCCATTGTTATTGGATTATAACAAGGCCCATGAACAGATCGTGGTGACTGAGATGCAACATTTTTTTTAAATTATTATTTTTTATATAAATTTTAACAACGCAGAATTTCTTCATTAGTGTATATCGATACGGTATATTGATGTGCTTCATAAATCAAATCCATTAAACAAGCCCGCAAATATCAGAAATACACAAAAATGGCGCAAAAGCCGCAAAAATGCAACTGAGTTTGCTTTGCCATTTTTATCGTTATGGTTTCGATAAATCCATTACCCAAATATCAGAAATACAAACCAGATATGATTGCAAGTGCCTCAAATTCCTAATATGTTCTCTCTTTCACACGGGCGCAGACAGCTGGCATGTAGAGATCTTGCTCGTGCACTATGTTTGCATATATAGTTACCATTTTCCCAAAGGTTTTTTCAACAATTTTTCAAAGGAAAATGAGGCATCGTTAAACTAACACATCCTCAAATGCAAAAGAAAATATCTCCGAGGTAAGCAACATTGTTTGGTATTTCTTAAGTTTCTTCCTTATTGTTTGAATTTATTTTGTTTGAAAAAAGAATTCACATAAAATATATTATAAGCAATTGTTGCAGTAGATACGGATTCGTTTGACTAGGTTGAAAGAAAGAGTGGGTCACAAAATATATTATTTGACTAGGTTGAAAGAAATAAGCGAGAGTTTACCAGGTCTCCATGAAGACCTTATCGGGATGCACCAAAAACAGTAGAGCAAAAGACCCGGCTTTGTTTTCACTCCGACGAGCCAAGAACTTGCAAAAGGGTCCCGCTCCATAGACCCACTTCGCTTCCCCTTCCTCTTCAATTCTCAACTCACACTTGAGAATAGAGTGGCTCGCAAGGGGAGAAAGCATCCGGGCCTGCATTATTGGAGCATCCGGGTTCCGGGTTGGAACCCAAACCGCCAACTCCTATGGCGACAGGTCCATGTTTTCGCCAGTGGCAGAGGAGATGATGTTGATGATGACAAGCTCGCGAGCAATTAAGCCCATTAGCAGAACTACGGCGTCCGGCAACCGCAGAGCAATCTTGGCGGCCTCATTTTCCTCTTGATTAAGCTGACGGGTAGCGAGTGTTTAGGCTCTTTCATTAAGCTGTCGGATGTTAAAAGAGTTTGTCATTTTATGTCAGGTTATAAACGAGAACTAAATATATACTATTTTTCTAAAATAGGATGCAACAAAATGATTATCTTTTAAATTTAAAACTTTGTACTAATGAATATTTGCATTATATTAAATAATTTTAATGGTAAATAAAGAAAATATAGATAGTGGTAGGGGTGATAGTGAGAAATTTATATTAGGGGTAAGCAAAATACAATATGTAAAGATCATAACAATTTTTAGAGAATATATCATATTTTGAAAGATTTTAAATATTTTAAAGACTTTTAAGGGTATCTTTGAGATGTTTAATTATATTTATTAAAATATAATTAAAAATATATATTATTTTTTTTTAAATTAATCTCCTCCTGTCGAACTCACCCAAGGATCGGAGGCAGACACTTTTAAAATGCATAGATATATATTCATAGAAATGATTAGTTAATATTTTAGAGGGCGTTTGGTTTGGACTTGGGAATCAGAACTGAAATAAAAAATTTTAGAAATCGGAATCGGAATTGAATTTAATTCTCCTCATCTGTTTCAAAATCATATAATTGTTAATTTTACTCCTAATAAAAAATACTTTTATGATCCATAAACTAAATTATAAAATAATCCCTAGACTAAATTATAAAATAAGAAAAATAGAAAATAGAAAATCATCAATCCTAAAATTAAAAGAAAATATTAATTAATCTTAAAATTATTAATAAAACTTAAAAGAATAACTATGAATTTTTATCTTATTTTTTAAAATCGAAAGTATAATAATAAATTTAAAGTTATTAAAAATAATTATAAAATAAAATTTAAAAAATTAAGCAAAATATGTATTGAAATTCCCTAAGCAACATGTTGATGGAAGATGTTGAGGGTGCTAAGCTTTTGAGATCTCGTTGTAAGGCCCCTTCTTGTATGCCGAGTGGGATGGGCGTGAATCTCTAGCCATCTATGCTTTCTTTCTCTTCTTATCCAAAATATATATATCAAAAGGAGGAATTTGAAAGGATGTGCAAACAGAGGGGTTTCTTGTAATGGTTGAAGACAAACTCCGGAGTCGATGGAGAACTCGCGGAGTTCGGATGAATCGGTCGGCAAAAAGAACGAGGAGAAGATGGAAGCTTGAATTGAGGTGGTGGAGAACTCGATAAGCAACAACGACAATTACATAAACTTTCTATCTTAAATTTTGGAGTCGGTCTAAAATATTCACCCGATACATAAAATACTTCTCGACTTAGTACGGGAATAGAAGAGGGTGAGAATATATGTATATAGATTTTCACTTACATTTTTACAAAAAGACTATTTTTACGTTTCGAATGCGTAATCTTGAGATCACTAAATGGGCAACTCTAACATTGCGTCAAGGCTTACCCTCTACAAAACTCAAAGGAAAGCGGCAAATGTTCGATGGTGGAGCTTAGACTACGAACAACAAATGGAATGAAGTCAAACAGAGGCGTAGCTGGTGATTTTGGTGACGATTGGTGAATGTTAAGATGAAGAGAGACAATAAGGGGGGGGGGAAATTAAGGTTATAACACAGATAGAGTCGTTGTCGAAGAAGGAGGCAAGGGCAAAAGGTGAATATTGTTTTTATAGTTTTTACACATGAATTTCTATCAAAACTCACCGCTTTATTTGGATTTCATAAAACTCATATTATAAGGATTTCATTCCCATATCTTTATTTATATTCTATTAATTTAATTAACTCATATGAATTTCATTTTTATTCTTGATTCCCATACCCTTTAACAAACATCCCTTAATAAGTTTCGATGTTGTGTCAGGAAAAAAAAAGTCGTTCATTACTATTTTTTTTGTTACAATAAAAATTGAACTCCGAATCACAGAATCAAGAGAGAGAGACTGTTGTTACTGGACTATCCCTTGAGAATAAATCTTTCATTACTATAGTTATGTTACATAATAACTTTACAATCAGAATCACTTATATAATTTGAACATATAATGTATAATCATTTTCTTTATAGAAAATTGTGTGATAATCTAAATGAATTTTTACGTGAATTAAATTCACATAATCGTTACTTATAATACTATAAATAAATAATATTTTAATATCAATAAAATTGTAAAAAAAAATTCAATATTATAGAAATAAAAAATAAAAAATAAAAAATGAATCACTCACTAGATAATTCCTCCTAATTTGAAGGGCTCCAATGTATTCAAATCCTTGAGAGGGAGGTGGTATTACCATGGAGCCGATAAAATTTTGACACAATCACGTTCGGTACAAAGGCTGACGGTTACATTGAACTAGTTTTAATCATTGATGAGTGAGTGCACTCCGTGTGTTTTGTCCCCAAAAGATTTACGCCGTCAGACTTATGCTGTCCAGAATTTTAAGTGTGAAAGCAATAAAAGCTTATAAAACCTTAATACTTTATTATTTCAACTAAATTATTACAATAACATCAATATTTATAAAATATTCATATTTATTATTATAGATATAAAAATATAATAATAAGAAAGTTAAATTTTTGATCAAATTATTCCTAATTTATTCATATATTTAATATTACTCAATATGACATAATAAAAATTATTTAAAAGTGAAAAGTAAAATAACTTTTATATATCTATAAAAGAATATAGGCTTTTGAAAGAATAATAATAATAATAATAATAAAGCCACCTTCGATTTTCAAGAACACACATTTCCATGTCGAAAAAACAGTGTTAGTACATCAAAAACATAACAAAAGGATTTCTTAAAACTGTAAGAGGATTGCTTAAAATGGAGGTTATATAGCCGAACCATATTGGGCTATATACAACCAACCAAAGAATGTCTGATAAACACAAAAAACAAATTCAGGGTCCCTCTATTATTGCAAGAATCAATTGTCAAAAACGAGACAATTAATAAATACAATAAATAATAAAAAAATAAATTTCTTAATCGAAGTGGCCCTTGGATTTGATCTGATACCATAATAGAGTAAAGATATGGAAATATAATAATTCATTATTTTAACTAATTATTAGACTAAAATGACTATTTATAAAATACATATATTTATTATTACAAAAGTCGAAATATAATAATACGAAAGCCAAATATTCAATCACGGTTCAAAGCAAAGGTTCGGATGGGGTTTCTTCACAAGACATAAGCGCAGCAGTAAAAAGAAAAGAAGTATATGAAGCCAAATATATTATTAGTGCTACAAATAAGAAGAAAAGTAGCTGCTTATGAAACTAGACTTTGTGGAACTCCATGACCCAGCCGTTGTAAGCGCCGCAAATGACTTTGACCCGAGAGAATCCCGCTTTGACAGCCAAAGCCTCGTACTCTTCTTGAGTTCTCTCTTTGCCACCTGGACATTGGGCTAACATGAACAGATCTAGCTCATGGACTATGTTAGAAGTTACAGTGTTATCTGGAAGCACAGGCCGGAGAAACTCCACGATGATGACCTTGCCATTGTTAGGTAGGGCTTTGAAGCAGTTCTTGAGAAGCTTTAGGCAATGGTCGTCACTCCAGTCATGTAATATCCACTGCTAGTTGTAGTTATATATAGATGTTAAATTTCAAATACTACATATGAAGGAAACTAATCTTTTTTAGGATCACAAATCTCTTGTCCTACCCAAATTCTTAAAAGAAACATCCTAATTCCAACCCATATTCTTTGAGTAAGGGGGAAAAAAACCATCAACTAAGTTAAGCAGAGGAAAATGCGGGTAGTGGCTAAGGTTAAAACTTAAAGGGCGGGGGGGGGGAGGTTGAGTCGAAGAAGGTCTACCTTCATGAAGATAGCATCTCCACTTGGAACACTCTCAAACATGTCTCCACCAACATGGTCCACACCTACACCAAAATTGATGTACTTTGATTTTCCTTGTCAAGTTTGGAAATAAGAGGTAACAAAGGACTAAACACATAAGAAGATTTTGCACCTGGATACGAGGGTGCATCGGCCAAAACATGAGGCATATCAAAGTTAATGCCCTTAATATGAGGATACTTGGTGGTGATAATGTGAAGAGTAACACCAATGCCACCACCCACATCTACAAGCACCTTGAGGCCTTCAAATCCTGTATAAATGTTTAGAATTTTCTTCAGAATCAATGTGGTGTGATTCGACATTGCTTGGTTGAATAGTCGATTGAACCTAGGATCAGTTCCTAGGTATTCAAATGCATGCATTCCATAGGCTCTATCAAATGGAACTCCACCTTCTAGAACAGCATCATTTAGGTGATACCTGAGAGTATCAAACAATATCAGTTCTTTGCAAATGCTTCGAACACATAAAGTTACCAATCCACAAAAACATTGTGACATGGTGTGGTGAGGACTTTTTTTGTTCTTTGACTTTCCTCTTTCCTTTTTATTTTTTCTCCAAATCTATGGTAATAATAGTAATAAATCTTGTCATAACTTTTAAAATACTAATTATGCCACTATCTTTAAACTCTATCATTAATTCATTATGCATGCATAACTGCACATATATCTCAAATATAAATTTTGATCCAAGGGACTGGTAAGTCTGAAAGGTAGGGCTTTCCTTCTCGTTATCCTTCCCTCTAGCTGATCGAGTCACCCATGTAGTAACTGAACCAAGAAGCATTGGCATCTCGCGAACCCCAACTAAGACACCAAAAGATAGGGTGTGGGGCCATAAATGATTATACGATATCTTAATCTGACCGCCATTTAAAAAATTGAATGTGACCTTACCCATTTAAGTCTTGCTCCTTACTATCATGTCACCTTGGGTTTACATTAATATTTCAATTTGAACTAATAAGAGCACATCTTGTCCATGATATGAATTATGAACACAACAAATAATGTATCCTAGATTTCATAAAAGGAAAATTATATTTTAATTGTAAACTCAAATTCCAATTAGCCACTTATGATTTACTTCAACACAATTGAATACTTAAACTTCAAAATATATCACAATTTGAATTTTTAGCCTGATAAAATCAATAATGTAGTTATTATTTACACACATAACATATTGTTTGTTCAATAACATAGATATGTATTATTGACCAACAATTTATACGCTAACAAATAAATTTCACCTCTTTCACTCTCTCTAGCACAAACACTCCCCCACATGGAAACCATAGTTATTAAATCCAGATCGACCCATTGGTTGGATCGGATCGATTCTTGACCAATACATTCTATAAGTGTTTTTAAAACCGAACCAGACATGCCGGTTCGATTGAAAACCGTTTTATAGTCTGGTTCAACTTTTATTATTAAACCGGATGAAATCAAATCCAATCAAAACCATTTAAAATCGGTCAAAACTGATAAAACCAGTGAACCGTTTAAACCGATCCAAAGAAAAAAATTATAATATACAAATTATATAATATACAAATTCATTTTTTTTCATTTTTTTCAAATCTATTTAAAGAAAAATTATAAAATATACAAATTATAATATATAAGATGGAATAAATTCATTTTTTATACAAATATATGAATTTTATTTTATTTTAAAATATATAATATATAAATTATATATATGATATTATGATAATGTCATTCGGTTTATAAAACGATCTGATCAGTTTGATTAACAAACCAATAAACTGATAAGTTGGCTGATTTGTTTACTGATTCGATTTTAAAAATATTACATTCTACGGGTCAGTTCATAAATTGGACTATTTATACAGTCAATTCACACAAACCTGTGGATCAATAGCGGGTTGACTAGCAACCCTGTGACCTGCGGATTTTTACAAAACCTATGCATAGTTATTATAACTTTTTTTATTTATCGTGTTGACTTTTGTCATATTCAAAAATCTCAAAGTAAAAAGAAAAAAAAAATTCACCTTCCCAATGACAGTAAAAATGATCCCCTCTTCTCCCATTTAAAAAATAGAAAGTCTCAAAAGAGTGAGAAAACGTATTCCAAAACTCATGAAAAAAAAAAAAAATTGATCCATCTCTAAATAATGATGCCACTGCCCTAAAACCATAGAGTTAAAAAAATTATGTATAAAATACCTTTCATAAATAATATTTGAAGAAACATCTCTCATCAATAAAGGGTAAATTTAGAGTAAAGGATGAATTTCTATTTTACAATATTTATAAAATATTATTCATGATTCAAATTTAAAATATATATTATTTTTAATAAATATTATAATTAATATTTTATATTTAAAAATATAATTATATATTTTTATATTTTAAAATATTAAAAATAAATTATCAGATGAATTAGTGACATATTAGTTCAATCATAAATTTTAAGACACATAACTCAATGCATGATTTGGGTTTAATAACTATGATTGAAACATATACTTCTCTATCGTCGGTGATTTTTATGTGTCATGATGTGTCACGCCATAGAATGTAAGGCAAGATTTAATTGCCAATTTTGGCAAGATATAAGACGCATGGAAACAAAAATACCGCCCCGCTTTTTCTGATGACAATTTTTTGAATATACTTAGATACTTTCTTTTTATTTTGTTATTCGAATCAATTATAAAAAAGAGGAAGATGTGCCACTTGCACTTGAACTAAAGCCATACTTAGATACCTGTGCACCTTGGAGTGGCCATCAAATTTCAATGAAAATTCTTTTTAATTCTACGTGCAGCTGTTAAATACATTTATTGAATTGTGTTAGTCATTGATCAAGATTAATGAACAAGGCTACACCACAACGGCATTAAAAGATTATTACGAGAAATAAGGTTTTTATTATATTTTGTAAATGAGATAATTAGCGAACATAAATCCAAAAAATCATTATTTTTTGATGTTAAAACAATGCCAAACCCCTAAAATCAAACGGCCAAAAACCGAAATCAAACAAGTGATAAGAGTCAAAACATACCAGCTTTCCATAAAGACCTTATCATGAAATATCAAAAATAGCGGAGCAACCGACCCGGAACGGTCATCATTCCTGGTCAAAAACTTGCAAATAGGACTCGCCCCATATACCCTCTTGGGTTCCCCATCCTCTCCGGTTCTCAACTTGCACTTGAGAATCGAGTGACTGGCAAGCAAGGCCAGCATCCTATCCAGCAAAACCTGAGCATCCGGGTTCTTGGCGGAGATCCGTCCCGAAATCTCGGAGGGTGAGAGATAGGCATCTGGGGCTGAGGAGATGATGTCAATGACGCCCAGCTCGAGAGCGGACTTCAAGACCATTGGCATAACGACGGTGCTTGCTAATCGGATGGCGAGCTTTCCGACCTCAACCTCCTCTTCTTCTTGCACGGACATGTTTCTCCTGCGAGATTCCCAAGTGATGAAAGTCAAGTAAGAGTGCCTGACCTTTCAAGGTGCCGCATGTGGTCCTTTATTTAAGGTGTACGAACAGAGAATTCAAGAATGGAAAATGTAAGGCCTTTTATTTAAAAATTTTCCATTAACGATGTTTATAGTTTTTCTTATGATAACTCTAAATTAGGATCGTAAAAGTTAGTTTTTTTGAGAAAGCTAATCCATTTGTCGTTTTTAAGTTATTGTTTTGAAATTAAAAGAACTTTGGTTTTTCATTTACTTTTTAATTGCAAACTCAAAAATCAATCAAATGAGATAAAGTTGATTAATTCTTTGTCTCTAACGAATTTGAGTCTGAATCGTAAAAATTTTGGTATCTTATTTATTTAATTAATTTTTTTCTCATCATCATTTTAATATTTAAACAATTCCGTTGACGTCATAATTGGTTCACTATGTAACATAATTTAACTCCCGAACTCAAAACCATGTTTCGACTTTCACAGGGACAAATAACACATGCATCAGAACCTGAATGGCTCTACCCAATAGAATAAAATACTTGATGTGAAAAGTTCAGCTTAATGAAAATGGCATCTCCACCAGTGACACTTGCAAACATATCTCGGGCTACAACATTTCCCTTCAATTAATGCAAATTTCGCAATCTTCTCACTTGTGGAAACTGTGAGCCGACACAAATCTTGTAAGTGGATAAGGAGGTGCTTCGGCGATAACATGGGGCCTGTCAAAATTAATGTGAAACATGAAGACAAGAATCGTTTGTTGGGTATTTAAATGTTGTCACTGTCAGATGGAATTCCCCCTCCTACTATTGCTTCACTTATGTGGTACTCATTAATCAGATCACTTAGCAGATGGAGGTTGGATTTTAAACATGGCTTTTAATATTTTTAAATTTAAGAAATTATTAGCCATCGAGTAAGTTATAATACATAAGTAAGAATATGATCATTGAAGAGTTGAAAAGAAAGAGTAAGTTGGTTCCTTGTATATCTTAACCCACCTAACAGAAAAAGAGGGATTACCTTGTTTAATTGAAAATTAGTAATTAAAAATGACATTACTCATCAATCAGCTGTCCGTAAACAATTTGTCATGCTGCAAGAGAAACAAAGAAGCTACGGAACCTTTACTTTCTCCGATCCGGTTCAAGTATTAGCAAATGAAGCCCTAATCACACACTCTCTCGGGTTCACCGTCACATCTTTCACGCAACTCACACCCGAGAATAGATTGACATTGACTTGCAAGCAGACCCAGCATTCGATCCATCTCGGTTCCAACACTGTTTCCGGTCCGCTAACTCAGACTCCGAGACATACGCTCCGGCACCACCTTGTGCCGTGGCTGACAAAATAATGTCAACGAGGTTAAGCTCAAGTGTGGATTTCAACACCATAGGAAGCATAATCACAGTAGCTAATCTTACTGCGTTTTGCCCATTTTCTTCATCTTCTTCTTCTACTGATTTGGTTCTGTGGCCATTCCAGCTAGCAGTATTTTTTTTTTTTTAATTTTTTTCCTGAGGATTTTGATAGAATGTTTTGTGAGGAATAGCGAGTAGACACAGTCATAGGCATTTCAGGGGTTTCAGCTTTGACTAACCGAGATTAACAAATGACTTCATTACAACTTAACACAAAAATGGCACCGTTTAAAATAATAAAATTTATTTAATATTTAATCAAGTAATTTGAGAATTAAAAATATATATATATCTCGTAAAAATAAGGACCAAAATGTTACAAAATGGTCGTAAATAATCAAGTTTTTTTGGAGGGAAAGTTGTGTTCAAACTTGTAATTTTTACAGATCTTTCCAACTTAATTTATCCAACTAATACTTGAATTTCAAAATATTATGATAATTATGTAACGGTAAATTTTACTGTTTGTATTTATAGATTTAAGAATATAATTACTATTTGAATATAAGAATTAAATTGTCATAAAATTTAATGTTAAAGTTAAGGATAATGAGTGCTCTATAATCGACTAATAAAACAATATTATTGTTGAATCCAAAAATAACTCCACTGTATATCGTCCTTCTAGTGTGAATAGGGGACAAGTGAGGCGATGTCTATTAACTTATCTTCAGAAAGGAATCTTGTAAAAAATCCATTGGAGAAGATTTTGATATTCAAATCAGAAAGAACGATAAAAAAGAAAAGATTGAAAGAGACTAAACCCTATGTAATCTCTATGTGCAATGTGTAATGTAAGAGGTGTGTACCTAGCAAGTTGCCCCTATTTAGTATATATAGCATGTATGGGGAGTGTCATATGTGTTTGAAGGTATAAAAACCCTAGTTTTCTTGTGAAAATATCGTATGTGATATTTTGAGATGATATGAATTGTAATAATAGACTTTCTATAAATTTGAAATCTTTTGAGATGAGAAAATTTCTATTGCCAACACAAAGATTCGTGATGGTCCGAATCACAATGGAATTTACTTTCTTAGTGGGAGAGATTGCAATAAATTAATATTGGATTAGGAAATGTTTAAAATTGTCAAAGATTTTTTTTTTTCTTATCGGGTGATTACAATTAAGATTCATTACATGATAGAAGTTAACTTGTGTCAGTCATTTCATCTTACCTGAAATAACCAGTATTTTTGTAATATCGAAAATTCGGTATTTGAAATATTCTGTAAAATATCTTAGTAATTATAAAAAAAAAATCTTAAATTTTATTGATTTTCGATTTTGGAGTATTAAATTGAAATTTTGGGTATATAAAATGTAGTGTCCGCGATTTGTAGTAAATCCCATCTCCACGAAAATTTAAAATTTAATGAAAAGTGGGTAAAAATTATATATTAATGTTTATTTATTTATTTATTTATTTATTAATATATGTGTATATAAAAAAAAAAAGAGAGAGAGAGGAGGGGAGATGCAGCGTTTCAACTCGAAACGCCGCGTCCCCATCTATCCCCAATCGATTAGGGCTTTCAACCCTAATCGATCTCTTTCTCACTCTCTGCTCTCTCTCTCCCTCTCGCGATTTCTCTCTCGTCTTTGTTGAATTCGTCTCCCTCTCTTCCGTAGCTCCTCCACTGTGCACAGCCGCGCTCAGACCACCGCAAGCCACAGTCGCTCTCTCTCACCATCTCTCTCTCTCTTCGAATCGCTCTCTCTCACAGTCTGTCTCTCTCTATCACCATCTCTCTCTCTCTCTCTCTCTCGAATGTCTCTCTCACTCTCACTCGTCTCTCTCTGTTTAGCTCTCACTGTTTCTCTCCCTCTATCATTTCTCTCTCCCGCACGCGAATGGAGCTTCTCTTTCTCTCTCTCTCTCGCGACGGCAGAGCTCTTGCTCTCCCCCTCCATTGCTCATTCGCACAATGCTCGCTGTGAGCACCCCCTTCTGCTAATGATCAAACCAGCGGCCATTGGATCCTTTGACAGCCCTAAGTCAAGCCTGCACCCACCTCTCTGCATAGATAAGGACTGGTTCCTAACCCTAGCTCTAGAGTTTTGAATTTCTTTAGTAAATAAGTTTAGATTACTGAACTTTACTTCAAATTGGAAGCTTTGCAGGTCTCGAAATGAACTGAGAAAGGCATTCAGACGAGAGTTGCGAACTGCGAAAAACCTTAGGTGAAAGATTTTTAATCCCTTCAATATTCGAACTATTTTTGTCAAATTTAGGTTGAGATTATATGTATATATATTCTGAAAATGTGTTAGATTCGAAAGAAATGTATTTTTCTGAAATTTTGTATGAAATTACTAAGGTTAAATCTAGAATTTGATATAAATTAGGCTGCGTAGCATGATAAAATGTCTTAGATAGTAGTAGAGTTTTGTTTGGTTGATTTGTACAGTTTTTCTTGGAGTTTGAATTGAAATGAGTATGAATTAAATTAGGGTTATGTAAATTCGGGAGAAAATTTGGTAAAATTGAGGAATATTGAAAATTAAAATCATTGATAAGGGAAGTAATCCTAGATTGATGAAACGAAAGTTTAGAAATGTGATTGTATAAATTAAGACCATTTTAAATAGGAGGAAAATTTGAAAACCCTTTAATGGAGCCTTAATTGATGATTAATTGTGTTGATTGGTCTAGGTTGACCTTTGAAGACTCAAAAGGAGTCATTTTGGATTAATTGTAGAAATAGGGAGTGGGTACTCTCCTTAGAGGTGAGTGAATGGTTCGTTGTGTTATAAATGAGCAAAACTGTTTTGAAATTCTTTTATAAATGATTTCGAATGATTTTTACATGATTTATATGAAATTATTTGTGATTGTGGGATGTCTGAAATGGAAATTTAAATTACGAATGCATCCTATGTAATTATAAATGAATTTGTGCCATTTGCATTGGATATTGGATTGGTAAATGCTTGTAGCATGATTTCGGGATTTGTTTGATGAAACATGGCACCTTGATGGCATTTTGAATGATTGTGAAATGATGGTGCACGAGTGAAATGGCTATAGTCATTCCCCTCACGGAATAACCCGACGGGGTGACGTGGATTGGGATTTTATTGCGAGAGAGGTATATGCGGCCTCTGCTCTACCTTGTCGGACTATCCGGATTGCCCCCCGGTGAGGTTCGAGCCAACGCCAAAGAAGGGGGTAGTGTTTTGAAAGACTGAAATAGAAAACCCCTTGGTGGGCTTCCGTCTTGGTTCGGCCAAATGCAAGATGGAAGTGATTTTGATGGAACCCTTGTGATTTTCTGAAAAAATGTTGATATGGATGTAAATTTTGTAAATTATGTTGAATTACTGAAAATGTTTTGATATGTAAAGTATTGTTTGAGATATACTTTCACTCTCTCACATTCACCCCTCATTTATCACACAATTATACCATTGCACTCCACTCACTGAGTATTTCTCAATATTCACTCATCTCTTTAATATTTTTCAGAGGAAGTTTAGGCTGCGACAAAAATTGGAGTTTGGGAAGGTTTATTCCGCTGACTTGTGTACGTACATAGTGATGCAAGTTTATTTTGGTTGATTTTGAAATCCATGGAAGGGAAGACTTGTATAATTCTTTTAGTATGGATTAAATCGATACTTCTTTCTTATATATGAGCAAGTATTGATGAAATCCTTACATAGTTTGTGTTGGAGTTTGTTTGGAACTTGTTTAATTCTTTTGAACTTCCATTTTTGGTAAAATTTATTATTTAAATAGGACATTTGGTTTGTAATGTTAAAATTCATTATTTTCTTTCGATTTTATGAAATTCTGTATATTTCATATCGATTGGACTTTGCTGATACTGGCTTGTCTTCTTTAGACAAGTGTTAGTAAAATCCTACGACTATAATTTGGGACTTTTTGTATATTAAATGTTTTATTTATACTGAGAATTCTAGAATGACTAGGATGACCATATTGTATGCTTGCATGTACAGGTACCCTCTCCCCAATTGTGTGCTGATGTGTGCTTGTGTGTACAGGGATGGACCGAATGGATCCTTTGCATGTGTATTGTTTTATGATGTTTCTTATTTTTTATGGATTGTGTATTGGGAATGATTGTTATACTGTTTTGTAGTCTTACGGAGTTCCGATATATGGAGAGGTTCTGCCCATGTATCGAGACAACGCATCGGCTGTTGCGTGCTCGGTCCTAGGATCGGGGCGTGACAATTCTGCTTTCCATGTTGTTCGTGTGTGTTAATAGCTAATGCGTCTGGTGAGTGTTCAATCAATCTAGCATGTGTCAAGGTAATAGTTGTATGGTATCTAAGTCATTTAGTTTTTATGGAGTTCATGAGTTGTTATGTCCTCTCAGAGAGGTGTATTTTGTTCTTTTGCATGATATTCAAGGGTTAGCTTCATTTAAACGTTGATGCCCTTACTCGAATTGTAAAATAATAATAATAATAATAATAATAATAATAATAATAAAGTAACTTGTTAACACAATTGACTCTTAAATTGGATTGTAAAAATTTTTGAATTTTTGTTTACTTAATTCACTTTTTTTCTCCTTATTTTTTTAGTATTTAAACAATTAAATTCTCACATAACAAAATTAAAAAAAAATGCCCACAATTTACTTCCCAAAATGCATTTTAGTTGGATTTAAGATGACCCCTTTTAAAGACTACTGATGTCATGGTTGGTGACATAATTTAACTCGCGAACTCAAAAGGAGGTTTTGACTTTCACAGGGACAGATAACACTTACGTGGAAAATTCAGCTTCATGAAAATGGCATCTCCACCGGTAACACTTGCAACATCTCGCGTGCTTCAATCAATGCAAATTTTGCAATCTTCTCACTTGTGGGGAATGTGAGCCGACAAAAATCTTGTAACTGGATAAGGAGGAGCTTCGACGATAACATGGGGCCTATCGAAGTTAATGTGAAACATGACGACAAAAATCGTTTGCTATTGGGTATTTAAATGTTGTCAGTGTGTAGGCTCTGTCCGTGTCAACCAACCAAAAATCACTTGATATCGTCTTTTGACAACGACGTTAAAATTTAATGTATATCAAACAACCAAAAATAAATTACTTACTTTATGAAAAACGAGTCTAGAATAAGCAGGGTCGAATCCACAGAAAACGGTGGATTTATTTCTTTTAAGGAAAATAAAAATTAAAATAAAATTTAGAGAGTTTTGAATTGACTAAATTAACTTCTAAATCTAAATAAACGAAGAATTAAAATCGAAACAGCAAAACGACAAAATAAAATCGGGTAAAATTTAAATAAATAAAAATCAAGATAAATTGACCTAGTTGAAGGGTTCGTTTCCACTTTGATTCAATCGATTGATCATTGATTCAAGGATAATTCAACAATGCATAAATAAATTGGTTATAGTCGCCGACAATCGCCCAACGACCAATCTCTCCTTACTTCGTTGATAATTAAGAGAAGTTCGTTAATTATTTCCCTAATCGAGAATCAACCTTAGAGAAGCTCTTAGGATTGAAAGTCTCAACAGCATTAAAATTTAGAAAGACCCAATTCTAATTAACAAACACACATCGGGTTCATTTAAATTAGATTATTTAATCCCATGACACGAATGTCATTCCCATGACATGAATGTCAATTACCACTTCATTAAAACTAACAAACAATTATGGATTTGCCGTTTTAATTAGTTGTAGATTAATCTAAGTCTATTAAATATTGGTCATCTATTCAATAAACCCTAGAAAATCATAATCCATGAAGTACGGAAATTAAATAAATATCTATGATTGATGAATGAATAAACACATTTAGATCTCACAATATCATGAATTAAAGTTTCAACTAACCTTCAACTAGAAAATAAAATTAAAGAGAAAACATAAGAGAAGGAAAAAAAATAAAACTCACAAAACTATTTCATTAATGTTGAAAAGTTGCTGGACAATGAAGAATGTGACCTTTAAAAGTTATAGGACGTGACAAAAATGGTGGAAAAAGGGTGAAGGGGCGGCTGCCCCCTTCTTGGGCTCTTCTTTAGCTTTCATAACTCTCTATATATAGGAGTAGTTAACCTAATTTTTAGAGAGAAAACTCTCCTAAATTTTAGGTAACTACTAAATGATAAATTACAAGAGTTTAGAATTTCTCAAAATTCTTATTCCCAAATATTTAAGAATATTTGCAAATCTTCAATGCTTCCAAATTTGTCTTCTTTTCCTTCTTTTTTTCTTCATATCTCCTCCATTATTCTTAGCACATAAAATATAATAAAATATACTAATTAGTGTAATATTTATTTAAAAATAAAACAAAATCAATTATAAATATTACACTAATTTATGCCCTATCAGAATCCCTCCTCCGATTGCTTCACGTAAAGTGGTATTCATGAATGAGATCACTGACTGGGCAGATGGAATGGAAGTTGGATTTTAAATATGGCTTTTAATATTTTTAAATTTAAGAAATTATTAGCCATCGAGTGAGTTGTAATACATAAGTAAGAATATGATCATTGAAGAGTTGAAAAGAAAGAGTAAGTTGGTTTCTTGTATATCTTAACCCACCTAACAGAAAAAGGGGGAATACCTTGTTTAATTGAAAATTAGTAATTAAAAATGACATTACTCATCAATCAGCTGTCCGTAAATAATTTGTCGTGCTGCAAGAAAAACAAAGAAGCTACGGAACCTTTGCTTTCTCCGATCCGGTTCAAGTATTAGCAAATGAAGCCCTAATCACACACTCTCTCGGGTTCACCGTCACTTCTTTCACGCAACTCACACCCGAGAATAGAGTGACATTGACTTGCAAGCAGGCCCAGCATTCGATCCATCTCGGTTCCAACACTGTTTCCGGTCCGCTAACTCGGACTCCGAGACAAACCCTCCGGCACCGCCGTGTGCGGTGGCTGACAAACTAATCTCAATGAGGTTAAGCTCAAGTGCGGATTTCAACACCATTGGAAGTATAATAGCATTGGCTAATCTTACAGCGCTTTTGCTCATTTCTTTCATCTTCTTCTTCTACTGCATGATTTGGTTCTGTAGCCTTTCCTGCTAGTAATGATTTTTTTTTTTTTTTTAAATTTTTTCCTGAGGATTTTGATAGAATGTTTTGTGAGGAATAGCGACTAGACACAATTATAGGCATTTCAGGGGTTTTCAGCTTTGACTAACCGAGATTGACAAATGACTTCATTATCGTTACAACTTAACACAAAAATGGCACCGTTTAAAATAATAAAATTTATTTAATATTTAATCAATTAATTTGAGAATTAAAAAAATATATCTCGTAAAAATAAGGACCAAAATGTTACGAAATGGTCCGTAGATAATCATTTTCTTTTTTTTTTTTTGGGGAGGGAAAGTTGGGTTCAAACTTGTAATTAAAATTTTCAAATCTTTCCAACTTAATTTATCCAACTAATATTTGAATTTCAAAATATTATGATAATTAAGTAACGATCAATTTTACTGTTTGAATTTATAGATTTACGAATATAACTGCTATTTGAATATTAGAATTAAATTGTCATAAAATTTAGTGTTAAAATTAAGAATGATGAGTGCTCTATCATCGACTAATAAAACAATATTATTGTTGAATCCAAAAATGACTCCACAGTAGATTGTCTTTCGGGTCTGAACGGGGGACAAGCGAGGCGATATCTATTAACTTAAGAAAAGAATCTTATGAAAAATCCAAAAAATCTATCGAAGAAGATTCCGATAATCAAATCAGAAAGAACGATTAAAAAATAAAAGACTAAAAGAGACTGAATTTTATGTAATCTCTATGTGTAATGTGTAAAGTAAGAGGTGTGTACCTGGTAAGTTGCCCCTGTTTAGTATATATAGCATGTATGGGGAGTGTCATACGTGTTTGAAGGTGTAGAGACCCTAGTTTTCTTGTGAAAAGATCATATATAATCTTTTGAGATTACATGAATTATAATAGTACACTTTCTGTAGATTCAGAATCTTTTGAGATGAAAAAATTTCCATTGCAACATCAAGATTTGTGAAGGTCCGAGTCACCGTGGGATTTACTTCCTTAGTGAGAGAGATTGTAATAAATTAATATCGGATTAGAATATGTTTAAACTAGTAAAAGAATTTTTTTCTTATCGGGTGATCACAATTAAGATTCATTACATGATAGAAGTTAACTTTACAAGGACCGAGAGGTCAAAAAGATGACAGGCTAAAGAAGCAATGTGAGAGCTGGAAGGGTCCTGTTGACGAGCTCAGTTCGAGAGGGCGGCATTGACCGACTGAGAGAGGATAAACCTAGAGGTTGCTTAATACTCTATGGGTTTTATAGTCATGGACCTCTTAGGTTTTATGGGAATTGATCATTGGATATCATCAATTATTGAGCATTATCAAGGGACAATATAATGCATTAGTGCAAATTGTACGTCTCAATTAATAAACAATATTAAACGAGTACTGTCTTAATAATAGTAAAAGCACGACCCCATATTCTTGCACTCCCCCCCCCCCTATTTTTTTGGTGTGTTCAACTGCAAAAGGAAAGGAGTCCCAAGAAATTAAGAAGAAGAGAATCCATCCTCCTTGGGAAAAGACCTAAAGCAGATCAAGAAGTTCAAAAGCAAAGGCAGGAGCAGAAGCTTGCGAGGCAATTGAATTATTTATGCAAAATAAAAAGAAATATTGGACTTTAATAACTTGGCTTTACACTTTTTAAGAAAGTTGTGGTAATAAATTGATTATTCGCATACTAATGATAATTCAAAATAATAAATAAAAATAGAAATATACCCAACCTGTCTTTATAAAATAAAATAAAAGAAAAGAATACTCAACATGACTGTTAGGATCAAAGGAAAGAATTAGTAGTAAATAATTCGACTAAACATTCTAAAATTTTTCTAATTAAAATAGGATGCAACAAAAGGATTAGCTTCATTTAAACGCTGATGTCCTTACTCCAATTGTAAAATAATAATAATAATAATAATAATAATAATAATAATAATAATAAAGTAGCTTGTTAACACAATTGACTCTTAAATTGGACTATAAAAATTTTATATTTTTGTTTACTTAATTCATTTTTTTCTCATCATTTTTTTTAATATTTAAACAATTTAATTCTCACATAGCAAAATAAAAAAGAGTGCCCACAATTTAATTTTATATTTTTGTTCTTTGAGTTTCCGTTTTTCCTTTTTTATTTTTTCTCCAAATCTATGATAATAATAGTAATAAATATTGTCATAACTTTTAAAATACTAATTACGTCTCTATCTTCAAACTCTTTAGTTAATTTATTATTCATGCAGAACTGCACATATATCTCAAATATAAATTTTGATCCTAAGGGACTAGTAAGCCTGGCGGGAGGGCCTTTTCTTCTTGTGACCCTTCCCTCTAGTCGATCTAGTCACTGAACCAAGAAGGCATGGCATCTCGTAAGCCCCAACCAAGGCACCAAAAAATAGGTGAAAAAAAATTTGTGCTTTGTGTGGGGCCATAGATGTTTGTATGACATCTTAATATGGTCGTCACATAAACGATTGAATGTGACCAGCTGCGATTACCCGTTTGAGTCTTGCTCCTTACTATTGTGTCACCTTGGGTTAACATTAATATTTCAATTTGACAAAATTAGAGTACAACTTGTTCATGAATCATGAACAAAAAAAATAATGTATCCTAAATTTTACTAAGGGGGAAATTATTTGTAAAGTATTTTAATTTAAACCTAAATTTCAATTAACCACCTAAGATTTATTTTGCCACAATTGTCGGTGATTTTTACGGTCATAATGTGCCAAGCCATAGAATGCATTGCAAGATTTAATTGCCAAGAGGAAAAAAATTTACCGTGGCACATCTTTTATGACAATTTATTGAATATAAAATACATTTATTGAAATGTGCTCGATCAAGATTATTGAACAAGACTACACTACATCAACATTGAAGTTTTACCATTCCTCAGTAATTATGGAAATAAGGTTTTTATTATATTTAGTAAATGAGATAATTAGCAAATCTAATCCGGAAAATCATTATTTGATGTCAAAACAATGCCAATCCCCTTAAATCAAAAGGCAAAAAACCGAAATCAAACAAGTGATCAGAGTCAAAACCTACCAGCTTTCCATTATGACCTTATCATGACGCAACAAAAAGAGGGGAGAAACCGACCCGGGCCCGTCATCTTTCCTGGTCAAAAACTTGCAAATAGGACTCGCTCCATATACCCGCTTGGGTTCCCCATCCTCTCCGGTTCTCAACTCGCACTTGAGAATCGAGAGACTGGCAAGCAAAGCCAGCATCCTATCCAGCAAAACCGGAGCATCCGGGTTCTCGGCGGATATCCACCCCGAAATCTCGGAGGGTGAGAGATAGGCATCTGGGGCTGAGGAGATGATGTCAATGACGCCCGGTTCGAGAACGGACTTCAAGACCATCGGCATAACGACGGCGTTTGCCAATCGGATGGCGAGCTTTCCGATCTCAACCTCCTCGTCTTCTTGCACGGGCATGTTTCTCCTGCGAGATTCCAAAGTGATGAAAGACAATGATAATGGTGCCTGGCTCTTCAAGGTTGCAAACTCAAATAAATTGCAAACTCAAAATTAATGTTTAGGGGGCAAAGCTCAATGTGATGAAAGTCAATGGTAATCATGTTAATTGACTTATATTTCATGCTTGTAGGAAACAAAAACTCATTGTGATTTAATTTATCATGTTCCACTCGTCATCTATTTTTATTCTTCAATTCTTTGACAGCATGAGCCCCGACCCTTCCAACCCTTGGATAGATAAAGAGGGAGGGCAGAGGCGTCTTGTGTCCCCTCCGGTCAAGAATTGGGCTATTGACTTATATTTCATACTTGTATGAAACAAAAGCTCAATGTGATTTAATTTATCATGCCCCAACTCGGCTCCATATATAAGTCAAGCAATAGTGATGAAGTCGATGTCAATTAACAAGCATTCAATTTTCCAAGGCCAGAAGAAACCGGACATGAAGATGGTCATTTCATTCGGAAAAAGGTTGCAAAACTTCACATATTTTTTCACCTCATGCTCAATCTTCAATAAGGTGCAAGGTAACAGACCATCTCATCCCATTCCAAAACTACTAAAACAAGGGCATTCATATCCTTTCCGTCCTATTCATTTCTTAGTAATTTCCTTCCCCACCCCACAACCTTCTCTTTTTTATTTTTTTATTTTTTTATTTTTTTATTTTTTTAAATTAGGGTAATAAGATGCAGCGATTCGTAATAACATTTTATCATATTAAATATAGAAAATATAATAAGATTGTGAACCTGAGGATTAATAGTATTCTTTTTATTTTTATTGCTCTTATCCCATCACAAATGTTGTATTTCAACGGAAATTTTCTTAAACTCAATGTAACCTCCATTTTACTTGATAAAAACTATTATTTGAATTTATGCTATTCTACATTTGATTTCTTGGACGCATTTGGTAGAATAATTTTGATTTATGTTAGATAATAAAATAGTGCACAATCTAATACAAACCTCTTTGGTCTGGATTTTTTTTTTCCTTATCTATTTCACAGAATAGGAAATGATATAATTTTTAAAACCATTTGTTGTCCAATGAAAAAAAAAAGACTTAGAATTTTAACCATATCGGTTTGGCCTTTATGAAAACCATTTGAATCAAGTAGTGGAGTTATTCAAATGGTTTTCGTCAAGATATGCGAAGTTTTCTTATATACACTATTTATATTCATTAAGCTTTTTCTTCAATTATTTAATTCAATTAAATAGTAATGTAAGTAACAATAACTGTGTAGACCTATTTTTGATAAATTGATACTAAAATAGCATATCCAAATTATAAGAAAACCCATAAAGGACAAAATTACGGAATTTGCATCTTTCAAATTTGTGTTTGTTCGAGTGTGTAAATAAATTGCGAATATGGTCCAACTAATTCTCTTGCTACCCTAAATCCATTTACCATTTTAAGAAATTCTTGTAGCTTTTAAACTAATACTTGACTTACATTTCATGGAGAAAGTCAATGGTAATGTTAATTGATTTATATTTCATACTTGTTTATAGTTTTTATATTAATGTTGTGAAATTAATGAACTTTTGTTTTTCATTTTCTTTTTAATTGCAAAATCAAAATTCAGCCAAACTACGATGCCTCAGTTTATATACATATACATACATACATATATATATACATATATATATATATATGTATATATATATAATTTATCTTTAGTAAAAGATTAAAAAAAAATGATGCCAATGTGTCCCATATTAAATAAAACCCATCAATTGTGAATATTGTTTCCATCATCAATTTTCTAATTGCCTAATAAGTAATGATTTGTATCTATGTTTTATAATAATCAATGATTTTGAGGAACTTGTGTCGATCATTTCTTCTGACCTAAATAACCAATATTTTGCTTTTCATATTATTCGTGAGTGCCAATAGCTAATACATCTAGTGAGGGTTCAATCAGTCCAGCATATGCCATGATAAGGTAATAGCTGTGTAGATATTCTCAATTGTTTGAGTTATACAGTTTTTCATGGAGTTCATGAGCTGTTATCTTCTTCCAGAGAGATGTATTTTGCCTTTTTGCATGATATTCAAGGGTTAGCTTCGTTTAAAAGCTAATGTTCTCACTCTAATTGTAACAAAAAAATAATAAAGTAGCTTGTTAACACAATTGACGCTTAAATTGGACCGTAAAAATTTTGTATTTTTGTTTATTTAATTCACTTTTTTCTCATCATTTTTTTTAAACAATGTCATAGTTGGTGACATAATTGAACTCGTGAACTCATAAGGAGGTTTTGACTTTCACAGGGACAGATAACCCATACGTGAAAAATTCAGCTTCACGAAAATGGCATCTCCACTGGTAACCAGTATTTTGAAATTCAGATCAGAATACGAATCGATCACGTCGAAGGGTCAATGAATTACTGGGTCAAATCGGTCGAATTAGACGAAAAATTCAGATGACATCATCATGATATCATAAATAAATTTAAATTATAATATATTAATAATTTAAAAAATCTACATATCTAATTATAAAATATTATCAAATCATATTCAAAATATATAATATTAATATAACATAATTTATTCATCTAAATATCTCACATAATTTAATACAAAATATTATTCAGATATATTAAAACTTAATTCAAATAATAAATTAAAATATCAAAATTTAATTTAAACAATAAGAAAAGATCTACCAAGAAAAAAAAACCAAGTGAAAACAATTGAAAAAGAAAAAAGAAATGAAAATGTGAGATAAAATAGAAAAGAAAAGGAAAAAAAAAAATTGTCACCGTGGTCCGATGGTACTCACAATTCAAATAAATTATTTCACTCCTTGTGTCTTGAGTTTGAAACTTCATAACTGTATTTTTTTTTCGATTATTTTATAAAATTTGGATCGGCTCTTGATCCAATCTCTGATCAAATCAATCAGACAGCCCAATCCGATCCTGAAACACAATTCGATTATTTTATAAAATTTGGATCGGCTCTTGATCCAATCTCTGATCAAATCAATCAGACAGCCCAATCCGATCCTGAAACACAATTCGATTATTTTATAAAATTTGGATCGGCTCCTGATCCAATCTCTGATCAAATCGATCAGACAGCCCAATCCGATCCTGAAACACAATTCGATTATTTTATAAAATTTGGATCGGCTCTTGATCCAATCTCTGATCAAATCGGTTAGACAGACCAATCCGATCCTGAAACACTGCCGGTAACACTTGCAACATATCACGTGCTTCAATCGATGCAAATTTTGCAATCTTCTCACTTGTGGGGAATGTGAGCCGACAAAAATCTTGTAACTGGATAAGGAGCTTCGCCGATAACATGGGTCCGATCAAAGTTAATGTGAAACATGACGACAAAAATCGTTTGCCGTTGGGTTGTTAGGTTTTTTAAATGTTGTCATTTATGTTTCTATGAAAACAGATAAACGAAAATGGAAACCACATAATATAATAAAATAATATTTTATAAAAATATAAAAATATAAATATGGATAAATATGTATATATAAAAAATATAAAAATTTTTATATAAATATTAATTATTTTATAAAAATAATATAATGATCAAATAAAAATAATCAAATATTTAATTATTAATCATGAGATAAATAATATAAAAATTAAAAATTAAAAATAAATAAATAAATAATTTATTAAATATTAAAAAATATAAAAATATAAAATTTTTTGTATAAATATTAATTAATTTAATATATTAAAATATTTTAAAAATAAAAAATATTTAAAAAATGATAAAACGTTAATACTGAGAACTCGTCATTGTATAGGCTCTGTCAGATGGAATCCCTCTATCTATTATTGCTTCACTTAAGTGGTACTCATAAATGAGATCACTGACTGAGCAGATAGGGGTGACCTGCACTGCGACCCCCTCTTGGCATTACCATGGGGGACTTCACCCGCTTTGAAATGTTCAATTAGAGCCATAGCTACTACTTTTAAGGTGAATGTGCCAACAGTCCCATCAAAGCAAGGAGCCTTAAATACTCCTCATAATCTCAGGAAGTTCTGGGTGCAATTTCCATTAACTGGATTCAAACCCAAGTTCTGGAGGTTATGAAGTGTTTTCCCCATCCACTTTGGCAACCACAACTCATGGTGAATTTGAAACAGAAAATCATTTCAAAAGGGCTACACTAAACAACTCCATTCACAAGAAAACCAAAACTCCACCCCACATGCCTGATAAAATTTTTTAATATTTTCATGGAACCTATTGGTCCGGTGACAAAATAAATAAATAAATAAATTAGTTGTGTTGATTGATTTTTAAAAAAATTTAATTTAACTCCACTTAAATTTATATTAATTCTATGTTCATCTATACATGTATAGTAAAAAATAAAATTAGAGATAGAGAGATAAATTCTTTTTATAATGATTCGACTTTGTGCATACGTCCACTCTTTCAACCAGCAAACCGAGATCTAACAACCTGCTAGTTTCTACTATATAGTTTGATTACAAATTACAATCCACTTATTGACTTCTAATCTTCACACCATGAAAACAATTTCGTCCAACAATGAACGACTAAATTCAAACTCACAATCCAATATACAACTCAATACTCAACACAACACAAATATAAGAGTTGCCCCTTTGGTATAAAAAACTGTAGTAAAATGATATTTTTTGCTGCTAAAAGTGTTGCCCCTTTGGTACTCAACTTCCCTGTTTTTAATGCTAACTTTATTCCTTATTTTGTGAGATTTTATTGACCATAAAAATTTAAACTTGAAGTCTAACCAACCCTCTTGATATTTGCATAAATGAATTTGAATTTGCCCAAATGATAGACTTTGTAGAAATTTTGAAAACTCTGAAAAAAATCAGCTCTTGGATGATGCTTTTTGCTTTGAATAGTCACATGAGTCGCCAACTTCACTCATATATTTCTTCACTTTATTCTCAAGATTTTAATGTTGTATTTGTTTAAATTTGTTATCCAATAATAGTATTATAATGTAATAATTTCAAATTTGAAAATGTTTAGTCGATAGTGAAGTGAAGATATACATGAGTAGACAACCCCTGAAAACCAAATTTTAGAAAATATTCATGTGATAAAATATGAGTGACCAGCTATTTATTTTTCTCTAATATATTCACTAGATTTTTGTAAAACTTGAAATTGAAATCCTTCACTTTTTCTTTAAAGTGTAATTTTTGAATTTAAAAATATTTCATCACATAAATAGATATATTTATCTAAATATAATCAAATGATCATATACCTTGATTTAGAGAATTTTTCTATGCGATGGAATGTCAAATTTCAACTTTAAATAACTTGACCTTCGAATGTGGGATAACCAAAGTATATATTTAGACTTAATTTTAAGCTAAATATAATACCTAAATTACACTTACCATACTGATTGAGTTTTCAAAAATTAAAAAAAAATATATCTTGACAAAGTAACAATTTTTATGATTCAGATTTACCTTATTTTTATAAAAAAATTTAATTTACACACTTAATAAAATTATTAAAATAACATAAAATATTTTATTATTATCAAAAATAAAGATTTCGATAATAATTTTCTTAACAGAATCAAATCAAAGTTCTTGCTTAATCAATAAGTAGATGTGTATCATTTCATGTTCCAAGGACGGGTCATCAGAAATTTACACAAAGTTGCACTAAAATATAAAAAGGTGTAAAATTAAAATCATCAACGAAATTTCAATCAAACAAGAAAGATTTAGGGTAATCATCCATAAACCCATGAATTAAGCAAACCAACTGATCCCAGAGATAAAATATGTATATATATATATAAAAAAAAAAAAAAAAAAAAAAAAAAAAAGAAGAGGGCTTAAGCCAAGGAATGAACCAGGACGCACGGTCGTCTACAGCGTCAAAAGGGCAATGTGTTCTTGCAGCCAGTAGTCTTACGCCACCTCATAATTTTTTCAATTTTTCTTGTCACAGTCGGTTATTTTTAAGGTTCCCTCCGAGTCCAGAATGAACCAATTTTCCTTTTTTTTTTTTTTTTTTGTTTCCTTTTAATAAGGGCGGAAAACTATATTACTGCTTTAGAAGTGTTTCCTTCTTGAAGTTCCAGGAGATTTCAATTTTAAATTTGAAAAATGTTACTTACGAAAGGAAAAAAATATAAATTAGCATTAAGAATAATAATATTTGATATAGATTATGTTGGATAGTATTCTTCCCCATTAATTCTTATTTTATTTTTGTTTAATTTACTTATAATATTTATTAATTAAAAATAAAAAAAAGAGACTCAAATTATGTTAGATCATTAAACAACCTTAGTTTATATTACTTATAATATTTACGAACTCTCAAACAATCTCTATGTTTAGATTTTACTACTTATAAAACAGATGATAATAAAAAAATTTAATTTCTAATCATAAAATAGAATCAGATTCACCATTTATTAATCTTTTAACCTTTTTCAAACTTTTAATTGTTCCTCCAAAACCAAAATTTGCATTCAACTATGATTGAAATTGATTACTAGATTTTATAATCAAATTAATCGGTGAATGGAATTTTTTAATGTAACACATTTTGTTATGATAATAAGGGTAGTGAATAATTTGATAAGTAATATTGTCATTTTCAAAGAGTAGAGATATATGGAATAAGCCTTTCTTACCCGAGCAATTTGTTCTGCAAATTTGAACAATATCAAATGGTAAATTTTGCACCATTTATTCACTAATCTCAGGTACTTTGTCTTACATAATTAATATTATTAATCTAGCATTAGAGGGTGTATACCAATTTTCGAAAAAGAGTTTACAATTTCCTCGACTACCCATGCATAGTCTACTAAAGAAGCACAAAAATAGGGACAAAAGAGTAAATAGGCACCCATGGGATTACAAACTTATGCGGTGTGCATAGTTGGTGAATTATTACACTATTTTTTCTAATGATTGCTACCCGAAGATTACAAGAAGTACTTAGCTCTTAATCGGAGAGATAGGCTAAAAATTAGATCCCTTTTGTAACTCTATGACCCAGCTGTTATACAAAGTATATGTTTGGTGGAGCTTTTTTTGAGCTTCTCTTCTCCTTTTAAGAAGAAAATCTATCAAACAATTTCAAAAATAAGCTCTTAAAAAAATAAGAATTTTTTTTTAATGAAGAAAAATGAAAAAAAAAAGAGCTTTATCAAAAGCTCAAAAGGGGAGCCTTTGCTTCTCTTATTTTTAACTTTTACTTAAAATGATAGCTTTTATAAAAAATATTTAATATTTTATTTATCATGTTTTTTTTAATTACTGTCTAAAATTAAAAAAGGATAATTTCGAATGGTAGAAATCTCCCCCCCCCTCTCTCTCTCTCTCACGCTCTCCACTCGCATCCCCATCCCCTTATCACGGTCATTTTTTTCTTTTACCACAACATTTTTTTTGAACACTTATTTTTTTTTTTCCATTCCCACCTTAAACCAAAAAAATATATATTCAAATAATTAAATATTTATAGTATTAAACTAAAATTAAAATATTTATAAATTATTAAATTATTTTTATAAATTTTATATTAAATATTAATTCTTATAACTTTAGAATTAAAAATAAAATATTACATATTTAAAATATTTAATTATTGCAACATTAATTTTTTTATTTTATTTTTTGCATTAATAATTTTATTTGAAATTTTATATTTCTTATATTATTAATTTTACTATTATTTAAATTATTTTAGGTAAGTATTATATTATGGACGTCGGATATTCAAACATGAAAGGATATTTAGCACCCTACAAAGGTGAACGATATCACATTCCTGATTTTAGATGTTGTAATCAGCCACAAGGTAAACAAGAAATATTCAACCATACTCATTCTTCACTAAGAAATGTTATTGAAAGAACCATTGGAGTATGAAAGAATATGTGATATATTTTACGTGATATGAAGTCATTTTTATTTTCGAAAACAAAAATCCTCAATTTTTATTTTGTTTTTCTATTTTCTTGTTATTGTAAATGATTGAATGATGAATAGTCCTTTATTATAATTTTAACTAAAATTAGAGTTTATATATATTATTTTACCAAACAGCTTTTTAATAAAAAGAGATAAAAAATGAGTTTTTAGAAATAAAACTACCAAACAGTTTTATTTTTATTTTTTAATTTTACCAAACAGCTTTTAATTTTAAGTTAAAAATAAGACTTGCCAAACAAACCCAAAGAACAAATGACCAGGCATTTGGCAAAGCCAGAATTTATGGCTAAGGTCTCATATTCTTTGAGTCCTCTCCTTTCCTCCTGGATTAACAGCAAGCATGATTAGGTCTTGCTCGAATACTATGTTGGGGGAAACATCATTCTTTGGGAGCTCAGGACGGATTGATTCCACGATGATCACTTTTCCACATTCTGGGAGAGCTTTGTAACAATTTTTGAGAAGTTTCAAGCAGTGCTTATCACTCCAATCATGTAGTATCCACTACACCATCGGAGTATCTTCTGACGGTCATTTGCGAGTTTCGAATCATCTTAAGAATCTATCGTATGAGTTAAAAGAGTTGGAATCTGTGGAACAGAAACCCACATCCAACAGATTGGCACTGTCCATAGGAACAGATTAGAACAACCTCAACGAACTCTTTGAATCACCAAGTCACCATGCTCCCGAAGAGGAGAACCAGAATTGTCTCGAAGGCTGTATCCATTGCAGATGGACATATCGTTACTCCAATTGATGCCGCTCTACTAGTGGCACCCACTCATCCTGTCAATAACCCTGCTGCCCATTCTCAATCCCCTCATCCAGAGCAGGTCTCGCAACCTGCGCCCCAAGAACATCCGATTGCGCCTCCTACACTAATGTCCCTAGAACGAGCTAATTGCCCTTAGCTAGAAAGGTTAGAGTCTAGAATATAGAATATGAGCATACAAATAGAAGGACTCAACCGTGCTATTAGACCAGAGGGACAATCTTCGTCAAGAGGATTAGGGCATGGCGCCCTTGACACCTTGTACCTTCACTGAACTATGAACCTTCAGAGACTTCCCACCATGATCCTGACGACTCGAGGAGACAAATCGAGCAACTTGTTGCTGAAGAATTCAAACGAGTAGGCGCAAGAAGGGACGAGGCCCCTCTTTATCCTTCCGACATATCACCTTTCAACCCGAAAATCTCTTTGGAACCAATACCATGAGATATACTTTTGCCTGCCATGGAGAGGTATGACAATACAATAGTACGACTGACCCCCATAACTATGCAGCTCATTTCGTGATAGTAATGATCTCGAGAGATATGACAAAAGCTACATGTGCAAATATTTCCCCACTACCCTCAAGAGCAATGCGTTGACATAGTTCAACTTGTTTCCACCGCTTAGTATCAAAAGTTTCTCTCTATTTCGATAGTAATTCGAGACTCACTTTATGATCAGTCGAGGTGCTAAAAGGAAGTCTACTTCTTCATTGTCGTTACAACAAAGAGACGATGAGTTCTTGAAAGACTTTTTGGACAAATTCAAAATCGAGATGATAAAGGTTCCAATATTGAACCATTCTATTGCGCTGGCTGTTCTGCTCACTGGGCTACACCCTTCGAGCATGAAAACCTCTATCACTAAGAATCCCCTTCTATTATCCAAGAGTTCTATACCCGTGTTGAAAAGTACATTGTAGTAGAAGATGTCGAAGCATTCAATTGATGCAAAATTAATTGTCTCGAAGAGAACGCAGTCGCTCACCCCGACAGCTTCTCTGAAGAACAACTGACAAGGGCCCCGCCTTCACAAAGGTTCAACACCTGCATCCCCTGAGCGAGACACCTAGTTAGGTCTTAGTCCAGATCAAGAACAAGCTGTACATTAGATGGCCTCCTCATTCTATAGAGGATGACTCTAACAAAGATAGGATTAAATACTACTACTTCCATCGAAACTATAGCCACATGATTGATAAGTATAGAAAACTCAAGGACAAGCTGGAATTCTTAGTTTGGAGTAAAAAGTTACAAAGATTCATTAGGGTAGAAGGGAGGAACATACCCTCCCCCAATCGGCATGATACACTGTAGGAGAAAGAACCAAATGACTAGCCCATCGTTCGACCACCGTACAACAGACTAGATGGGATAATCCTCTAGATTCATGATGAAAAATCTCTACATAAGCCTTACATCCCTATCAGTATCTTTTTAGCTTACAACTTAGACTCCCAAAGTTATTTGTGGTGGGATGGAGTTGAATGCATGATTGCACACATTTTCTATAAAGTTGAGATTTCTCTTTCTACTCCTCAGGAAGTATTGATGACTCATGTTGACGGGCAACGCAAGGTAATAGGCTAGTCATCGGCTTCATCGATGAGGACCTGATAGGGATTGATCCCAATCGTCACGACTCTCTTGTTGACACTGCCAAAATTGGCCAGCAGGAAATCAGAAGAATCTTTGTCGACCAAGGGGCAAAATGTAATCTTCTTTATTAGGACGCCTTTCAATAAATAGGGTTTGGTCGGATGCACCTCCAACCCCACATAGGTCCAATTAAAGGATTCTCTGGTGTATGGATATGCCCCGAGAGTATCATCTCACTTCTGGCTACTTTTGGCTCACTGTCGAACCACACGACAACTACTACTGTATTCAATGCGGTCAAGTTTTCTTTGCTTTATAATGCCATCTTAGGCAGACTAGGCCTAAATGCCATGGAAGTTCTATAAGTAATGGCCTCATATCGTCAAGTATCATATTCCCGGTCTCGACAAATAACTCATCAACCACGTTGGCCCAATAAGGAAGTATGAGATTTCTCAATATATACACGTCATCCCTCTAAAAGGTATGACACATGATTTCTAAATGATCCGACAAAAAATGAGATGGGTCCATTTTATACGTCAACATTTAACCAAATCTCATCAAATAGTCTAAATTTCTCAAATCTCTTTCCCTTCCCTAAAGACTCGGAAGTTCTCCAAGAATCCGTCCGATTATCACTATTTTCGTGAAAATGGAAATAATATTAGGTTAGGCACACAACCAACCATAATATTACAATAAATATAAAAAAAAAAACATTTGCGTTAGACAAGATACTCAAATTCTAATTAATTTTTATGTTAAAAAATAAAATTTTCAAACATAAGAAAAATGAGCTTAAAATCAAGAGTGTAAACAATTTACACTCAGATAGTCAAAATTAAGAAAAATAATTTTCTAGTCCCACAAGAATTTTTTCAGAATTTTCTTGGACAGAAAAATAATTTTTCTGTAATTTTCTAATAATTATTGATTATAAATCAATAAATACTAATTTTCAACTCTGGAAAATATATTAAAATTCACAAAAAAAAGAATCCAAAATGATTTTTCAGACTCATACAAAATTTTCTAGAATTTTCTGGATTGAAAAAGTATTTTTTGTATTTTTCTAATTGTTTATTGATTTAATAATCAATAAAAAATATTTTTTATCTCTAAAAAATAAATTATAAATCACAGAAAAAACAAAACAAATAATAAATTTATTTTGTTGAAAATTGAGATTTGAAAGAACCCTACATGTACTCCCACGTACTGTCGAACATAACTGTTACAAAATAAAATCTGAAAAGTGGTTTTCATGCGCCTACGATAGCGCGTGAAGCACATGCACCGCCTTGCCAACGTTTATCGATCATCAAAATTTTGCTGCCCCCCATTTTCATTGTCTCTGAATTTAATGGTGGTCTCAGATTTTTAATCGAACATCCTTATCATGGGAGGTGGAGTTCACTTGGTCATGCTGAGAGTAAGAATGACTATTTACTGTTCATTTTTTTCAACATTTTTTTTTGTTTTCGAATGAAATTTCAATAGGTCATTTCTCTCTCAATTATTAATCATTTTTCATGATCTTTATATGGTTGGAAATTATTTTTCAAGATGAATTTAACCATATAAATTTTATTTTATGAAACACATTATTTTGAAAATTATAAGTACATTAAGTTTTGACTAGGGATTATAATATCACCTAATGTACTCATCCGACGCATGCGAAATTTTGTAGACTAGATTCTCATATTATAGGCATGCTATTGTGTTGAATTGAGAGCATTTCGTTTAGCCAATTTCAAGATGTCATTAATGAATCTCTAATATTATTTATGGCATTTTTAATTTTTTTTAAATACCAGATGAGGCAGAAAACAACTATGTATGCTCTGATACCAATAATAATTTTCGCATAAACCAATCAAAATATTTTCATGTGGAAATTTCTAGATTGAAATTGGATTAAAATCACTAATTTCTTTCCGACGATCGGTATTTTAGGTCAAAAAAGTATCATGAAATTCGGATCACTCTCTATTATTTACAATCCAAATATTATAATAAAATCAATAATCATCGACTCCTTATACTATTTTTCAAACCCTCCCTCTAATTCTCCAACATAAGAAAAAATTTTCCTTTCTTTATTACTCTCTTTCACACACTTAAAAAGAAACCAAAAGGCTTCTTTTTTTGTTTCTTACAATACAGTCAATTTTTACATGCAAACGAGAGAAGTGTCATTTCTTTGGAAATTATTGAGAGAGTAATTGAGGGGAGTTGGGGTGGTTTTCAAATAACCACCCCTCCCTTGTTTTTAAATTTAAATACATGTGGTGGCATGTCGACTCTCGTGGACGGACGCGCTACATATAACAACAGCAACTTATTTGAGTTTGCAACCTTGAAGAGTCAGGCACCATTACCATTGGCTTTCATCACTTGGGAATCTGGCAGGAGAAACATGTCCGTGCAAGAAGACGAGGAGGTTGAGATCGGAAAGCTCGCCATACGATTGGCAAACGCCGTCGTTATGCCGATGGTCTTGAAGTCCGCTCTCGAACTGGGCGTCATTGACATCATCTCCTCAGCCCCAGATGCCTATCTCTCACCCTCCGAGATTTCGGGGTGGATATCCGCCAAGAACCCGGATGCTCCGGTTTTGCTGGATAGGATGCTGGCTTTGCTTGCCAGTCACTCGATTCTCAAGTGCGAGTTGAGAACCGGAGAGGATGGGGAACCCAAGCGGGTATATGGGGCGAGTCCTATTTGCAAGTTTTTGACCAGGAAAGATGACGGGTCCTGGTCGGTTTCTCCCCTCTTTTTGTTGCGTCATGATAAGGTCTTAATGGAAAGCTGGTAGGTTTTGACTCTGATCACTTGTTTGATTTCGGGTTTTTTGCCTTTTGATTTAAGGGGATGGACATTGTTTTAACATCAAATAATGATTTTCCGGATTAGATTTGCTAATTATCTCATTTACTAAATATAATAAAAACCTTATTTCCATAATTATTGAGGAATGGCAAACTTTAATGTTGATGTAGTGTAGCCTTGTTCATTAATCTTGATCGGGCACATTTCAATAAATGTATTTTATATTCAATAAATTGTCATAAAAAATGTGCCACGGTAAATTTTTTTCCTCTTATATCTTACTAAACTTGGCAATTAAATCTTGCAATGCATTCTATGGCTTGGCACATTATGACCGTAAAAATCACTGACAATTGTGGCAAAATAAATCTTAGGTGGTTAATTGAAATTTACGTTTAAATTTAAATACTTTGCACATAATTTCCCCCTTAGTAAAATTTAGGATACATTACTTGTTATGTTCATGATTCATGAACAAGTTGTAATCTAATTTTGTCAAATTGAAATATTAATGTTAACCCAAGGTGACATAATAGTAAGGAGCAAGACTCAAACGGGTAATCGCAGCCAGTCACATTCAATCGTTTATGTGGCGACCATATTAAGATGTCATACAAACATCTATGGCCCCACACAAAGCACAATTTTTTTTCACCTATTTTTTGGTGCCTTGGTTGGGGCTTTCGAGATGCCATGCCTTCTTGGTTCAGTGACTGGATCGACTAGAGAGGGAAGGGTCACAAGAAGAAAAGGTCGTCCCGCCAGGCTTACTAGTCCCTTAGGATCAAAATTTATATTTGAGATATATGTGCAGTTCTTCATGAAGAATCAATTAACTATAGAGTTTGAAGATAGAGACGTAATTAGTATTTTAAAAGTTGTGACAAGATTTATTACTATTATTATCATAGATTTGGGGAAAAAATAAAAAAGGAAAAACGGAAACTCAAAGAACAAAAAGGTCCTCGCCGCACCATGTTACAATGTTTTTGCGAATGGTTAACTTCCACGTATTCAAAGCATTTGCAAACAACTGATATTGTTTGATATTCTCAGGTATCACCTAAATGATAGTGTTCTAGAAGGTGGAGTTCCATTTGATAGAGCCTATGGAATGCATCTATTTGAATACGCAGGAACTGATCCTAGGTTCAATGGAGTATTCAACCAAGCAATGTCCAATCACACCACATGGATTCTGAAGAAAATTCTAAACATTTATAAAGGATTTGAAGGCCTCAAAGTGCTTGTAGATGTGGGTGGTGGCATTGGTGCTACTCTCGACATTATCACCACGAAGTATCCTCATATTAAGGGCATTAACTTTGATTTGACTCATGTTTTGGCCGATGCTCCCCGGTATCCAGGTGCAAAATCTTCTCATGTTTAGTCCTTTGTTACCTCGTCATTCCAAAATTGACAAAGAAAATCAAAGTACATCAATTTTGGTCCAGGTGTGGAACATGTTGGTGGAGACATGTTTGAGAGTGTTCCAAGTGGAGATGCCATCTTCATGAAGGTAAACCTTCTACTCAATTCCCTCTCCCCCTTTTTAACCTTAGCCACTACCCTCAATTTCCTCTGCTTAACTTAGTTGATGGTTTTGTTTCCTTACTCAAAGAACAAGTGTTGGAATTAGGATGTTTCTTTTAAGAATTTGGGTAGGACAAGAGATTTGTGTTCCTAAAACAGATTAGTTTCCTTCATATGTGGTATTTGAAATTTAACATTTATATACAATTTCAACTAGTAGTGGATATTACATGACTGGAGTGACGACCACTGCCTAAAGCTTCTCAAGAACTGCTGCAAAGCCCTACCTGACAATGGCAAGGTCATTATCGTGGAGTCTCTCTGGCCTGTGATTCCAAATAACACTGTAACTTCTAAAACAGTCCATGAGCTAGATTTGTTCATGTTAGCCCTATGTCGAGGTGGGAAAGAGAGAACACAAAAAGAGTACGAGGCTTTGGCTGTGAAAGCGGGATTTTCTTGTCTTAAAGTCATTTGCTGCGCTTATGACAGCTGGGTCATGGAGTTCCACAAAGTCTAGTTTCATAAGCAGCTCCTTTCTTTTTTCTTTGTAACACTAATAATATAATTGACTTCACATGCTTCTTTTCTTTTTACCGCTGAGAATATGTTTGTGAAGAAGCCCTGTCTGAATCTCTGCTTTAAACTGAGAAATGTTTCATAAATGCTTGCATTGCTTATCATATTTCACATGTGTTTGGATTTTGGTATTATTAGGAAATATTAAATATTTGAATAAATTAAAAATGATTGGATTGAATATTTAATTTTTTTATTATTATTATATTTCGATATTTGTAATAATAGGTACATCTATTCTATAAACAATCATTTAAGTGTAATAATTTAATTGAAATCCAAAGACCTCTTCGGTTTAGTAATTTAATTTTTCTTTTATATAATTTATTGCATTTATCAATTATCTCGTTTTGACAGTTGATTCTTGTGTTTATCAGAAATTCTTTGGTCGGCTGTATGTAGCCCAATATGGTTCAACTATGCCACCCCTTCTTTTAGCCAATTTGTTCTTACACTTTTTAGAAATCCTTTTGTTTGTGTTTTTGACATCTTAACACTATTTTTTGACATCAAAGTCTGTGTTCTTGAAAATCCAAGATTTTTTTTTTCAAAAGCCTAAAGTGAAAATTATTTTATTTTTCAATTTAAGTGGTTTATATTGCACCACATTGAGTTTAACAAGAATACCGAGTAATATTGAATGTTTAAATGCATTAGGAATAATTCAATTGAATATTTAACTATATTATTATTATTATTATTATTATTATTATTATTATTATTATTATTATAGACATGGATATTTTATAAATATTGATCTTATTATAATAATTTAATTAAAAGATGATCTTTACCTCTACATATCATCTTTTGCTTACCACTAACATAAATTTCTCACTATTACCCCTACCACTATCTATATTTTCTATATTTACCATTAAAATTATTTTATATAATGCAAATATTCATTAGTTCAAAGTTACAAATTTAAAAGATAATCATTTTGTTGCATCCTATTTTAGAAAAATTTTAGAATGTTTAGTCGAGTTATTTACTACTAATTCTTTCCTTTGATCCTAACAGTCATGTTGAGTATACTTTTATTTTATTTTATTTTATAAAGTCAGGTTGGGTATACTTCTATTTTTATTTTATTATTTAGAATTATCATTAGTACGCGAATAATGAATTTATTACCACAACTTTCTTAAAAAGTGGAAAGCCAACTTATTAAAGTCCAATGTTTCTTTTTATTTTGCGTAAATAATTCAATTGCCTTGCAAGCTTCTGCTCCTGCCTTTGCTTTTGAACTTCTTGATCTGCTTTAGGTCATTTCCCAAGGAAGATGGATTCTCTTCTCCTTAATTTCTTGGGACTCCTTTCCTTTTGCACTTGTACGCACCAAAAAAGAAAGGGGGAAAAAAGTGCAAGAATATGGGGTTGTGTTTTTAATTAGGCCCTCGCATTAGATTCACCGACAGACATTAATACACAATTGAAATTTTTACTATTATTAAGACAGTACTCGTTTAATATTGTTTATTAATTGAGACGTACAATTTGCACTAATGCTTTATATTGTCCCTTAATAATGCTTAATAATTGATGATATCCAACATTCATTATCATAAAACCTAACAGGTCCATAACTATAAAACCCATAGAGTACTAAGCAATCTTTCGGTTGATACTCTCTATGTCGATGCCACCCTCTTGACTTGAGCTTGTCAACCGGACCCTTCAGGCTCTCACATTGCTTGATCTTTCTCCCGACATAGTTCATTCACTAGACCCTTTAGCCCGTCATCTTTTTGACCTCTCGGTACTTGTAAAGTTAACTATTATCATGTAATGAATCTTAATTGTAATCACCCGGTAAGAAAAAAATCATTGACGAGTTTAAACATTTCCTAATCCGATATTAATTTATAGCAATCTTTCCCACTAAGGAAGTAAATGCCATGGTGATTCAGACCTTCACGAATCTTCGTGTCGCAATAGAAATTTTCTCATCTCAAAAGATTCTAAATCTACAGAAAGTCTACTATTACAATTCATATAATCTCGAAAGATCACATATGATCTTTTCACAAGAAAACTAAAGTTTCTACACCTTCAAACACATACGACACTCCACATACATGCTATATATACTAAATAAGGGCAACTTGTCAGGTACATACCTGTGACTTTACACATTGTATATAGATATTACATAGGTTTCAGTCTCTTTTAGTTTTTTTTTTTTTTTATCATTCTTTCTTATTTGAGTGTTGGATCTCCTCCGATGGATTTTTTGGATTTTTCACAAGATTCCTTTCTAAAGATAAGTTAATAGACATCGTCTCATTTGTCCCCCGTTCAAACCAAAAGGACAATCTACTGTGGAGTCAATTTTAGATTCAACAATAATATTGTTTTATTAGTCGATTACGGAGCACTCATCATTCTTAATTTTAACATTAAATTTTATGACAATTTAATTCTTATATTCAAATAGCGATTATATTCGTAAATCTATAAATACAAACTGTAAAAATGATCGTTACATAATTATCATAATATTTTGAAATTCAAGTATTGGTTGGATAAATTAAGTTGGAAAAATTTGTAAAATTTAATTAAACCCAACTTTCCCTCTAAAAACAAAAAAATGATTACCTACGGACCATTTCGTAACATTTTGGTCTTATTTTTACGAGATATATTTTTTTAATTCTCAAATTACTTGATTAAATATTAAATAAATTTTATTATTTTAAACGGTGCCATTTTGTGTTATGTTGTAATGAAGTCATTTGTCAATATCGGTTAGTCAAAGCTGAAAACCCCTGACATGCCTATAATTGTGTCTAGTCGCTATTCCTCACAAAACATTCTATCAAAATCCTCAGAAAAAAAAAAAAAAAAAAAAAAAAAAAAAAAAAAAAATCATTACTAGCAGGAAAGGCTACAGAACCAAATCATGCAGTAGAAGAAGAAGATGAAAGAAATGAGCAAAACCGCTGTAAGATTAGCCAATGCAATTATACTTCCAATGGTGTTGAAATCCGCACTTGAGCTGAACCTCATTGAGATTATTTTTTCAGCCACCGCACACGGCGGTGCCGGAGGGTATGTCTCGGAGTCCGAGTTAGCGGGCCGGAAACAGTGTTGGAACCGAGATGGATCGAATACTGGGTCTGCCTGCAAGTCAATGTCGCTCAATTCTCGGGTGTGAGTTGCATGAAAGAAGTGACGGTGAACCCGAGAGAGTGTGTGATTAGGGCTTCATTTGCTAATACTTGAACCGGATCGGAGAAAGCAAAGGTTCCGTTGCTTCTTTGTTTCTCTTGCAGCATGACAAATTGTTGACGGACAGCTGATTGATGAGTACTGTCATTTTTAATTAATAATTTTCAATTAAACAAGGTAGTCCTCCTTTTTCTGTTAGGTGGGTTAAGACATACAAGGAACCAACTTACTCTTTCTTTTCAACTCTTCAATGATCATATTCTTAATTATGTATTACAACTTACTCGATGGCTAATTATTTCTTAAATTTAAAAATATTAAAAGCCATGTTTAAAATCCAACTTCCATCTGCTCGGTGATCTGATTTATGAGTACCATTAAGTGAAGCAATAGTAGGAGGGGGGATTCCATCACACAGTGACAACATTTAAATACCCAACAAACGATGCTTGTCTTCATGTTTCACATTAACTTTGACAGGCCCCATGTTATCGCCGAAGCACCTCCTTATCCACTTACAAGATTTGTGTCGGCGCACAGTTTCCACAAGTGAGAAGATTGCGAAATTTGCATTAATTGAAGGGAAATGTTGTAGCCCGAGATACGTTTGCAAGTGTCACTGGTGGAGATGCCATTTTCATTAAGGTGAACTTTTCACATCAAATATTTTATTCTATTGGGTAGAGCCATTCAGGTTCTGATGCATGTGTTATTTGTCCCTGTGAAAGTCGAAACATGATTTTGAGTTCGGGAGTTAAATTATGTTACAGAGTGAACCAATTATGACATCAACGGAATTGTTTAAATATTAAAATGATGATGAGAAAAAAATTAATTAAATAAATAAAGATACCAAAATTTTTACGATTTAGACTCAAATTCGTTAGAGACAGAGAATTAATCAACCTTATCTCATTTGGTTGATTTTTGAGTTTGCAATTAAAAAGTAAATGAAAAACCAAAGTTCTTTTAATTTCAAAACAATAACTTAAAAACGACAAATGGATTAGCTTTCTCAAAAAAACTAACTTTTACGATCCTAATTTAGAGTTATCATAAGAAAAGCTATAAACATAGTTAATGGAAAAATTTTAAATAAAAGGCCTTACATTTTCCATTCTTGAATTCTCTGTTCGTACACCTTAAATAAAAGGACCACATGCGGCACCTTGAAAGGTCAGGCACTCTTACTTGACTTTCATCACTTGGGAATCTCGCAGGAGAAACATGTCCGTGCAAGAAGAAGAGGAGGTTGAGGTCGGAAAGCTCGCCATCCGATTAGCAAGCACCGTCGTTATGCCAATGGTCTTGAAGTCCGCTCTCGAGCTGGGCGTCATTGACATCATCTCCTCAGCCCCAGATGCCTATCTCTCACCCTCCGAGATTTCGGGCCGGATCTCCGCCAAGAACCCGGATGCTCCGGTTTTGCTGGATAGGATGCTGGCTTCGCTTGCCAGTCACTCGATTCTCAAGTGCAAGTTGAGAACCGGAGAGGATGGGGAGCCGAATGATGACCGTTCCGGGTCGGTTGCTCCCCTATTTTTGATATTTCATGATAAGGTATTTATGGAAAGCTGGTATGTTTTGACTCTTATCACTTGTTTGATTTCGGTTTTTGGCCTTTTGATTCTAGGGGTTTGGCATTGTTTTAACATCAAAAAATAATGATTTTTTGGATTTATGTTCACTAATTATCTCATTTACAAAATATAATAAAAACCTTATTTCTCGTAATAATCGAGGAATGATAAAACTTTAAGGCTGTTGTAGTAGCCTTGTTCATTAATCTCGATCAATGACTGACACAATTCAATAAATGTATTTAACAGCTGTATGTAGAATTAAAAAGAATTTTCATCGAAATTTGATGGCCACTCCAAGGTGCACTGGTATCTAAATATAGCTTTAGCTTAAATGGCATTTTTTTTTTCTTTATAATATCTCACTGTATAAAAAAATATATATATCTAAGTATATTCAAAAAATTGTCATCAGAAAAAGCGGGGCAGTATTTTTGTTTCCATGCGTCTTATATCTTACTAAAATTGGCAATTAAATCTTGCCGTACATTCTATGGCCTGACACAGTATGACACATAAAAATCACCGACAATAGAGAAGTATGTGTTTCAATCATAGTTATAAAACCCAAATCGCGCATTGGTCTGCATGTTTTGAAATTTATGATTGAACCGATTGATGATTTTTTTTTAATATTTTAAAATATAAAAATAAATAATTATATTTTTAAATATAAAATATTAATCATAATAATTATAAAAAAATAATATATATTTTATATTTGAACCATACATAATATTTTTTAAATATTAACGATGAAAGATATTTCTCAAATATTTTTTATAAAAGATATTTTATTCATAATTTTTTTAACTCTGTTTTTAGGGTGGTGACATCATTTTTCAGAGATTGATTTTTTTTTTCACGAATTTTGGAATACATTCTCTCACTTTTTTGAGACTTTCTATTTTTTAAATGGGAGAAGAGGGGATCATTATGACTGTATTTTTTTTTTTCTTTTTACTTTGAGACTTTTGAATATGACAAAAGTCAGAACTAAAAAAAGTTATAACTATGGATAGCTTTTGTAAAACCCTGCAGATCACAGGGTTGCTGGTTAACCCGGTACTGATCGGTGGGTTTATATGAATTAAGTATATAAATGGTTCAATTTATGAATTGACTCATAAAATATAATATTTTTAAAATTAAATCAGTAAACAACTCAGTTAATCTATCGATTTATTGATTCGTTAGTCAAACCGATCACACTATTTTTGTAACACCGAAAAATTCGGTATTAAAAATTTTAGTACGTCCTTTAATGTAATTTCTAAATGATTTGGATTATATTCGTCATAAGATGGTGAAAGAAGATCTATGAACCTCATTTTGATGTTATGGATGACATACTGCGCCATTTGGGTCAATATTACAAATCCCTATAATAGATTTTAGAGAGTGTGATTTTGTATATCGATATGTTCCAGGGGAGTATATTGATATGTGAGTCTTTGTAACAAACTTCTTGAAAACATGTCCGAGTATATCAATATACCTCGATGGAGTATCGATATATCGATCCTGCAGAGAAACCACTGAGAGCTTGAATTTCTATATCAATATATCCCAAAGGGATGTATCGATATATAAGCCACTGAAACCAACATCCTGAGGGCATATGCTTATATCTCGATATACCCTAAACCATATCGATACGCATTAGTAAAAATGAGAAATTTTTAAAATACCCTTCAATTTCAACTACACCCTTAAACCCATGAGGGACAGAATGATAATTTTACTTCCTAAAATGATAAAACAAGAATTCACTTCCCACGCCATTTTTGGTTCTCTCATTTGAAGACTCGACTCTCTTCTCTCTCTCTACAATTACTCTTCTTTTTCACACCAAAATTCATTTCCATCCTAGAAAATTAATTACTCTCTACCATAAAGGCACTAAATTGACTTCCAATACTTCAAACAAACTCAAGGAAGGGAAGATTGAAGGAGGTTGGCGCGATGCTTTACGAAGAAAAAAGTTGAATTTTTGAAATCCAACCCCCAAAACTCAATCCGACCTCAAAATCAATGTAATTTTCCCTCCTTAAATTTAGTTTTAGTTTCTTTACTGTTAAAATAAATTTTATTGTTAAAATTTATAGAAATTTCAAAGGAGAATCAAAACCCTAGAATTGTGAATAGTGAAATTTGGGGGAAATTAGAATGAAAAATAGTATGTAGGTGTAAATGAAGTATAATTAGTGGAAATAAAACCATGAACGTAGATTTTTAGATTTGGAACAAATTTAGGGTTCTTGCAAAATTTTGGGGTTATGTAAATTTGGGGAAAAATTGAGGAATATTGGGAATTAAAATCATTGGTGAGGCAAATAATCCTAAATTGAAGAAATTGAAATATACATTCATGAATTGGAGAAATTATGAGAAAATTTGAGGTTTGTACAAAATTTGGAAAAATTAGTAAACTCTTGAATTTGAGAATAAATGACCCGAAAATTGTTATTGTTAGTTTAGAAAAATCTGTTGGAGCTAGAAATAAGATTTTCATTGGATATTGGGAGTGGATACCCTCCCAAAAGGTGAGTGGATGGTTATGTATCATATGAATGAGTAAATGATTTTAAATATGATTTATAAATTGAGTTTTGAAATGAGTTTACAAATAGAATTGAAATTGTTTTGTGATTGTGGTATGTCTAAAATGAAATTGTGAAATGCCCGTGACTCTTATACATGATTAATGAATTATTTGCACCATGTTACTTTAGGATATTCATGTGAATTGTGAAATATTACTCTACCTCATATTTGAGTATGCATTGAATTATGAAATGGGTTTGGTAACATGGTGTTGGAAAAAAAAAGACTACAATTCTGAGTCCTACCAAGGACCGGTCCCTTGGGGCGGCATGGTTTGGACTGATTTGTGATTACATTAGAGGCTTGAAGGTGGCAGGATAGAGAGCCACTTAAGTAGGATGGATGAAGTGGTAACACCCCACGAAAAAAATTTCTGCGCCAACGCCAAAGGGGAAGGGGAGTTTTATACGAAAATTGTAGAAAATCCCTTGGCGAGTCCTTCCAATGGCTATTGGTAGGATAATATTTTTGGTAAACCCAAAAAATTGTGAAAAAATAAGATTTGACTGATTGAGTTGATTTTATGAGTCATTGTGGATTGATATGAATGATTTTATGAGAATGAATTTCATTATGGCATTCAATGATAGTTGATACATATATTTGGTATTACCACCATCACCCCTTATTTATATGATACCTGCCACTGCACTCCACTCACTGGATATTTTAAAATACTCACCCCCTCCTTTCAAATCCTTTTCAGAGGAAAGGTAGACGGTGGCGGGTATTGGCTGATTCAAAACTATTTTGGTGATCCACGATAGGTATTGGTGATGGATGCTATATTTTTTAGATTTGATGTAATTTCACCCGTGGAAGAAAGTTATTGTATTATTCTTTTGAAATTTGGATTTAATTGATACTTATCATATCTTTTAGGACAAGTATTGGTGGAATCCAAACTTGGTTTATGTGGAAAATGTTTATATTTGTTTAAAACATAGTTTTGCAAAACTTATTGTTCTTAATCGGGACATTCGGATTTTTATTGGTATTGGTTGAAATATTTTTGAGATTATAAATTTTGTGAAACTCTGGAATGGTTGGGAAGGCCACATTGTATACATACATGTACATGATCCCCTCCCTAAATGTGTGCCGTTGCATGCTCGTGTGTATAGGGATGGATCGGATGGGTCCTTTGCATGCAAGTTATTATATGATTTTATTATGTTGATGAGTTTATTGTTTTGGAAGATTTATTGAAAAATTGGAATGTATTGCGCTATCCGGGTATATAGGGAGGTCATGTCCATATGTCGGGATAACGTGACGGTTGTTACGTGCTCGACGGGAGAGTCGGGACGTGACAATTTTACGAATCGAATGACATTATCATGATATCATATATATAATTTATATATTATATATTTAAAAATAAAATAAAATCCGTATATCTTTATAAAAAAATGAATTTATTCCATCAGTCATGGTTTAAATATTATAATTTGTATATTATATAATTTTTTTTAAAATGATTTCAAAAAAAATGAAAAAAATGAATTTGTGTATTATAATTTTTTTTCTTTGGAAGAATTGAATGGTTCACTGATTTTATCAGTTTTGACCGATTTTAAATATTTTTAATTGAATTTGATTTCATTCAGTTTAATAGTGAAAATCAAACTGGACTATAGAATGATTTTTGGTCGAACTAACTAGTCTGATTCGGTTTTAAAAACACTGATAGAATGTATTGGTCGAGAATTGATTTAATCCAATCAATTGGTCGGTCTGGGATTAATAATTATGGTTTCTATGTGGGGAGTGTTTGTGCCAGAGAGAGTGAAAGAGGTGAAATTTATTTGTTAACGTATCAATTGTCGGTCAATAATACATATCTATGTTATTGAACAAACAAATATGTTATGTGTGTAAGTAATAACTACATTATTGATTTTATCAGGCTAAAAATTCAATTTGTGATATATTTTGAAGTTTAAGTATTCAATTGTGTTGAAGTAAATCATAAGTGGCTAATTGAAATTTGAGTTTAAAATTATAATATAATTTTCCTTTTATGAAATTTAGGATACATTATTTGTTGTGTTCATGATTCATATCATGGACAAGATGTGCTCTTATTAGTTAAGATTGAAATATTAATGTAAACCCAAGGTGACATGATAGTAAGGAGCAAGACTTAAGAGGGTAAAGTCACATTCAATTGTTTATATGGCGATCAGATTAAGATATCATATAAAAATCTATGGCCCCACACCTTATTTTTTGGTGCCTTAGTTGGGGCTCGCGAGATGCCATTGCTTCTTGGTTCAGTTACTACATGAGTGACTCGATCAGCAAGAGGGAAGGATAAGGAGAAGAAAAGCCCTCCCTTCAACTTACCAGTCACGTGGATCAAAATTTACATTTGAGATACATGTGCAGCTATGCATGCATAATGAATTAATTATAGAGTTTAAAGATAGTGGCATAATTAATATTTTAAAAGTTATGACAAGATTTATTACTATTATTACCATAGATTTGGAAAAAAAATAAAAAAGGAAAAAGGAAAGTCAAAGAACAAAAAATTCCTCACCGCACCATGTCACAATGTTTTTGTGGATTGGTAACTATATGTATTCAAAGCATTTGCAAAGAACTGATATTGTTTGATACTCTCAGGTACCACCTAAATGATGCTGTTCTAGAAGGTGGAGTTCCATTTGATAGAGCCTATGGAATGCATGCATTTGAATACCTAGGAACTGATCCTAGGTTCAATCGACTATTCAACCAAGCAATGTCGAATCACACCACATTGATTCTGAAGAAAATTCTAAACATTTATACAGGATTTGAAGGCCTCAAGGTGCTTGTAGATGTGGGTGGTGGCATTGGTGTTACTCTTCACATTTTCACCACCAAATATGCTCACATTAAGGGCATTAACTTTGATTAGCCTCATATTTTGGCCGATGCACCCTCGTATCCAGGTGCAAAATCTTCTTATGTGTTTAGTCCTTTGTTACCTCTTATTTCCAAACTTGACAAGGAAAATCAAAGTACATCAATTTTGGTGTAGGTGTGGAACATGTTGGTGGAGACATGTTTGAGAGTGTTCCAAGTGGAGATGCTATCTTCATGAAGGTATACCTTCTTCTACTCAACCTCCCCATCTCCCTTTATGTTTTAACCTTAGCCACTACCCGCATTTTCCTCTGCTTAACTTAGTTGATGGTTTTTTTCCCCCTTACTCAAAGAATATGGGTTGGAATTAGGATGTTTCTTTTAAGAATTTGGGTAGGACAAGAGATTTGTGATCCTAAAAAAGATTAGTTTCCTTCATATGTAGTATTTGAAATTTAACATCTATATATAACTACAACTAGCAGTGGATATTACATGACTGGAGTGACGACCATTGCCTAAAGCTTCTCAAGAACTGCTTCAAAGCCCTACCTAACAATGGCAAGGTCATCATCGCGGAGTTTCTCCGGCCTGCGCTTCCAGATAACACTGTAACTTCTAACATAGTCCATGAGCTAGATCTGTTCATGTTAGCCCAATGTCCAGGTGGCAAAGAGAGAACTCAAGAAGAGTACGAGGCTTTGGCTGTCAAAGCGGGATTCTCTCGGGTCAAAGTCATTTGCTGCGCTTACAACGGCTGGGTCATGGAGTTCCACAAAGTCTAGTTTCATAAGCAGCTCCGTTTCTTCTTATTTGTAGCACTAATAATATATTTGGCTTCATATACTTCTTTTCTTTTTACTGCTGCGCTTATGTCTTGTGAAGAAACCCCATCTGAACCTTTGCTTTGAACCGTGATTGATGGCTTTCGTATTATTATATTTCGATATTTGTAATAATAAATATATGTATTTTATAAATAGTCATTTTAGTCTAATAATTAGTTAAAATAATGAATTATTATATTTCCATATCTTTACTCTATTATGGTATCAGATCAAATCCAAGGCCCTCTTCGATTAAGAAATTTATTTTTTTATTATTTATTGTATTTATTAATTGTCTCGTTTTTGACAATTGATTCTTGCAATAATAGAGGGACCCTGAATTTGTTTTTTGTGTTTATCAGACATTCTTTGGTTGGTTGTATATAGCCCAATATGGTTCGGCTATATAACCTCCATTTTAAGCAATCCTCTTACAGTTTTAAGAAATCCTTTTGTTATGTTTTTGATATACTAACACTGTTTTTTCGACATGGAAATGTGTGTTCTTGAAAATCGAAGGTGGCTTTTTTTTATTATTATTATTCTTTCAAAAGCCTATATTCTTTTATAGATATATAAAAGTTATTTTACTTTTCACTTTTAAATAATTTTTATTATGTCACATTAAGTAATATTAAATATATGAATAAATTAGGAATAATTTGATCAAAAATTTAAATTTCTTATTATTATACTTTTATATTTATAATAATAAATATGAATATTTTATAAATATTGATCTTATTGTAATAATTTAGTTGAAATAATAAAGTATTAAGGTTTTATAAGCTTTTATTGCTTTCATACTTAAAATTCTGGACAGCATAAGTCTGACGGCGTAAATCTTTTCGGGACAAAACACACGGAGTGCACTCACTCATCAATGATTAAAACTAGTTCAATGTAACCGTCAGCCTTTGTACCGAACGTGATTGTGTCAAAATTTTATCGGCTCCATGGTAATACCACCTCCCTCTCAAGGATTTGAATACATTGGAGCCTTCAAATTAGGAGGAATTATCTAGTGAGTGATTCATTTTTTATTTTTTATTTCTATAATATTGAATTTTTTTTACAATTTTATTGATATTAAAATATTATTTATTTATAGTATTATAAGTAACGATTATGTGAATTTAATTCACGTAAAAATTCATTTAGATTATCACACATTTTTCTACACTATAAAAAAATCACATTTTTGCGACAATAAATTTTTAAGAAAAATTCGTTACAAAAACTATTCACGACAAATTTAACAACAAAATTTTTTTTTTCGCTATCAGCTCGTCGCAAATTTTAATGACCAAAAATTAAAATTCATGACAAATTAGCGACGAATTCTACGACAAACTTTGATTCGTCGCTAATCTGTGATGAACCGTTGTTCACCGCTAATTTGCAATGAATCGTTGTTCGTCGCTAATCTACAACGAACCAGGGTTTGTCGCAAATCTGCAACGAACCTGTTTTCGTCACAAATCTGCGACGAACCAAGGTTCGTCGCTAAGTTTGTCACTAATCTCTTACAAACTCAAGTTTGTCGCAGTTTTTATTTTAATCGCAAATTTTGATGCAAACATATTTTGTAACAAATCTAGGTATTTTGAGTCGAAAATTTAGCAACAAATTTGAAAATTTTATAACAAAAATCAAATTAAATTCTATAATTTGACAATTTTTCCTATATATCATGTTTCTGTCTCTCATCCAACATCATAATTAATTAACAATCAATCAACCAGCCATCTAACAGCATCAACCAACCGTTAAACAATACCACCATCGACCAACCATCCAACAACAATATCATCAACAAACCACATTATCAACATAATCAACATTGTCAACATCATCATCTACTAACTATAAAATAACAATAAATAATGTCAACAACAAATACAATACAAAGTCATAATATTTAAAAATAATAATATGCAAAAACCACATTCAAATGTAACCATTAAATAACATATAAAAATATTAAGAAACACCACCATCACTATCATCATCAAATAAATCATCACCATTATGAAATTGACAGGTGATTCTACAAGTTCAACTCAAATAGCCCATCCCAAGTATTCTTCTTCCCTTTTATGCACCACCACTTACCTCGACCCATAAAGCTATACTATCAACAAATGGTTCAGATAAAAAAGCGTTTTCATTATCGATTGAATTCCGCTGTAACTCATCATATCTCTCATGTATTGTCATTACATAATTTCAAATGAAATTAGAATAACAACATATATAATATCGAAAAAAAATAAAGTGTTCATTTATATTTTAACAATGCAATCATATATAAAAAAAATCAAAATATAAAATTTCATTAATTATTATACCATTGATAGTTAACAATATGATACAAAAAATAATATATGTATCACACATTACAAATTTAACAATGAGGTATCCTCTCATTGGAATTAAAATTAAACAACTATTATGAGTTCGAACTTATGACAGTTTCGACGAGTAAGAAAATAGCATAGTTTCGTAAGAAAATTGACATACCGTAAAGAGAGGGGAGGTTATTAGTTATGGGAAATAAAAGGGACATTTAAACATTATTCACAAGTTAATTTAAATTTATATGGAAAATTATCTGACCTGCTCCTCAATAGTTTCTTCCAAAGGAGGGAGATATTCAGCCAAGCACCTTTGCAGAAGGGAAGAGAGAAATCAGCATCCATGATGTGTCAATAACAAGCCAACAAAAGCAAGTTGATACAACTGCCAGTCTGTGGGCTTTTCTATATTATGAGGAAGGATCAGCATAAATTACTTACACTCCGTCCAACTATGATGGAAGCTTTACATCTTCAATTGAAAATAAAGCTTTTAACTCAGGAGTAGATACTAATTTTAGAGGTGGAGCAAGAACAGGTGCTAACTTTTGACTAACAGGAAATATAACCTACAGCAATGATTAGCTTATCAAACACCAACTAATATAGTGGGAGAAGAAGGGGGTAACGCAAAGAGAAGGAAAAGGGGGAGAATCTTGAGAAGGAGAGAACCCAGGAGATTTGAGGCTGGAATAACAATAAATCACGCGATGCAAAATAAAGAACCATTGCACCAAATCTAAACCAACAAATTAGAAGAAGAGAACCAAAATACTCCCATGAAGGAGTCCAGGGACACTTCAAGCAACAAAAAGGTACTTTAATATGACGTAGAGAAAAGGTAATTTGAATCTGTAAATAAATCTTCCGCTGATGTTTCCAAGTGCAACACTGAACCATCCTATTTATGTCCATTCCAATTAGAGGCACTGCGAACTTACCTCCTCAGGCTATGCTAAAAATGAGAGGCATAAAAAGACAAACACCATTAAATGCATGTATAAGCACCATTAACCAAACCATAAAATCATCAGAAAGGAAGCAGAAACATTGATAATGAGATACCTTTTCTATTCGAGAGCTAAAATACATTTCAATTCCCTGAAATATGATGGTGGAAGTTAGACTCAACTCAACAATTAGGATAGTAGTGAGGATAAAAAAAAAATTGCGTATTGTTCAAGACTTCACTCTTAGTTTTGGCAATCTATTCTTATATATATTAGTAACAAAAGTAGGAGAAAAAAAAAACAATAAATTGCACTTTGCTTGAAAATATATAACTACTAACAAAGATCATTCTGCATATTCGGGCTTCCTACATTTTTCTATCCTTCTTTCTTCTCCTTTGTTTTTTCTTCTTTCTTTATAGATTAGGGGACAAATAATGAAGATCCAGCCTACAAAAGACGACCTAGTAATCATGGTTCAAGTTGTACCCACCAATATTCATAAATTGAGTCAACCAACAGCACCGAGATTGAGATGTTGTCCTAAATGTTAAATGCCCCACTTGAACACTTCTGCATTTTTTTATGTTGGTTTTGCAAGACAAAATTCAAACCAATGCAGACCTTCTCTGAACAGCTGACCGGAGTGAATTTTCTGAAATTGCATACAAATAAACGGGTTCCAATTTCTTATCTCTATCAAGTGAAAAAGCTCAAAAATCTAGGATGATCAACTCCCTTGATAAAATTGCGCTGATTTCAAACTTCAATCTATGATCATCCACATCTGCCACACGCTTTTGCTGGTACAAGGAATACAACACCCTGATAATCAACAGACTTCAATTAATTCAACTAACTCAAAAAGAACAACATTGTCCGGAAATCACCGAAACCCTAACCAAAGCTCGTGAATCAGAGACATAAGCCTACTAAGATCCTTGTTATTCCAATCAGATAAACAGTTCTTCAATGTCCTCTTATCACCTTCATACCGTCTCGCGGCCGCGGAAGGCCAATCTATGATCATCCACATCTGCCACATGCTTTTGCCGGTACAAGGAATACAACACCCTGATAATCAACAAACTTCAATTAATTCAACTAACTCAAAAAGAACAACGTTGTCCGGAAATCACCGAAACCCTAACCACCCCAGAAAGTTATCTCACCAATGTGTCTTCTGTGATCGTTTTCCAACACAAACAATGCGAGTACAAATTCATAATTATACATATGTTCCTCATTCAAGTCCAACAGAAGGTTAAGGGGTTGAAGACTTGTGAAATTCCATAACCCAAGTAGTGTAAGCACAGCACACAACTTGAAATCTGGAGAAGCCAGAATTCAATGCCAAGGCCTCGTACTCCTCCTCTGTTCTCTCCTTTCCTTCTGGGCTATGAACCATCATAACCAAATCCATTTCAAAAACAATGTTGGCCTGAACACTGGTCTCTGGTAACGCAGGACAAATTGATTCCACCACAATCACCTTTCCATTGTTTGGAAGAGCTGCCCAGCAATTCCTGAGCATCTTCAAGCAACGCTCATCACCCCAATCATGAAGCACGAACTATAAGTTTTAGACACAAATAATTGTCAGAACTAAAGTGGGACAAAATAAAATCAAAAAATTAGTCGAACTTGGTATAATCAAATAGATCCTGATTTTCTTATTTTTGTGACATATTTAATTATTTAAGTTTTTTTATTGGAGTTTGTTTATCTAATAACTCAATTTATCAAAAGTACAATAGAACTTGAATGGCTCTAGAGAAAAAAATAAAAACTTATAATATGGATAGTTCACCTTCAAGAAAATGGCATCTCCACGAGGAACACTTACAAACATGTCACCTACAACATGTTCCACACCTGCGCCATAACATTTCCGTTCAATTAATGCAAATTTGCCATCTTCTCGCTCGCAGAAAATGTGAGAGATATGCGCAAAAATCTTGTACCTTGATAAGGAGAAGCATGGGCTATAACATGAGGCAAATCAAAGTTAATGCCTTGTATATGAGGGTACATGGAGGTGATCATGTTGAGTGCAATCCCTACTCCACCACCGACATCTACAAGCACTTTTAGGCCCTCAAATCCTTTGTAAACCTCAAGAAAATTATTCATAATAAGTTTAGTATGACCTGAAGTAACTGATTAGACCTTTCATCTGTTCCAAAGTATTTAAACACTGTCGTTCCATGGGCTTTGTTGAATGGAATCCCTCCTTCCACCTTGGTACCTGATAAATGAGATCATGGAGCCGTTGGATGTCAGGTTTAGATTAGTGCATGGTAATGCGACATCTTTAGCTCTAATCTAATGCATTTTACCATGTTCTTGCTTCATTTGAATCTTAGTTTAGTCTGTTTTCTCATTGTAAGTTAGACGATGAAGAATGATGAAGATTCAAGCTCAAAACAAGATGAAAGTATGAAAGGAAAAGAAGAAAATAACAACCAAGGAAGAGAGTCATAACCGCCACCATTTACACCATGGCTCTGCAGAAGAGATCAAAAAGCTGAGTATCACCATGATTGTTGACATGACAATGGTGGCAGAGATAAGCTTTGATGAAAGAATCAAGATTTGCACCACCATGGCGGTAATCTTAGCGCCATGGTGGTGGGATGTAAGACGAGGGTTTCTAATTTTCTTTCCTTTCCAATTCTTGTGGGGGGTCTTGGTCAATATTATGAATTTATATTTAATCAACTTTTCAGACAACTTGGGCGAGTACTGTTACTCTGTTTTCATATAGAAGAGAGAGAGAGAATTGATTACTTTTGTTCTCTTTCTCCCTTATGCATAGTCTAGGTTTTGAATAAGCTTTTGGATTTCAGCACACATGGGGAGAAGATTTTGTTGGAGAATTGAAGAGGAATCAAGATTCTCCAGAGTTCTTTCTCACCCCTTTCTCTTTAGTTTTTTGATTAACTCAAATGGTTAGATTTATTCTATGGTACGGAAGCATGAAAAATAAACTTATTTCACAAAAATAAATAGGATCGAAATTTTAATGATCGTATCTTAGTATGTAGGTTTACAAATATTGTGAACAACGAGATCTCTTGAACAAATCGTGCGGTTGGGATGATGATCACGTAAGACAAACCAACACCATAATGTTACGACACCTCAACCCTAAATCTGGTAATCTAAATGGGGGAGAAAATTTTCTATTCGAAATTTTCTCAATCCCTCAATAATTACTCAAAATATATGTCTCTCGATTTTTCTTTCTCAATAATACACAGAGAGATAGTTCGTTCAAAACTCTAATTCTATTGTTAACACTCATTGGATTTATTCAGAGAGAGGGAGAGATTTATGGGGAGTTATTAGAAGTTTGGGATAATGGGCTAACCACACCCATTGTCCTTAATTTAAAATATAAACTAATTTTAATTTGATCTAACTTATGGTAAAAAGCCTCTCATTGACATATTTTACCAACACAATGTTCTCTTCTGATTTTGATGTAATCTAAGGATATTTCATCATTTTTTTTTTTTTTTTTTGTATTCTGAAATTATGAGTAATTAAACTTTTGCCCTAGAGTGAGGATGTAGCCATTGGATTTCTTTCGGTAGTATAGCTTGCTTTGATTTGGTTGTTGTATCTTGACATGCTTAATCTATTGCTCTAGGGCTTTATATATTGATCACCATCTACATGATCTAAGACTTGGAATGATGGACCAAAATTGAAAGTTCATTGGTAGTTCATTGGAGGTTTAGACTTAGGAGTTGGATCTTTCAAAAGGGGCAAATTCTTCGTGATAATTAGTGAATCAAAACCCTAGGAATCAACCAATCAAACAACTACCATACCACATGCTTTCGGAATTCAATAAGTGAATCAAAACCCTAGGAATCACTTAGTCTTGCATCACACTCATTTATTAGTTGATATAGTTCAATTCTCTTAGTTTAGTAAGTTGTCTAATACACAATTGAGATCAATTTTGATAATTGAATCATCATTTCTCCTTGGGAACAATATTCTTGGTCATTCAATGTTCTAAATTTAAGAAATAATTAACCACCCACTCAATTCTAAAATCTGTGGGCAGCATATTGTTAACATTACTAATACTCAATAATGAAAGGTGGACTTGACGTGATTGAGTCTTTCTATTGTGTCCTGAATTCTATTGTGTCCTGAAGATCCAGATTTTTTCTATTGTGTCCTGAAGATCCAGATTTCAAATCAGCGTCTGCGTAGGTATTCCCTTCCCCATTCCATTCCCCTCGGAGTTTCAACACTTCATACAGCTTTTCACTGATACTCAATAATGTGATCATTGAAAAGCTGATTTATAAAATAAAAAAATAAAAAATAAAATTGGGACTTATTTGATTTCCTACAAGCTTTGGACTAATTAAAAATTTAGTCATTGGAGAGAAAAAAAAAAAAAAAGGAAATGACTATACTTACCAGCTCTCCATAAAGATTCTGTCATGCTGCGCAAGAAAGAAAGAAGCAACGGAAGCACCGCTTTCTCCATTGCGGGTCAGGTATTTGCAAATGGGACTCGCACCGTACACTCTCTCGTGTCCACCATCACTGGCTTCTCGCAACTTACACCGGAGAATTGAGTGACTTGCGAGCAGAGCCAGCATCCGATCCAGCAAAACCGCTCCATCAGCGTTCCGGCTCTGGATCCGATCCACTAACTCGGACGCCGAGACATACGCACCGCCGTCTGCGGTGGCGGACGAAATAATATCAATGAGGTTAAGCTCGAGTGCGGATTTCAAAACCATTGGTAATACAATGGCATTGGCCAATCTTACAGCCTTTTTGCCCATTTCTTCATCGCCTTCTTCTTCCGCATGATTTGATTTTGTCGCCATCCTTAGCAGTGATTTTTTCCTTTACAGAGGATTATTGGCTTTTGATAAAGGTTTTGTAAGTGGAAGGGTCCGCAAGCTATTGACGACACCGAGAGCGTAGAAGTGATTTAATTACGGCATGACACGAAATGAACAAAAAGGAATATCTCATAAAAAGTATTTATTGAGAGAGTCAAAAGCCACCGTCGTCTTCTTGTGGGAACAGCTAATGGGAGACGCACACACCGAGCATTGTGCGGCATGTGTCAGCGAAAAAAATAATTATGATTATAATTATAATTTGTTAGATTTATAATATAATTATGCATAATATAATTTAAAATATTAAATTTTTAATTATAATAAATTATTTTGATAATTTTAAAATTTTTTTAACAAATTTAAGAGTTTTTAAATTTTAAAACTAAAATAACTCGAATCAATCTTATTTTTAAAATTTATATTATCTAAAAATATTCAAATTTAGTTTTAAAAAATTATCTAAATCTTAAAAATAAATCAATAAGTAGAAATAGTGAACAAATATTGAATAGTGACGTGTATAGACTCGACAACTTTTTAACCTTTTTAGAGAAAAGTCACATGCTAATCATGTGAGAGATCGATCATGTCCCTTAACCTTTTCTTTTATACTTAGAGTTAGCGCAAAGAGTCCACAAGATGTGGATTGTATTTTTATTATGCAAACACTTATTAAATCTCTAATTTGATCGATATTTAAACTAAATTATTGGTCTAAATCAATAAAAAATACGACACCTATTAGCAATAGAACAAAAAAAAGAAAAAGACTAACTACTAAAGTTTTTTTTTAAAAAAAAAACGAATAAGATAAAAAAGGATAATAAGTAGAGTAAAAATATAATAGAAATAAAGACATGATGATCTATAAGCTCTAAAAAAACAAAAAGGAAAGAATTTATATCAAAAAAAGAGTCAAAAAAAATAAGGATTCGAATGGGAAAAAAAATCTATAGTCTAAAAATAAAAAAAAACAATCTGTGATGTCAAAAAAATAAAAGAGTACAAATCTATGTTAAAAAAAACAAAAAACTCAATGAAAAAAAAATTAGGTCATAAAAATGCAAAGAGTTGATTAGACAAGTGGAGCCAAAAAGGGAAAAAATCTATGTCCCAAAAAACAAAGGACTTAAAATAAAAATGAAGTGAAAAAAATAAAAAGAAAAATGGTCAAAAATTTTGAAAAACAAAAAGCAAAGACTTGAATAAAAAAATTATAATTTAAAAATAAAGAAACAACAATCCGTGGAGCTCAAGAAAAACAAAAGCAAAAAAACCTATGTTCTAAAAAAATTAAAGATTCAAGCAACAAAAAAAACAGGTCAAGAAAAGAGCAAGGACCTAAATGGGCGCATAAAAAAGAATGAGAAAAAACCTATGTCCAAAAAAATGATTTAAAGGGAAAAAAAGGTAAAAATAAAATAAAACGAGAATGCATTTAAATGAAAAAAACAAAGCGGGGGAATGGCCTAAATTCCAAAAAATTGTGATATAAAAATAAAGGATGACCATCCGAGTGCATCACGAATAAATGGGGCAAAAGAAAAATAAAAGAAAAAAATTATATAAAAAAAATAAAGGATTTAGGTGAAAAAATCAGGTAAAAAAAAAAGTAAAAAGAGAAAGACTATAGAAAAAAAAAAGAATTAAAAAGGAAAAGATATGGAAAAAAAATAAAAAACCGTGATTAACAAATAAGAAAAAAGAATAAAATGAGAAAAAATTTTATGTTTAAACCCATATTTGGTCACATTGAATTGGCCGATTTTATAAAAAAAAAATGGTGTTAAAGTAAATAATAATAATTTGATACTTTAAGAGATTGGCGATCTTAAAAGTAATTTTTTTATTATATTATAATTTAAATTATAAATGATTGAATTAGGAAAAAAAATTAAGATTATTAAATCATTTTTTATTGAACGAAAGCTCTCAATTATTACAATAGAAAAGCTCCCCTCCCCGCCGGACGACCATTAATGATGTCCACCTATTGATAGACCATGATAATGTCCACGATTTTCTGCATCAGTGCCGTACAAGCAATTGCCACGTTGTTTCAGAAATAATTTAAAATTACTTTCCCTGCTACCTGAGTTTTAGGTTCAAATTCCGGCATATACTAACATTAAATTAAAACTGATGGGTTTGGGCCTGTTTGCCGGGTACAGTGGTTTGGTTGATCGTTGGGGTCGAAGGGGATGCTGTTGATGTTATCAATCCACTTTAAGCTATCAAAAGGGCTCTTGGAGCTTTAGGAAAAATAATAATAGTAATAATAATAATAATGATAAAATCGCACACTAGGATTAAGAAAAAATAATGATATTTTCTGCGATTGCCACGTAGTTGGGCTTTCTCGTCTCATGTTCATTGTGCCGCGGTCCTTTACTCACAAAAAAGAAAAAGAAAAAAAAAAAAAAGGTGGTGGGTTGGGTCAATAATGAATTGGATCCACTAATTCGAAAGCCAGCCGGGCCAAGATGATTTGCCTATGTAGTATGGCCCGTTTCCCGTTTGGATGTCCATGCTCCTCCTCCTGAATGAGTTGCCGATATCTGGTTCGTTGGTGTAATAGTTAAACACCAATATTTTTTAAATAAAATTTTATATCCAAGTTTTATGTATAACAAAAAAAAAAATAGACATAAAAAAATTTTTGTTTATTGAAAATCCAACTCAACTTAAATTGAATTTCCATCCTCCTCCTCCTGGATCAGAATTCACCGGTTTTAAATAAAATTTCCACGCTCCTCCTCATGGATGAGTTGCCGACATCTGGTTGGTTGGTGTAATAGTTAAACACCAATATTTTTAAAATAAAATTTCATATTCAAGTTTTATGTATAACAAAAATAAGCATAAAAAAAGTTTTATTTATTAAAAATCCAACTCAACTTAAATTGAATTTATTCTAATTCAACTTAATTACCATGATAGTTTATACAAAAAAAATACTCACCCGCTTTTGACATAAATATGCATGAACCTTATCTGCTTTTTTTTAAAAAAAAAACATATCTATATATATTTAAAGAGAATAGATGAATTTAAAATTGAATGGAATAAATTTTCTTAATTTTAAAATATCTTTTTACTTTAGGTTTGAAATGTTCAATTCAAAATTATTAGTGGGCGATGGAATTATTTAAAATCTTTCGTATTAAGCTCTAAAAAGGGCGTTGCAATCTTCAAAATTTGAACGAGAATCTTGTTGGTCCAGGAGTATATACCTCACACTGTCCTATGCCATGTTAACCGATCCAAAATGGAAAGTGAACTGTCAAAGGTGGGAGGATCTCAGCTGTTGAACTATATATGGGGCTGGTTCTCACATCTCAGAACTTTGCATCTTACCAAATGTTATCCAAGATGATCAGATCACTTCTTATACTTATTATATAATATATATATATAAGGTTCATTCGATATACAAAATATTCGCCGGTTTAATATGAAGTAGGAAAAGAGTGAGCGTATATGTACACAATCTTTCCTTAATATTTTTGCAGAAAAGTTATTTCCACGCCTCGATACCTCACTTTCTCCTAGGAAGTTGAAGAGAAACAAACCTTATCTCAGTTGCATGGCTTGGCTTCCACAAGAAAATTTTAATAAATAAAGCACTTGGTGCTTAAATGCCAAATCATAGCCACCTCTATGCTAATTTCTCACGACGGCCTGCAACCTAAATCGACCATCAATGAGCTTGATTTTCATGGATCTTCAATTTCATCACGAGTTTCCCTTTGAATTTTCTCAGATCCGCGTTCAATCATCGTTGTCTGGGTGAGATCTCGCCCTCATCTGCGTCGTAGCAAGTCCATGTTGGAGTTCGTGGATTTGTGGGTGTCGGGTATTCCTCAATTAATCTTGTCATCTTTGTGGGGTGCAGCCGATTCAACCAATTCAATGATCCAATTTCCATAACCAAATTGGGTTAAGGTGTCGATTCACTAGTTTCATCATTTTTCTTATGTTCTTTAAAGCTTTAGCAATTTATTCATAATGGGGAGAATGTCAAATTGCCTGGTTAAATATATAACTACGTGGACAAGTCATGACTATATAACAATTGACAATTGCTTTCCTTGATCTTTTGTGATCCATAATCTCTTCAACATTTATGAATCAATTTTGTCTAGAATTACTCAAAACTCATATGGTCAGTTGTAATGAGAAAACTTTAGAAAGAAAGAGTAAAATAGGTAGATAAATAAATAAATACATAAGTAAAATTTAATAAAAGAAAATACTACTTTCCCAATATTTTTTTATAACCCATTTTGATTAACCTGTTTTATGTTCTCAAAAAATAGGAATCTAAATCTGGTATCTATACTTATGAAGAACAAAATTATTGTTCTTAAATAATAGATGATTATATGAAATCGTTCATAAGAAAAAAGAAACAAAAAAATAAAATAAAATAAAACTTGGATCACTAAGTAGGCCCGGATAAGAACATGAAAATTAAGCTCTTAAGTGTTTAAGAAATGATTAAGTTTAAAATTTTGAAATATAAATATGTAAATTTAATTTCTCAAAAATATAGAAAATAGACGCATGCTCTAAAAACTCCTTACCACCATATCATGGGATATGACTCGAGTTAAAATGGTCCTGACGGGTTGGGCTTTATTTCTTTTGCTAAACTGGGCTCGTGTTACCATGTAGTTTCATGATCGGCCCAAGGGAAAGCCTGTTGAGCCCACAAGACTAAATGGCCGATCTTTGATGAGACTTTCAGATCTGAAGAAATTTAGAGGTTAGGGTGCGGTTCGCGAGAGAGAGATAGAAGGTATGTTTCTCGAACACAGCTCAAGTGGTAAATTCTTTGCCGATAATTATGGAAGATTATGCCAAAAAAAATTTATATGGTTCTGACGGGAGGAAAAGGTCTCACTAGAGACCCAATAATGATTATTTTTTGGACATCTTTTCCCACTTTTTAATATTATTTTTTGAATTGTTTGACTTGAAATAGAAAATCCTAATTATTTAATTTGTATAAAAGTATCAAACGAAAAGGGATAATAGAAAGAACAGAGAAAATAATTGATAGCTAGGTTAGGTCTAGTGAACAGATGAGTTGAAATCAATCCCATTCCGACGTGATACAAATCCTTGACAAACCCCATGAAACCCTCCCCCTCCGCCCGGTTGGCTGTTCCTTTCCTTTAGTCAATGAGAAAGAGAAAGAGAAAATGAAATTTGAGTGCACTCTGAATTATTTTCACATGTGAATGAAATTTGAGTGAATTTTTAATTATTTTCACACATGAAAAAGAAAAAAGAAAAAACAAGACAAAGAAAAGTCCTTGGGCATAACTACTCCATCTTGATAGCTTTAATTAAGACAAATAATAAAATAAATAACATAAAAAACATTTTTTGGTAAAAAATTTTTTTGAGGTAATAAATTGAAAAATTGTACTAAGAATTGATTTTATTAATATAATTTGGGCATTGGTCTCCGTGTGTTCAAAGTTATGATACTTAATTAAATTTAAAATTTAAAATTTAAAAATATAGAATAATATATTAAGAGAACTTTCTCTAAATTAAATTTTATAATATTTAAATTAAATTATAATTTTATATATAAAAATTAGATCAGATCTCACAATTAAATTTTGTTATTTAATATTTAAGATGACCCCATTTGTAATTTTTTTTTTTTTTTTTTTAACGGCAGTTTGGAATTTTAAAAAATTGTAAGAGAATAAAACATGATTCGCCAGAGACGAATGAGAATAAATGTTAATGTGATTACTTCGTCACGAGGGAGAAATAGCTGCTGACGCATACAAACATCATGCATGTCTCAGGCTATCATGTCAACGTCGCATTTTTCCATACACACACACGCGCATTTATTTTATATATTAAACTATATATAATAAATTAAAATACAGAGGGATTGAAATTGCCAAAAAGGACAGTGGGGCCTACGTTCTCTCTCTTTCACTTCTCTGTTCGAGAGGAAAATTATTGCCCGATTTGACAATGAAGACATCAATGACGTGGACATAAATTATTCAAAAATAGAGAAAAATAAAGACATCAGGTTTCATGCTAACATAGGAATTAGCTCATATTTGGATGTTTAAAAATGAAAAATATCATCAACTTTAATTTAATAGAGAAGATAGTGAGGGAAAATAAAAATTCAATTTATAAATTTAAATTCATAAATAAATTTGTGCCTTTAATAAAGTTCAATAGATAGATATTATTTCTTAGTGAAATATAATCAAAATTTTTTATTATAAACTAATTCCACCCCCTCATCACGTCGCGTTTGTATCAACTTTGTGGAAAAAGTTTTTTTTTTTTCCTTTAATTTCAATGAGAGTG